>CM069136.1:102893145-103205645 GCA_035221665.1 Okamejei kenojei | reverse complement strand
AAAATGAGGAATAGATTTCTTCAACAACTTTCAAGATAAATGTCGTTGGACTGGATTTGGTTAATTTAGTGAGTGTATGTACCTTCCATGACAGGAAAACGTGAAAGTTTTATTGCACAGATAAAAAAGGTATTATCAGATCCAGATGTTCTCATTTCTTTTCATTGTATCTTACATCAGCAAAATCTCTGTGCTAAATCTACTATTTTAAGTGACACTTTGCAACAAGTCATAAGTATTGTTAATTATATTCATGCAAATGCAACACGGCATCATCAGTTTCGAAATATGCTAAAGTTGGAGGATGTGGCATTCAATGTGGATTTGCCGTATCATTGTAAAGTGTGCTGGCTATCGCAGGGACAGGTGTTAGCAACATGTTTATCTTTGTGAGAACATTTCATGAAGAACAGAATCAGCAATGTGAATTATTGAAAGAAGATTTCTATATACTGCATTTTTGTGTGATATCATGTCAAAGCAAAATGACGAATGTTTCTTTGCAAGGTAAAACTAAGACTATATATGATGTGGTAAAAAATCCAAGCATTTCGAAAAAAAATATCTGTTTTCAAAACTCTTCTCCTTCAAAATGAAGTTTCGGATAAACATTTTCCCCAGTTAGCGAAGGTCAATGATGAGCAGGAGGATTCATGCGAATCATTTGAATAATATGCAGCTGTTTAGAATAAGCAGACTTATTAATTAAAGAATACAATGAAAGGTTCACTGACTTTGAGAATCATGACATCACGCACAAATTAGCATTTCAACCTCATCTAGCTGATGGCTCCAAGGCTCCAAAAGAAGTACAGATGGAATTGATTGAGCTCTCAGAAGATGACATTTTAAACTCCTTTTTTGATGCTAAGAAAGATCTGATTGAAATATGGAAAAATGCAATAGAATACCCACGTCTTCGGCAACATGCACAAAAAATGCTTTCTTGATTTTCAACCACTTATTGCTGCAAATTTACATTCTCCTACCTAAATCAAGACGCCCTTAAGGTCACAAATGACGGACACCCATTTAGAAGATCAGCCGAAACTGCGTACCTCCATGTTGCAACCAAATATTCAAATGCTTTCCACAAAAAGCAGTCACAACAAAGTAATTAAAAGGTTAGTTAACTTTAGAATTAACAGGATTTTTACATTTTCTTGAAAGTTAGTAATTAGATTTTTACAAAATAATGTACATTCGGAAGAATATCTAATTGAAGTTTCTTGGATGTGGCCTTATTAGACTACAGCTAACAATATGGTATTCCAACATGAAAAGGTTCCCCACCCCTGCTCCAGATCCTTTCTTGTCGGAACATGAAATCAGGAATTTCAACTTCGAACATATTCAATTTCAAGAATTTCAGGAATTTCAACTTCGAACATTCCTTCGACAGGAAGTCAGTCTTCTCTTGAAACATTACTTTTACCTAAAGTAATGCCTCAGGAAAAATAATTGTATTAAATTCACTTATAGAGTCATAGAGTCATATAGTATGGAAACGTCAACCCAACTTGTCCATGCCTAGTAAGATGTCCATCTTGTCTAATCCCACCCTGCCCCATTTGGCCCAAATCCCTCTAAACCTGTCCAAATGTCTTTTAACATGAGATCATGGTCACCCTTTAACTGACAGGGTTGTTTTGGAAAGTTGAATGTTTTCCATTTTAGTATCATTAACAAGCAAAATTGCATTTTTTTTCTCATCTCCTTTATCTTGTTTTTCTTTCTACCTTCATGACATCTTTCCTTTCCGTATCTCTTCTCCAAAATTCAAATTTGCAAAGCCAGAAATTGTACATAAAATATGCAAAATCTCTCAAAATTAGGGCTAACTCTTATTATGTCAAGACATGATGTATCTGCACAGTAAATGTTTAAAATGCTTGTTCTTTCCAGTATCCACCAACAGGCTTATAAGCATCCAAATATGCAAGCCACAAAGCTTTAATCGATGTCCAGAGGTACAGACTTTATATTATTTGAAGTTGTTATCTTAAAATGGTTTAGTGCCTACATTCAAGGGGCAATTGGATCAATTGTGTTAATCAGGCAATATGCCACAGTATGATTTCAAATAAATGTAAATATTTAAATGTATTTTGTTTAATGCATATACACATTAAACACAAAAAAATCTGCTATTCTTTAATTCCCATTTATTTGTCATCTCAGCAATATGTACTGAAAATAAGTCATAGCTGTCTTGGTAATCTTTGCATTATCCTGTAAAGTCAGCAGTCAAGAAAATTATCTTATTTCCAGCTAGAATGCATTTCAATTGAATTACAATTTAAGATTGTGCTTTCATGTTATTTGTCATGGCTGTAAATCACTCTCTATGCCAAAGTTTAACCAGTAAACCCGTGCATCTCTTTTATCTTGCCGCAAGTATTTTATGTTGAGGCGTTGTAAAAATAATACCTCCTCAGTTCTCCAGATTTCAGCAAATCAACGAGTATGATACTAATGTGCAAACCAGCAGAAGTATGAAAACCTAACAATGTCAGTGTATGTGTAAAATGGGCAAAATCGACAAAGAAATGCAACTTCCTAAATGTACCGCCAGTTAAAGCAATAACATTAGTAATTGCAGAATCCAACATCTAGATGGAAATCAAAATATTTTTTACTGATGAATTGTGTGAGGTAGAGTTTCTGATCAGATGTGTATTCCTTCCCACAAGTGTTCATCTTAAATTATTTCATCTGTAATGGACCAGTGCAAGCGTAATGGAGCAAATGGTCTCTCTCTGTTACGCTGAATGCCTTAAGTGTAATTGGGCAGCACAGTGGTTCAGTCCTGACCTCCGGTGCTGTCCATGTGCAGTTTGCATCTTCTCGTTGTGACCACATATGTTTCTTCCGGGTTCTCTGGTTTCCTCCCACATCCCATAGACGTGAAGGTTGATAGAATAACTGGCTGCTGAGAGCTGCTCCTACTGTGAGCCAGTGAATCTAGGCAGAAGACCGGAAGTGACGGCGCTGCGTGGCAGCTGCGGCTCACCTGCAGTCCGTCTGTTTTTTTTTCTTTTTTTTCGTGTTTTTGTGTCTGTTTTAGTTAGAATTTTTGGTTTATTAGGCTGTGTTTGTGTGTGTGGGGGGGGGGGGAGGGTGGGAGAAACAAGGTTTTAGTCTCTCCCTTCGGGGGGACGCGACCTTTTCTTGTCGTGTCCCCCGTCACCGTCTCCGTCTGTGCTGAGGCCTAATGGCGGAGCTGGCGGCCTCGGAGCTGTAGCGAGCGTTCAGAGCTCCAGTGTTCCAGCGGCGGCAACAGCCCGGCTTCGGGGCTTCGGCGCTCCAGCAGTTGTTCCAGCGGTGCTCCAGCAGCGGCCCGGCTTCGGAGCTCCGGCGGCTCCAGCAGTTGCTCCAGCGGTGTTCCAGCGGCGGCCCGGCTTCGGGGCTTCGGCGCTCCAGCTGCTCTCCAGCGGTGCTCCAGCAGCGGCCCGGCTTCAGAGCTCCGGCGCTCCAGCGGCTCTCCAGCGGTGCTCCAGCGGCGGCCCGGCTTCAGAGCTCCGGCGCTCCAGCGTTCCCGTGGTCGATCCTGATTGGGAGCTGTGGTGGTGTTCCGGCATTCCGGCAACAGCGGCGGTGACGGCCCTTTCTTCGGAGGCTCGGCCGCGGGCCTAGTGGACGATGACATCGAAGGCCTGGATTGCCTCAGTACAGAGAGGGAACAAGCAGGGGAAAAAGACAAAGACTTTAAGACTTTTTGCCTTCCACCACAGTGAGGAGGTGCCTGGTGAACTCACTGTGGTGGATGTTAAATATGTGTTTATTGTGTGTTTTGTTTTAATTTATTACATGTTATGACTGCAAGGTAACAAATTTCGTTCAGACCGAAAGGTCTGAATGACAATAAAGGAATCTGAATCTGAATCTGAATCTGAAGTTGATGGAAATTGGGAAGAATAAGTTACAAAATAAATTAGTGAAGAATGGGATTGTTCTGTGAGCCGGCATAGACTCAAAATGCCAAAATGTCTGAAGGAAATATGTGAATGTGTTTATTTATGTGACTCAGAATAATCTATTCTGTAATATTAGTTATGATTATGGATTACATAATATCAACAAAAGGCAAGTGCCAAAAACTTCAATTTCTCTGCATTCAAGCCTGATTTTCACAGACTGAAAATATGAAATGTAAACTATTCTTTGAACCAAATATGCACTACTTTTTCAGGAAACTTTTAACTATACGAACTAGGAGAAATAGTTTTCATTGAGATCGAATGGTATTAGAGGGTAAAAATTCCTGTGTCTGATCAGCTGCTGACCTCTTTCCAATGGAACCAACAAACTTGCAAAAAATCTCCTTCAAGAAGCAACTATAACACACTCCTTTGCCTCTTGCATAAAACTACATAACTTTTAGAAATACATTTTTGAAATTTTTTCAAAAACATTAAAAACAAAACTGGACCCCCATACGGAACAGATTATTTTTGGAACATCAGAAGACTGCCCTGAGCTATCAATATTTCAAAGAAGTTTCCTTAATTTTGCTTTGATAATGGCGAAAAAATGAATACTTAAATTTTGGAAAAATACATCTGCCCCTACTCTTAAAATGTGGATTGCAAACATGTCTGGGACGCTACATCTTGAAAATATGAGACCTGTCTTAGCAGGAAAACCAGAGCAATTTTGCGAAGTCATGGATTCCATTCATTGATTATTTTTTCTACTTACTCTTCGACTACACTTATTTGGTAGTCTAGGTGTTCTATTCCCTTTCTAGGGGTACAGCTGTGTGTCTCTTCTTTCTCTTCAATCTCTCTTTTTCTTGCTTTTTTCTCTCTTTTTCTATTTCATCTCAGCTGTGTGGAATCAGCTTCCAGCAGAAGTGGTGGAGGCAGGATCGATTTTAACATTTAAGAGTAAAGTGGATAGGTATATGGACGTGAAGGGAATGGAGGGGTATGGTCTGAGTGCAGGTAGATGGGACTAGGGGAAAACAAATGGTCGGCACGGACTGGAAGGGCCGAGAGGGCCTGTTTCCGTGCTGTAATTGTTATATGGTTATATGGTTATCTCAGCTAAAAATTAAAATTGAAGCTGGACAATAAATGTATTATGTGATATACCGCGGTTTATACTTTTGTACACTGCTTCTAATAAAGAAATAAATAAATAAATAGAAAATAAATTTAAAAACTTGCAAAAAATATGCCAGACAAAATGGCGAGATCTGATCCACAACTGCTCCCTCCTTGGGGCAAAAACCACAATTGTCTCTCTGCAGGAGTGAGGACAAAGCCATCCCACCACAGGAGGGAACACGGAACAGTCCTCTGCAGGGTTGAACATACAGCTACACCTCCAAAACAGAGACACAGTGCTGTACTCCCAGAAAAAGGACACTTGGTTGAACCTTTCAAGAGAGAGCTAAAGATAGCGGGGTCAGGAGATATGGGGAGAAGGCAGGAACGGGGTACTGATTGGGGATGATCAGCCATGATCATATTGAAGGTTCGAAGGGCCGAATGGCCTACTCCTGCACCTATTGTCTATTGTCTAACCTCTAGAGGAATGAGCACACAGCTCTATCCCTGGAGAAGAAACAAACGACTGTATCCCAGAGGAGAAGCACACAGCTGTACCTCTAGAGAAATTATCACACTGCTGTTTTCCTGGAGAAGAGAATCAACTGTATCCCCAGGGGGGTGGCACACTGCTGTTCTCCCAGAGAAAGGACACTCAGCTGAACCTTCGGAGAGGATGAGTACACAACTGTACCCCCAGAGAGGATGAGTAGTCAACTGTACCCCCCGAGGAGAGAGCACTCAACTGTATCCCCAGGGGAGAGACATACTGCACCCCCAGGCGGGAGACACACAACTGGACCCCCTGAGGATAGACACATGTCTGTAGCCCCAGAGGAGAGACAAATGGCTGTACCCACAGAAGAGACACACAGCTGTACCCCTAGAGAATAAAGCACTCAACTGTACTCACAGGCACAAGTGGATAGACACAAAATGCTGGAGTAACTCAGCGGGATAAGGTAGCATCTCTGGAGAGAAGGAATGGGTGACGTTTCGGCTCGAGACCCTTTTTCAAACTGGTTAGGGATAAGGAAAACCAGAGATATAGTAGATGATGAAGAGAGATAAAGAACAATTAATGACTCCGCAATGACCAGAGGAGAGACACACAGCCATACCTCCAGAGGAATGAGCACACATTGATCCCCAGATACAGAGCTGTACCCCCAGTGTAGAGATGCGCAGCTGTAACCTCAGGGGAATGTATTTGTTTTAGTTTTTAGCTTTAGAGATACAGCGCAGAAACAGGCCCTTCAGCCCACCAGGTCCGCGCCGACCAGCGGCCCCCGCACAATAACACTATCCTACACGCTCTAGGGACAATTTACAGTTATACCAAGACGATTTACCTACATACCTGTACGTCTTTGGAGTGTGGGTGGAAAGCGAAGATCTCGGAGAAAGCCCACACACAGGTCTCGGGAAGAACGTACATACTCCGTACAGACAGCATCCTTAGTCAGGATCGAACCCAGCAACTCTACCACTGCGCCACCATGCCTGCCCTATGAGCACACAACTATCTCCAGAGGAGACACACATATCTGTAACCCTCGAGGAGAGACACCAACTGGACCCCCAGAGGGGGGACACACAGTTGCGTCATCCAGAGGAGAGACAGACAGCTGCACCCCAGAAAAGAGTCACAACAACTGTAGCCCCAGAGAGCCACACAGTTGTGTCCCCGGAGGTGAAACACACAGCTGCACCCTCATTGAAAAGAAAACACCTCTGTATCCTCCCTCCCCTCCCCGAAGGGAGGGTCTGTACATTAATATCCATAGAAATAATGAACAAAGCCCCCAGAGGAAAGACACACAGCTGTAGCACTAAAGAATGAGCGCACAGATATACCCCCAGAGAAGTGTCCCACTGCTGGATCGGGAACACACAAACAGCTGTCCCCCAGAAGAGAGGGCACACAGCTATTCACCCCATAGGATCAGCAGTGTGGACAGTTAGCTGTCCTCCCTTAGGAGTGAGTGTATGTTTGGCACCTTCAATGATGACCAGACATGCTGTTGACACCTTGCTAACATTGCTCTCTCCCAGTCTTATGGTTTATTGCTCAATAGGTGGATTAGCAAGTTTTTCTTGAACCTTTAGGTTTGCAAATATTTTAACATTGATTTTCAGAATTAACATTTACAATTTCCTTATGATGTATTCTGTGTGAAAATCTCCAGTAAATGTTGTCAATTAATTCATTTGTGGCCCAATGTTCCAGGATTTAGATGACATTTTTCGCGCAAGATACATTGAATGCAGAAATCAGCATATATCCAATCTTTCTATTGATGTTCCTCATAATGTGTGTTTTTTTTAACAATGTTTAGTGTTGTAAAGAAGTATCGTTAATTATGAAGTTCATATCGTTGTCTCTTGTGCTAACCCCATGTTGCCTTTATTGCATTATAATCACAATATTAAAGAAGGGCTATTTGTTAAGAAAGTCTACCAGATTCTTGGTTCTTAAATTAGGCTACACAGTGGTCATATTCAAAGTACTATTTAGTAGTAATGCACATGACTCCAGTAAAGAAATAAAATATTGTATTGTTGATATATGATCATATAACACAATGTCACATGTCCAAAGGGTATGATAAATGCTTTTGAATTATATGTGTATGTTTATGATCAAATAATGCATTTTAATAAAGCCAGTAAAACAGGGGCAGTTTCAATAGAGCAGATCACCACATTTTATATTTCAGTCTATCAAAATTTGAGATTATTGACATAAACTACATATAAATTTATGATTTAAATGCCAGATTTTGCTGATCCAATCTGTGGATTATAAATAAAATGGCAAAGATCAAAAAGCTAAGCAGAAATGCTGCCAATGATACCACTAGGCATTTTGTATGTGGAAAGAGCAAAGGAGAACAATGGTTATAACAGATAACTGGTTCCGAAAGGGAATGCAATGTGTTTCTAATAGTGTTGTAGCTATTCACAGAATGGAAAGTGGTTTGAATGCAGCACAAACAACCTTCATATTGAAATACTTCACATTTTTATGACAATGAAAACAGTAACATTTGGAAGTCTAAATATGTTGAAATGTATATTATTTGAAAATTAACAGCCACATGAAATAAATCAGGAATGAGGGGGAGGTTTGTGAACCAATTCATTTTTTTTCCCTGCTCTACAGCCGCACATCCATCATTTTATCTACTTTTGATGGACTTCCAGAACTCCTTTTGCTCTATTTACTCCATCATCAGCATTTTCCCAAAACACTCAGATGTTGATGCTTGCTTCAAAGATGTCTTTCACCTATTTCCATTTACAGTCTCTTGACTTGCTTTGAAGCAACTGAGGTTATTATTTGAAGTTTACCATTTAATATTTTATATATTTTCCCTCTTAACTTTTCTTAGTAAGACTGTAAAGTGTTCAAAAATAAAATTTGAAAAGGCTGGAAATATTTTGGGTAAAGTGCTGAATTATTTTATTTTGTTCTAATGTTCTAATTACTTGATAGTGTTTTATGTTTTTAAATTCAATTTCATGTTTTACACATTTAAAATATTTTAAATTTATTTTCATTATAGAACAGTGGTGCAGCAGTAGAGTTGTTGCCTTACAGCGCCACAGACCCCGTTGTC
Organism: Okamejei kenojei; assembly: GCA_035221665.1. NCBI lineage: Eukaryota > Metazoa > Chordata > Chondrichthyes > Rajiformes > Rajidae > Okamejei > Okamejei kenojei. The sequence goes on along the minus strand of CM069136.1, from coordinate 103,196,968 downwards.
ATCTCGATCACTGTGCTGTCTGTACGGAGTTTGTACTTTCTCCCCGTGATCTGCGAATGTTTTCTCCGGGAAGCTCCGGTTTCCTCCCACACTCCAAAGATGTACAGGTTTGTAGGCTGATTGGCTTGGTATAAATGTAAATTGTCTTTAGTTTGTGTAGGATAGTGTTAATATGTGGGTGGACCGAAGGGCCTGTTTTCGTGCTGTATAAACTATTCTAAACTACACTAAACTAAATTAGGGTAATGGAACTGTTCAAAATTGTCTCTGACAATTTCTAAACAGTGACTGTGGCAAGCTACTCAAATGTCATGGAGGTATTCAAGGGGCAAAGCCTTTGATGACTATTCATTCCCCATAGCTCATGCCACCCCACAGAGTGCCTCCTACGTGTGACTGGTCAGCTTGATGGGACCTCACCCTCTCATCAGCAGGCGGTGAGCTGGGTCCGCAATAAAACCAGTCAACATGATGTCTCTGCAGAGTTATGGCCAAAACAATACATGATATTGCAGTATAGTCTGGGCAATGCATTTGATACCTTAACACAAATTACATGAATACAAGGAGTGACTTGCATCAAGCATTGTTACTTATGTCATGGAGGGGCAGGGATAAGCAATTCCAAACCATTAAAACTTGACCCAAATGAGCAGGTATGTAATATTATACATTATAAATGAAACACTGGGATATTTCAATCATTGTTTCAATAACATATTGAACACTGATAACAATTTATGAAAAGGTATGGCCCTAGGACAGATTTTTGAAACAGAACATCGTTTGCAGATGTTTATTAAGATCAATTGGTGCCCTCTGTTTTCTATTAGCTAGTTAATACATTTTAAACTTTTTCCATAATTCCACAAGCCTGTTCTTTAGGTCATAAATCTACAAAGAGGCACCTTATTAAGTACTTTCTGAAAGTAAGATGTGTTGTGTCCGCCATGTTCATTTTTAGTAATGACCTGCCTTTAATAAATTCTTCTCAGCATAGATTTATTACCTCTGCTCTCACTAGATGCTCTCAGATTGCTTTCCTTGTAATCAAATCATACACTACCATTACCAATGGAAAAATGCTGGAAACACTCAGCCGCTCAAGCCACTGCAGAGAAAAGATGTTAACATAGTGAGCAGTTAACCTTGATCAGAACTGAAAGCTGTCCTTCATGTTAACTTGTCCTCCCATTTACTAAGCAGCAATTTCTAACATCTGCAGCAATATTTTAAACTCCAGTACTTTGCATGTTGTCTTGTTATCTACATCAGGGCCAAATGGTTTATTTTAACACATATAATTCTCTTTCTAGTTATTCTGGCTTTCCCCAATGTATCAAATTATTACTGCAAAACTTATGCAAACCTATTCTTAATTCTAAAGTTCACCCGACTTGGAACTTTAATACTATTTAATACTATATAATAATGAATAGTATTTACTTAATAATAATATATACTAATAATATTTAATACAAGGATTGCAGTTTTTTTTTACTATGGGGATTTAAATTATGACCACTTTGTGTGGAATGATCACTTACATTTCAGAGGATGGTTCAGATATTGTTAAGATATATGTTATTTGTTCACTTGGAGAATGTTGTGTGCATTTCCCTTTTAAGAACTTGTTGTGACCATATTCAGTAGTTTTCAAGGCAATAAAGCTACAGCCATTTTATAGAGCAGCAATGCATGTCTTCAATCACCAATCAAGGTGCTAAAACCACTGGAGTTCACAGCTTCCTGTCCATAGTTTCTAGGGAGAAGCAGATGATGGGTTTCCAGATCTGGGCACATTTCCAAAAGCCCACTGATTTGAGGATGTTATCATGGTAACAATATTGCTAACACTGGTTAGATGTTTTTCTGGTGGTTTCACCACATGATCTGACATCTCAACACTCTCACTATCAGATACCGAATCTACAAATGCACACACACACACACACATGCACACACACCTGCCCCCCCCCCCCCCCCCCCCCCCCCCCAAACCCTCATCCCAGTTGGAAGTCCACAAATTCCACATGTTTCAAAGCTGTTTTATATCTCTTCATGATTTCGTTATGACATAGAAAGAGGCCATTTTGCCCACTGAGTCTATGCTGAATCGCACAGCAATACCATCAATCTGTTCCCCACTTGTTTTCCAGAAATGAACTATCCTCTTGAATTAGACTCAAACCAAAACACAGAGCTGTGGAACTGCTGGGCTGCCCAGAGATCAATGAGCTGCAACCTTGTCCAAACAATTTATGAGTATTGAACTCAAATATGCAAAGAAATTAATGGATAAAGCAAACCTTTGCAGTCCTACACAAGAACTACTAATGTTCCAAATTTGCTCATCAAAATTCAAAAACACTTACTCACAAGTGAACTATATAAAGCATAACTGCATAATGTCCTTACACCAAGTAATTCTTGTGACAGGACTGGAGAGTCACCTGATGCCTTCTAACTGCCAACATCAATCTGAGAACAAAAATCTAACTACAGAGTATACACTTATGAATGACCTTATGATGAAATATGACAATGCAAATTGTTCGTCATCTAATATACTGTTGTATTGTTCTGTCTAAATGCACTTCCCCTTCCCCTCAAGCTCTTGAGTTTGTGGAAATCAACAATATTTGGTGGCATTTACTAACAGCTCTTCAAAAGAATGTTAATACGCAAACCGTGTGGAGCTATAGTTAGACATGAACGGCCCCTCAGTCAATGCTGCTTTTCTCTCTCAATCATTGCTCACAATCCAGTCATGCCTGACTCCCAATATTTTATTAACACCCGGAAAGTCATTCGCAATCAACGGAAACCTTTGTTCTTCAAAAGCAACTGGCACTTCAGGATAACTCCCTCAGGAAAGTTTGGCACAATTAATTCTGGTCCATCCCCAAGTTCCAAAATATATCAACCCGTGTCTGTTAAACAACGGCTTTTTTTGTACTTAGTACATTAAATAAAAAGATTCCCTGGAGTGGAAATTCATCCATAAGCATTAATGTTAAAGTGGAATAGCTGAGGCGATGTGTCAACTGTAGTCTCCTTTGAATTTGATTTTAGAAAGGGTGCATAACCTGCAGCCATTAGTATATTGGGTGTACACAAAAGGCTGGAGAAACTCAGCGGGTGCAGCAGCATCTAAGGAGCGAAGGAGATAGGCGACATTTCGGGTTGGGACCATTAGTATATTACTTGTTCAGTGCCAGTGACTAAGAAGAATTTCTAACCTCTGTATCCCATTGATAGTTTATATATTGATGAACTGCTGGAAAGAACAGTGTATGTACCATAACCTGACATTGAGGATGCTCTTACACTAACCCATCCTGCAGGGAATTAATCTCATTAGTCGTGACGCTGGTTGAACATCTTATCTGGTTTGATTCTCCATTATAGTAAACAGAAAGCTAAAGTTACTGGTGCAATCAATTTTCCTAGCAACAAGAAAGAGTTTTTGCACTTTCTCTGGATAGCTATTTACCCATGAATATTGGTTGTTATCAACAAAAATAATGAGTAGACACTGGGTCCTTTCAAAAATTGTACAGCCATCATGAAATTGTTTCATTCAATTAGTGGAGAAACCTGTAGGTTCATTCACCTTGCATTATGCACATGTGTCAATGAGATCAGTATTCATTACTACACATTGATTTTTACCATAGTTTACAACGTTGTCTTTCCGCAACTCATTAAAGACAGGATGCTCCTGGCTTACTTCAGATGCCTCGCCTATTGGCCTATCTTTGTTGTCATTATCATAGCTGACCTTTAGTCTATGTTTCGGCCCATGATGTTTGTGTGGACTGTGACACCACAGTAAACTGCACATCCTGTATGTGGTATAACTACTTCCATCCCCTGCCTATTCATGGTTCTTTCTCAATGCATCTAAGCATTGCTATTGTAATGCGGGGCAAGTTTTATTCTTGACAATCTTAAAGATACAAGTTTATCGGTAAATTTAAGTGAAATAACACAACTTTTGATATGATGACATTGTCCAATGGCTGTGATCTAGATGTGATGGTGCAACTGCATAAACCACAAATGCAGAGTGAATATGCAGAGGGCCTTCCTGAGGAATATTCATAATATCAGCTAACCATCTGAAGCACGGGCTCCTTTAAAAAGTTTCTGTAAAAATTGGTTACTCCATTATAGGTAGTTATGCTATAATATGATATGATAGTTGCATCCCTAAGAAGCAATGTGCTAAAGACAACTGTGTCAATGGGAGGAAAGGAGGGCTTATGGGCTAGAGTTTAGTAGTTGCAAGAATAAATTTTCTTTTCCTGCTAGATTTTCAAAAATAAAATTCCTTTCAATGGCAATACGTTTATTTTTGTTACTGCAAGCTAGAACTAGCAAATGCTGTATGTTACATTTTTAATAGGGTATCTTTGCACTAGTGTCAATAGAAGCAATTGCTTGTCAATTTATATGGCCACCCACGGTGAAACTACCAGGATATTCGTAAGACACAATTATCTGATTATTGTGGGGACATTACATGGAAACATATTTTTTCCCCCTCCAACTGTTTAAATCCAAGACTTTTTTTTTCTGCTCGTCAATTTCCAAAGTAACTTTTAAGTGGTTCTCTATTTCTCAATTGAAATTACATTATAACTAATTTAGTTCGAGTAATAAAACGAGTATACCCACTGTATTCGTCAATCACATTATATGCAATTTGTGTTAGGGAAACATGCGATGTTGCAGAACAACCAGTATAATTGTAGAACTACTTTATGATTCGTTGTAGTCGTGTGCATGCAAGCACTGCAGTATTGTGTGCATCTACTGGCATCCTTAAGGGATTTGAGACTCAGCTCGGTGAAAAAACTGTATACTTTGTAAAATGCCCCCTCATATTGATGATGATTGCAGAAAGTGCTTCCTAATCCTTTCCCTTGACTGCAGAATATATTTTCTGTTTAACTCTCTTTGTTTCTCCTCATGGGGTTGTTTTTATTTTATGTTGGTCCTGTTCATAATTACCGTGATTTGTAACTGTGATGTGGAAGACAACAGTTCGGAATGTTATGTGCTGAGGAACAGATGGAAATGGGAACATCATGTATTGTTTCAGGAAAAGCATAATCCACACAGATGACATCAGGAACAATAACAGCATTTTATAGTTGATTTTCTATTTAAGGTTAGGCATTTTATAAAATAGACAAAATGGATGAGGTACACAATAGTAATCCTCTCCGACTAAACTTTCCAGTTACTGATATTAAATTCTCAGATGTTTCCTGTGAACAGATCCAGCAAGAGAAATTATAACAGCATTGAAAAAAAACGAATTCAAAACTACAGATTCTGGAAATCTGAAATAAGGAGAGAAAATCCTGGTAGTATTAAGCAGATACTGCTATCTCTTGTATCAGGGCATTTTCTCATGCAACTGCAGCAGATGAAACACTTCCCTTTTCTCCTCCTCTTCCTCACCATTCAGAATCCCACAAAGTCCTCTCAGGTAAAACGGCAATCCATTTTCACTTGTTCTAATCTAATGTACCGCATTCAGTGTTCATAATGTGCTCTCTCACTTAATATTTTCAGCATTTTCTGTTTCTCCCACGTTCGCTTGCTGTTGGCTTCTGTCGTCGTCCAATCTTTACAATGGTTTCTCCCTTATAAAGATTAATAAGCTGAGGCCAATGTGGAATGAGTTAAGGAAGTGAGTGGTCAAGGGGGGGGGGGGGAGAAAAACCTCCATGTCCAGATAACAGCTCAATCTGAAAGAATAATATCTAACAATTGATGCTTCCTGTGATTTTAATGGTGTAACTTTACTCACTAAGTAGGGATGGGAGTAAATTGTCGAACATGCATCAGGAACTTGGATAAAATGATTTCCTTTTTTAAACTGCACACCTTCTTCTTTCCATTCTGCTACACCTTTTTTTTACTTCCCTTTCTGCTTCCAAAATCAGTAACCATTAAAACATGGCAGCACCTGAAGCTGAAGATCATAGTCCTGTGTGATAGATGTGGGCGTCTGGGGTTTCCTCACATCACTCATTCACCAGCTTAACTCCAGCACCTATTTTCTCACCTTGCTAACTAGCTCATGTCACCGTGCAGTTTGTTGTTATCATGTCTTTGATTGATTTACCATCCAATATGTAATTAACATGCTCAATGCCTGCTCTATTGCAATTTGCCGTGCTATTGTCTTTCCATGTTTGACGGCTCAAAATAAAACCACTGGCAAAGTTAATGATCTAGGGTAAACCGAGCTTGTGTGACACTTGATATTATTGCCAATTCACAAAATATATAACCAACTCCCATCCTATAAATGTGAAATAACAAGATTAATACCCACTGATAAACTATGACATCATGACAGTCTTGTTCCCTCTATTAATCATTTCAAATATCACTACTAACTACACTTACAAAGCACTTTAATGTCATACCCAGTCATTAGAATTTAGATTGAAAGGTACACCACAGCAGTATTATAACCACATAGTTTGTTTAGAACAAATGTTATCATTAATGCAACTTAGTGTGGCAATAAATTAGATACAGTAAGATGTCTTATGATGTAGAGAAACATCCAGGCTCTCTTTTTTTGCTGTGAGCTTAAAATTAATTCTAATCTTATTACCTGTGCTTCTACTAAATCGGTATCAGGAGAAAATGTAGGCGTGCAACCAGCTTAATGGGTACCACATTTTATTTTAAAAGTACCAATCTGGGTAATGTACGATTATGATTCATGCATGTTGTGACCTTTTATCTTTGAGGTTCAGAGATATTTCTGCTTTCTTAATGCTGCTTTTGGAATCACAATGACCTTTATTGGGTAAGTGAGATTTGACCTGGTCCCATAATCTGCCGACGTGGAATACATATGCTGAGCATTACTGGTGTGCGCAGTGGTGGTAAGTGAAGTATTTACAAAAAATTGAGTTGACACATTTTATCAAATGTGGAAAGATGAAGACAAAACAGCTGCTATCCCTGTCGTAAGCAATCTTCTGATGATTGAATAAAAGTGTCACGAAAATGGCTAGTTGATAGTCTTTTGTTCTCCACCAGCTAGTTTGATGTTAGTTTGAGCTGTCAGTTACGTATCACAGTAGTGTGATTTATCAATTGAAGGAATGACCTTGTGGTTTATTTCAAGCTAAACTTGAGGACAGCACCCTCTATTGAAGTGCAGAATAGGCAAGGAGACTATCTATAAGCTTCTATTTAATTGACCTTTTTTTTATTTCCTGATCCCTCTGCAAACTTTAGAAATGAACTGCAACATTATAAAGAAATTTCAAATAAATACTGTGAGAATTAATTGAAAGATCTGAAAGAAAGGATTGAGGGGGTTGCGGGGTCAGGTGTCTTAAAAGCCACTTATTCAAAGCCTATGACACTCGATTATCACACAAAGGTGTATCCATTACAAATGATCAAAACCATTCTTGCTCTTGTTAAGAACTAACACATGAAACTAAATGAATTCCCAAAGCTCTCCTTCAGAACACATAAAACAAAGTAATAATGCTGCCCTGAAATACAGCTTGCTTTTCAAAGACAGCTGATCATTTTAAACGCAATGGTGCCTGCCCCTTGAACTGGACTTCAACAACTTCGGAGCCAAGTTAAAAAACCACAGCTGCCTCTTATTAGATGCTTAACAACTGATCACGAGCCATTTAATATTTGGATAATATTCTTCTGGTGCTTTGGTTGATTTGATAAGTTTTGCGGTAGTCTGAATAGTTTTAAACCAAAGACATTCTTAATAGACTTCAAAAGGTTTTTATAACTAAATGATTAGTGTGTTTAGATTGCTATTCAGAACCAAAAAATAATTGTGTTGTTGGAAAAATAATAAAAAAGGGTTTAATATTCTCATATGGTGATCTAAGATAAATAACTACATTAGTTTCCTGTTCTTCAGTAGTCTGTGGAACTAAGCAAAGAATAATGAGTGTTGTAATAGATCGTAGGTATGCAACTAATATTTATTTAAATCAACAGTAATAAGATGCACATTTGTATAATTAGTTCACTGGAAACATTTTTCCATTTATCTCATTTCTAATAGCTTGTGACTTTATAGCTTTTAATGGTTCCTGATCATTAGCAGTAATACCACTATATCCTGGCAACTCGTACACAGTAGCTGTGTGGTTTCAATGCCTGCAGAGTACAACTGCACCAGAAAAATAGCTCAGCCTGTCGGTAAAATCAAGGGAGTGCTGGAGGATTGGTACATCACAGAGAATGCTGTGCGCAAATCCAGAATAGAAACATAGAAATTAGGTGCAGGAGCAAGCCATTCGACCCTTCGAGCCTGCATCGCCATTCAATATGGATGGAGCATAAAAAAGGCATTTCGCGAGGTGACATTTCAGGTCAGGATCCTACTTCAGACTAGTTATGATGTGGGGGGTGTGGAGAAAAAAGCTGGAAGAGAAGATCAGCAGGTTAAAACATGAGAATTAAGGTACAGAGGTTTAGGGGTAACGTGAGGGGGAACTTCTTTACTCAGAGGGTGGTGGCTGTGTGGAATGAGCTTCCAGCAGAAGTGGTGGAGGCAGGATCGATTTTAACATTTAAGAGTAAAGTGGATAGGTATATGGACGTGAAGGGAATGGAGGGGTATGGTCTGAGTGCAGGTAGATGGGACTAGGGGAAAACAAATGGTCGGCACGGACTGGAAGGGCCGAGAGGGCCTGTTTCCGTGCTGTAATTGTTATATGGTTAAAACAGAAACATAGAAACATAGAAATTAGGTGCAGGAGCAGGCCATTCGGCCCTTCGAGCCTGCACCGCCATTCAATATGATCATGGCTGATCATCCAACTCAGTATCCTGTACCTGCCTTCTCTCCATACCCCCTGATCCCTTCAGCCACAAGGGCCACATCTAACTCCCTCTTAAATATGGCCAACGAACTGGCCTCAACTACCTTCTGTGGCAGAGAATTCCACAGATTCACCACTCTCTGTGTGAAAAACGATTTTCTCATCTCGGTCCTAAAAGACTTCCCCCTTATCCTTAAACTGTGTGACCCCTTGTCCTGGACTTCCCCAACATCGGGAACAATCTTCCTGCATCTAGCCTGTCCAACCCCTTAAGAATTTTGTAAGTCTCTGTGAGATCACCCCTCAATCTTCTAAATTCCAGCGAGTACAAGCAGAGTCTATCCAGTCTTTCTTCATATGGAAGTCGTGCCATCCCAGGATATATTGAAAACTGCCCAATTGCAGAGTAAATTGTATCATGCCTAAAAAGCATGTTGAAGCCACATATACTATCACATATGACAAAACATGCACAAAGACTTTCTCTGGAATCTCCGCCTTTGTGGAGTGTGGAGGTTGTGAAAGAAATTGTGCAGATTTTGCACATTCTTCCTATGACCGCGTGGGTTTTTTCCAGGTGCTCCAGTTTCCACCCACATTCCAAAGACATGCGGGTTTGTAGGTCTGTTGGCTTCAGCAAATTGTCCCCAGTGTGCCGGACAGAACTAGTGTATGGGAGATCGTTGATCGGCACGGAGTTGGAAGGTCAAAGGGGCTGTTTCCATGCTGTTTCTCTAAACTAAACTTAACCAAATATGTTAGGCAGCAGACCAAGGGTAGTTTGCAAGATAATTGGTGTGGAAACAAAGAAATGTATGTGAACCTGCAGACAAATAAAGTAGAAGGAAAAATAGGCTACTTGACCACCTCAAACCTAATCCACTATTCAATAAGATCAGGCTGATCTGATTGCATCCTCAATGGGGATAGAATTAGAATTACTGAATTGTACAGCTAGGAAAAGGGCCCTCTATTGTATTATGAGTTATATTTCTGTTTGACTTCGCAAAATGCATCACCTCGCACATATCAGGATTGAATTCCAGCTGCCAATGCTCCACCCAACTTTCTATCTGATCTAAATCCTGCTGTCACCTTAAACAACCTTTCTTGCTATCTACACCTCTGCAACTTTTTTGTCATCAGCAAAATTACAAATTGTTGGCTCCCACATTCATGTCAATATATATCAAAAACAATAAAAGTTCTAACACCACTCCCTGCAGAACACCACTGGTGACAGACTTCCAGTTAAAAAATTATTATTCTACCACTACCATCTGCTATGTATAACAAAGCCTATGTTGGATCCAGTTAGCCAGCTTCCTTTATGATCCCATGTGTTTTTACCTTTTGAGATCATAAAGCAAGATGGGATGTTTCCAAATACCTTGTGTGACAGTGCTCCCTCCCTTGGATGCCGCTCTGATCCCTAACACTGGCTGACAATAAAGGAGAGGCCAATCTCCAGCATCACTGGTAACAGCTGGGTCCAATTAGCTGACCATCAGATTGGCCATCTGAATCTTGCAGCCTACTCTATATAAAACCCCAGTCAAGGATCAGTGCCAATATCTGGTCAAGACTGAGCTGCTGGGAAGAAGCCCTAGACAGCCAGCACCTCTCACTGATGCAAGGTCTGAGTGGCTGGGGCAAGTATTAGGTATGTTATAAAACTTAACTTCAGCGGCGCTGCAGTTCTGTCACTGGCCGTGTGCGTGACTTTGGCGCCTTCGAGAGGGGGGCGAGTTTAAAATGCGTTTTTTTCTTCAGCCTGTTCAAATTCAATTTGAACAAGCTGTTTAGTTGCTGAAGAAAAATCGCTTCGACTGCCGTTTTATTAAGTTTATTAAAATTAGCGCTGGATAATTTAATAGCAGGAGTAAAATTTAAATAATCTTCTAATGCCGACAACGGGACAGATCTCACGTACGGGACAAAGCAAGGTATACCGTTTATTTTTTTATGTAAACTTGTTTCTTAGGATGCCTTTTAATCAAAATTTCACATTGCGAAAAGGTGACTAATGGCCCTGTCTCACGGTGCGAGTTGACCCACGAGGTACCCCGAGTGACAGACTCGTGGTTGTGCACGAGACTTCAAGTTTATGATCAAGTGTGTAACCGAGTTCCCACGGGTATGTCATTGCTGCGATGCTCCAACTTCCTCTCCCGAGTTACCAAGTTCCTCTCCCGTTACTCTTGAGCCAACCGTGAATGAAGGTATGTTTTAATAAAGCAACAATGTTAAAATACATCTCCATCCTGTGGCTTTGAGTTATTTCAGCGCAGCGGCATCTATTGATATGACCTACAAAGGGAAAATGAGCATCCTCCAGTAACCAATAACGCAGTAAGTGCATTTCTTGTTGTTTTATGTTTTTAAATACTATTTTGCAATGGATCTCTATTTTAAATAATTTTAAAAAAGGAAGCAGCTCGGGTGACTGACATTGAGCGGCCGCCGGGACCCGACAGCAGGCACACACACACACACACACACACACACACACACACACACACACACACACACACACACACACACACACACACACACACACACACACACACACACACACACCAGGACTGGCCACCACTTCCGAGGAAGGAAGCAGCTCGGGTGACTGACATTGAGCGGCCGCCGGGACCCGACAGCAGACACACACACACACACACACACACACACACACACACACACACACACACACACACACACACACACACACAGACAGCAGCTGGCCACCACTTCAGAGGAAGGAAGCAGCTCGGGTGACTGAATTTGAGTGGCCGCCGGGACCCGACAGCAGACACACACACAGATACACACACACAAACACACACACACAGACACACACACACACATATGTGGCGTTTCTGCTCGGGACCCTTCTTCAGACAATCCAATGTCCCATAATATATTCTTTAAATATTAAGTTTTCTGTTGAAAGTGTGGTGCCGTGGTTACGGGTTGTCGGAAGGAAGATGATGAGGTCTGGTACAAGTTGACTTTGTTTTCAGTAATCAGGCCTCCGTGTTGGCCGATGTCTGGTTGATCGAGCGCTCATACAGTTGCGAGCGAGCGAGGTCCATATATAGGAGCAAGGAACGCGAAGCCTCTGAGGGTTCATTGTTCCCCTGGTTTGGATTGCTCCCAGGAGAGCGGGCACAAAGAAAAATTTAGGCATTCTTCTGTGGAAGGGGGAGGGCAGTATAAAATCGAAGGCATTGTAACAGCAGCACTCTCCCCAACACGAAACACAGCGCAGCGTAAACAATTAAACAGCTTCACTTTTAAAAGCAAAGACACACGTTAAATTACATGGCCCCAAGAAATCGCCTCTCAATTGCTTCGGGGTTGGAATTGAAATATATATAATATATATAATATGTATATACATATTATACTACTTTGGTTCAGTCCCTTTCAGATTATAAAAAAGTTCCCACAATAGACTCACGAGACACTAAGGTAAACGCACGGGCCATTACGTTACTGCAACGAGTTTAAATGTTTCCATTTTTAACTTGAACAGTTAATTTGACTCGTGGAAAAAATCAAACATGTTTGATTTTTTTCACGAGTTAACAAGTTTCCCCGAGTACCTGCCGTTAGCGCCACGAGTGGACAAGTTGCGACGTTGCCACTACGTTCATCTAGGGGTCACTCGTGGGCCAACTCGCACTGTGAGACAGGGGTTTTAGGACCCATACGAACCGGCAGTACTTTTCCTGCCGATATGGGGTTTAAATTCACCGCAACGTTCCAAACGATCGCGTTCCACAAAATCCCACTCGCAAGATGAATAAAATGCCTATTAATTTACGGGAATTAAACATTAAATTCCTTCCATGTGGCCTATAAATTCATGACAATGAGATTTAAAAATAATGTTATATTGTGAATTATTGTATGAATGTTATTTGGACACTTAGGCTACTTAAAAATGTTAACCTTTTCTTAAGAAAGGGATAGATGTTTAGATCTAGTAATTGAATTTTGTAATTAGCTACAATTAGGTAGGTAACTAACTAATTATATGCTTTAATTTCAGGTCATCCAAGTAAGATTGTTTCAGAATTCTTCAATCTATAATAACTGAAAATTTCATTCAGTTCTTTTAATTTTTAAGAAAGTTATGGACTTTTGACTGTCCTTGATCACAGCTTTTGTGTTAAGTCAATGGAAAAGCAATAGGGAACAAGATGCTAATTTCCAAGTATGAAAATGGCCATAACTTTTTTAATATTGAAGATATGAAAGTGAATTAGGTGTCAAATTAAACTTTTTATGCTTTATCTGATGGGATAAATTGCACACTTGATTTCTTTTATCTCAAAATTTTGTAACGTTGCTACAATTATGAGATGCCAGTATATCCTCCTGCCATGGACAATGAGGGACCGCACCCACACACTGAGCCACCAGGATAATCCAGTGCTGCCTCTTCATGCCCAGAGCTGAGCCGCCAGGATAAATCTGAGATCACCAGGATAAACCTGAGACTGCCAGCATCTCCTCTCAAGCCAAAAGCTTGTGATTGTATTCTTGAGAATCCAGATCAGATTTCAACGATGAATGTCAACAACAAATGTGGTGCATTTAACAAATCGCTACGCTTTTCACAGAGCACTGCACAGTAGAAGGTCTGTGCCAGTGACTTCATATCAGGTGCTTTCAAGAAAGGTAAATCTAGATGTTAGATGGCCAATGGCAGCTTTGATTAAGCACCATAGCATAACTTAAAATAAAAAATAGAAATTGCTACAAACACCCAATAGGCTGGAGGGAGATACAATTAATGCCTCAATTTGATAACCTTTCAGTGGAGTCAAAACATTATCTGTTTCTCTCTACACATCCTGTTGGAGTGAATTGTGTGTTTAACATGTGCCCTGAATGTGGATTTCACATGGGACCCAGTCTCCCTCTGAATTATGGCTCAGATCTGGCAGGTACAAAGAACATCGCATATAGTGGTGATTTTCTTGAACAAATTGGTTTATTCAAGGCTTTAAATGTACACCATGAGAAACATTCTGAGGGTACCCAAAGTGTTTCACGGCACACACAGCCTGTAATATACTGTGTTACAATGGTTATACACAGATATTCCATTTTATAAATATTTCATAAGGTATCAATGGTTCTGTACAATCATTTATCCTTGATATCTCTCTGTTGGATTAACCTTCAACTATCTGTTTCCACTTTATTAATTAAAAAAATACATCCTCCAATTGGCCTGACAAATGGATCCAATAAAAGAACCCGTATCTCATGGTTAGTTTTATTGCCCATATTCTTCTCCACAAAATTTCATGTTTCTTTACTCAAATTAGAAATGTCTTGTAGTCTAAACACTTCCTAAATCTGTCTGTTGCCTCTCCTGACATGATCTCCAAGTAACCTTAATTGTGTTGGCCTCTTCCCATTATGGTTCCTAGTATGTACTGTATACCCTTGGGTTATACACATTACAAATTCTTATAATGTCAAGCATTTCCCACAACATTGTGTGTATCTATATTAGTAAAAGTCTGATCTTGACTGCTTTTGGCATCTCTGTGCTGTGATTTCCGAGAGAACGCCACCACCTACGGCCCAATTTTTTGCCACCTCGCTGAGATATTAATGTTTTTTAAATTTTTTGCCATTCTCTATGCTGCCCCTGCTGGTGGGAGGGGGGAGGGACTATAAAACCCAGAAATGGTGTGCTTCACTCAGTCTCTGCAAGATGGAGGAAGCGAGAGGGTCATGTCTCTCTGAATAACACTAAACACATGTCTATTCAATTGTGAGTGCCCTTAATATGGTTTGAAAATGACATTACACTGCAAATGACTGTTTGGGGGGGGTTTTGGGTTGAAGTGGAAATGCACTACGAATGTCTGTTTGCGGGGGGTTTTGGGTTGAAGTGGAAATGCACTGCAAATGGCTGTTTGGGGTGGAGGTTTGGGTTGAAGTTGGAAATGCACTGCAAATGTCTGTTTGAGGGGGTTTGGGTTGAAGTTGGAAATGCACTGCAAATGGCTGTTTGGGAGGGTTGGATTGAAGTGGAAATGCACTGCAAATGGCTGTTTGGCTGAACTTGACAACTTCCTATTTGCACTATATTGATTTTAGATAAAACACTATCACTTATGGCTGTGATTTTGGCCATCTTACTCCGTTCATCGGGTGCAGAGGATTCTTCCCATCAATGCATAATAAAAGTGTTATTGGTGTTTAAAAAGTGTTGAGAATCTCTCTCCTGTGAATCACGCCATGAAGGCCACGCCTTTTCCAGTGGGATGGATTATAAAACCCAGAAGTGTCTTTGTGGCTCAGTCTCTGCATGATGGGGGTGGGAGGGGTCACAACTGTCTGAGCTGTTAATCAATTGAACACACTAAATGTCTATTGAACTGTGAGTGTGGTGTTTTGTGTGGTTTTATGGTGGTTTTCACCCTGCTTGAAATAGTATGAAACTGCATTTGAATATGGTGGCCTTGCACCCTGCATGAAATGGTATGAAACTGCATTTGAATGTGGTGTTGTTGCACCCTGCATGAAATGGTATAAAACTGCACTTGAATTCGGTGGCCTTGCACCCCTGCTTGAAGTGGTAGGAAACTGCACTTGAATTTTGTGGCCTTGCACCCTGCTCGAATAATTTGGTGCAGTTTCATACCACTTCAAGCAGGGTCTAAGGCCACCAAATTCAAATGCAGTTTCTTGCCATTTCAAGCAGGGTGCAAGGCCACGAAATTCAGGTTCAGTTTCATACCATTTTAAGCAGGGTGCAAGGCCACCAAATTCAAGTGCAGTTTCATACCATTTCAAGCAGGGTGCAAGGCCACCACATTCAAGTGCAGTTTCATACCATTTCAAGCAGGGTGCAAGGCCACCACATTCAAGTGCAGTTTCATACCATTTCAAGCAGGGTGCAAGGCCACCACATTCAAATGCCGTTTCATAGCATTTCAAGCAGGGTGAAACACCATAAAACCACACACAACACCACATATAGTTCACACTCACAGTTCAGTAGATATTCAGTCTGTTCAGTTGATTCACAGTCGTAAGCTCTCCCTCCCCCATCTTACAGAGACTGAGCCACACCGACACTACCGGGTTTTATAATCCTTCCCCACTCCCATCGGAAGGGGCGTGTCCTTTCTGGCGTGATTGACAGAGTTTCTCAACATTTTTTAAACACTAATAACACTTTTATTTTTCATTATTGGGATGAATCCTCTGCACCTGATGAGCAGAGGGGGACTGAGTAAGATGGCCAAAAATCACAGCCGTAAGTTGTAGCATTTTATCTAAAATCAATATACAGTGCAAACAGGAAGTTGTCAAGTTTAGACTATTAACCATTTGCTATGCTTTATTTCAAATCAACCACCTCCAACCATTTGCTGTGCTTTATTTCAAACCAACCACATTTTCATTTTCAAACCACGTTAAGGGCACTCAAGGTCAGTAAAACTACACTCGCAGTTTAGTAGACATGTGTTTAGTATTAGTCACAGCTCAGACTGAGAGATGTGATCCTCTTGCTCCCCCCAACTTGCAGAGACTGACTGAGGCACTCAACACTTCCGGGTTTTATAGTCTCTCCGGAAGGGGCATGGTCTTCAGGAGAGAGAATCTCAACATTTTTTAAACACTGACTCTTATTTTTCATCGATGGGAAAAATCCTCTTGTCCTGCACAACGGAGGGGGACTTTGAATAAGATGGCCAAAATTCACAGCCATACGTGGCAGCGTTTTTTCTAAAATCAATATACAGAACAACAGGAAGTGGTCAAGATCAGACTTTTAGTAATATAGATAATATCTGTAAATAGAAACATAGAAATTAGGTGCAGGAGCAGGCCATTCAGCCCTTCGAGCCTGCACCGCCATTCAATATGATCATGGCTGATCATCCAACTCGGTATCCCATACCAGCCTTCTCTCCATACCCCCTGATCCCTTCAGCCACAAGGGCCACATCCAACTCCCTCTTAAATACGGCCAACGAACTGGCCTCAACTACCTTCTGTGGCAGAGAATTCCACAGATTCACCACTCTCTGTGTGAAAAATGATTTTCTCATTTCAGTCCTAAAAGACTTTCCCCTTATCCTTAAACTGTGACCCCTTGTCCTGGATTTCCTCAATATCGGGAACAATCTTTCTGCATCTAGCCTGTCCAACCCTTGAAGAATTTTGTAAGTCTCTATGAGATCACCACTCAATCTTCTAAATTCCAGCAAGTACAAGCCCAGTCTTTCTTCATATGGAAGTCGTGCCATCCCAGGAATCAGTCTGGTGAACCTTCTCTGTACTCCCTCTATGGCAAGGATGTCTTTCCACAGATTAGGAGACCAAAAATGTACGCAATACTCCAGGTGTGGCCTCACCAAGACCCTGTACAACTGCAGTAGAACCTCCCTGCTCTTGTACTCAAATCCTTTTGCTATGAATGCCAACATACCATTCGCTTTCTTCACAGCCTGCTGCACCTGCATGCCTACTTTCAATGACTGGTGTATCATGACACCCAGGTCTCGCTGCATCTCCCCTTTTCCTAATCAGTCACCATTCAAATAATAGTCTATCTTCCTGTTTTTGCCACCAAAGTGGATAACCTCACATTTATCCACATTATACTGCATCTGCCATGCATTTGCCCACTCACCCAGTCTATCCAAGTCATCCTGCAGCCTCCTAGCATCGTCCTCACAGCTAACACTGCCTCTCAGCTTCGTGTCATCCGCAAACTTCGAGATGTTGCATTTAATTCCATCGTCCAAATCATTAATGTAAATTGTAAATAGCTGGGGTCCCAGCACTGAGCCTTGCGGCACCCCACTAGTCACTGTCTGCCATCCTGAAAAGGACCCGTTCACTCCTACTCTTTGCTTCCTGTCTGCCAGCCAGTTCTCTATCCACATCAATACTGAACCACCAACACCATGTGCTTTAAGTTTGTATACCAATCTCTTGTGTGGGACCTTGTCGAAAGCCTTCGAAATGGATGATTGCTAGCTGCTGGCACAGAATCAATGGGCCGAAGGGCTGGTTTCCATGTTGAATGGCTCTCTGATGGTATTGTTGCTGGCAGCTTAAAGTTTGGTGCATCTATTCAGCTGATGGATTTAGTTTATGCACTTCTGAAGTGTAAAAACAAAATGGAGTGCATTTTATGAATATGTCCAAGTCTTGGAAAGAATTCCTGTTATTTGTAAAGAGGGGGTGAAATTCATTTCAAATCCCATTCTCCACAGGGCATTTTCCCTCATTTATCTCAGTTTTACTGACCTGAACTTTGAAAGCATAGCTCAATTGGTAATCAAGAACCAAAAGCCAGGTGTCTGCACAGACCTTAAAATACAACTTAACCTCTAGTTTACAAGGAGAAATATTACAAGTCTGTGCCACAGATGGAGAACCTCAGCCTCCAGCACCACAAGTCGGGAATTAGAAGGGTGTTGCTGCCAATTTTCAGATCATTATCTGGCTTATCTCAGGGCAGTATTTTGCTCTATGAACTGCTATAAAGATCCATGGGACAAATTCCTCATCAGTAATAGAGACTTGCAATGTAATAACAGTGAATGTAGCAAAACGTTGTAAAATAGTATCCTGTCTCCTTGATGTCTTCATATCTCCATCTGACTCGCCTGCAACAATTTCATTTACAGTAGCAATTCTGATATTTCCTGATAATATGGAAGGACACTATTTAGCCGACCAAATCTCAGGGCTATCTCATTGATCCCATTGCACTACTTCCCCTGTGGGCATATATACCCGTTAAAACCCCCACATTCTCTGGGAACCCACCTACAATCGGTACAGTTTACAGCAGCCAGTTAACCTAATAACCAGCAAATTCTTGGCATGTGGAAGGAAATCGCAGAATCCAGGAGAAACCCATGCGGTCACAGAGAAAATATGCAAACACCATGCAAAACGGCACCCGAGGTTAGGATTGAACCCAAGTCATTGAAGCTGTGAAATAGTGGCACTACCTACAAAGGATTTAAATTGCTGAGTTCATTTCACTGCATTTTACCAGACAATAACACCTCATTACTGCACACTGCGCAGTGCAATGACTCAATTGATCGTATTCTCAATAGGTTATGCATTGAAAATCTGGTCGAGGTCTTGAGTGCATAATCCATACAATGCAGTGTAGGATTGATGGAATGCTCCAATGTCAGCTCTGCTTGCTCAGGGAAATATCAACGGTGCCAGAGAGGTACTACACTGAAAACAGGAAAGAAGTTGGCTCTCTGTGACCTACCAACACATTTGTTCAAAACAGTGCAAGAAATAGGGTAACTCTGCATTCGTCTTTATGTATTTTGTGACATTGTGCTGTGTAAAATGGTTGAATAGAAAGTGTCACTGCTTCAAATCAGCAGATGGTTTAAAGTATTTGGTTTTTAATTATTTGCTTTTGATTCATAATTTACCTACTTTTATCAATTTGTTTTAAATCTTATTTCAGTGGGCACCGTTCCAGGAGCTTTTAACAATGCTGTCTTTCTAAGAGGAAGTAATTACTTAGTTCAATAATGTTGGTTATTCCCCAATCTCACAATAACTTGAACTACATTTACAAGAGAACCTGGGAGATAATTTCAACAGTTTAATTAATTTAATGCTTGAAAAAGGCTTATCTTTTCCCCATCTTGAACGCATCAGGTTGGAATTATTGAAAAACTTGGGTCTGTACTTAAATTGTAGTCTTGCAACAATCTCATCAAAACTTTCTGTTTGAGAGGGAAAATAGCAAACTTTTTCACTGAATTATTTAAAATATTGCAAATGGTAAATGTGAGACAGCTTCATAATACCCTCTTGAGCAATTCATTCTACTAGTGGATGGAAAAGATTTATTTGCTCAGCAGAACAATGTATAGGCGGAGGTTACTTGATGGCAGCATAACAGGTATTGAACATGTTACCAGATGTATCATCAATTATTAACCATGGAAATTGAAGAAGACGAAACTTTTCTTTTAAATAAATGTCCCCTTTTTAATTAAACATCAAAGACTTAATTCAGATTACAAGGTACTAGTTTAATAGCAACAAAGGCTTGAACTGAATATTTAATATCGTGCTGAGAAAAATAATAGCATACATGGAAATCCACTTTGTTTTAAAAAAATGTAATGCATAATGTAAATGCTCTCATGGTTTCTTGTTTCAAATCCAGAAGAAATGCATTGCACATGTCGACAGAAATGGCTAAGAGGTAACAGTGTTCACTAAGCCTAGGGGTGTGTAGTCTGTTACTGCTGCTTTGGTGCAAAACACAGCAGTTAAAAAACACAGGCATAAGTTGCCCCCTTAACTCAGTCCCTTTCTTTTGCCATGACGATGTATGTCTTTTTTATCTTGTTCTACCTGGAAAAACCCCCAAAGATTCTGGATTTCCCAGACTAGGCCTCTGACGCCCCCATTCCTCCAGTCTTGCCTTCTAATCTAAAAGGCTCATCTCTGCAGCTCAGAATGTCCTGCAGTCAAATGGTGATGGTCCTCGTGTTGATAGGTGCCAGGTCACAACAAACTCTGTCCATGAAACCCCTCTGGAAACCTTGACAGACAGCAAAGCATTTTGTAGAGACGAGGAACTACAGGTGCTGCTTTACTTCCCCAACTTTCCATCTCTCATAGCTATCAAAGCTTTCCAATTTCTGATTATTTACTGAAAAATGAATTTAAAAAAATCAAAAGAACTTGATTTTTTTTTTAATAAGATGAAATACTGCGACGTACCTCGTTCTTGTTTTTCGTTGAGGCCATACAGCCTCCATTTTAATAAATAGGATATTCCTGCACACGAGGTCTAACATGATACAGGATCCAATAACAGATTGCTGAGTATAAAAATCTGGGAATCTCAAGAAGCTCAATTGGGAGTCTAATGGCAGAGTGCAACCAGGAATCCATGCTGGAGCCTATTTAATAGTATACCTGAGCTTATGCTAAGACATGACAAAACCTCCAATGCAGAACTACCAACTAATTCCAACCATGATCATAGATAGGTAGCGTTATTGTGTTTCAAATACTTACTTCAAAATCCTGTGTGTTTGTCTTTTCTTCTTGACAAAGCAAAATTTAGCGCTGAGTATACCTGAAATGTGTTGGTGCCTTCTGCCACTTAATTGTATGTATCATCATTATTATTGTTATAATACTAATCACTTCCTACGCTCGAACAATTTGTTATAGGTTATTTCCCAATAGGCAACATATACTTTATTCTAATCAGTTTACAATGAAGTAATACCAGATGGGTTTTAGTTAATGGATGACACCCACATCTTTCATTATCACAAGTCACAGGGCAAGTATAATGAGATTAAAAAAATAGGTCACGCACAACACTGAAAACTAGTTGTGCAATACAAACAAAATACTTGATTTGCTGTAGCGATAAGATCATATAATGTCATTCAAGTACTCTTGCCTGATTCAGATTGGTTTTATTTAGCCAATTGCCCAGTAGAAATGTAATAATAGTATTGTTTAAATCTGCAACTCTTGTGCCTTGAAAGGAAACCAAATAAAGCATAATCCCTGACATGGTATAATCGTTGGCATTGATAAGATGGGGTTGTGGGCTCTGTTACACTGCAGGACGGCGGTGAGCCTCAAGTAATATGAAGCAATGATGGCAGACTCTGTAAAACAGGAGGGAATGATCCTGGGGCAGCCAAAAAGGGGAATAATAGGCAATACAGTTAAATAGACAATTGCCCAATTGATCCTCTGCATCGGTAAAACTATGAAATGAAGTGGGGGGGAGGGAGTCCTGAACATTCACAGCAATAGTTAAATTGTTTAGTGAATCTGGGCACCTGCAGCATTGTGAATGCAACTGGGTTTTGGGACCTCTGAAATGAACTTGACTGTTGGTAACTCTGTAGCAGTTTCTGTGGCAGGAAAGTGCATTACTGAATTTGCCATTGGTTTATTATTGTCATGTTATTGAAATGCAGCGAACAACTTTGTTTTGCGTATTATCCAGGCACGTCATCCCCATGAGTACATCGGGTAGTGCAAAAGAGAAATTAAACCAAGCGGAGAATATTGTATTAAAGCTTCAGACAAAGCGCAGATAAAAAAAGTTGTATAAGGACTCCAATGAGGTAGATTGGAATTTCATCCTGAGCATATGGGAGATCTGCTCAACAGTCTGAAGACTAACATCTACTATGATTGAGATCCCAGCAAGAGGCGTAAATGTATCAATCCCTCTGCACTTTGGGCTTAAAACAGGCTCTTCGCCCCACCAAGTCTGAGCAAACCAGCGATTGCCCCGTGCACTAGCACTATCCTACATACTAGGGACAATTTTTCAAATTTTAACCCAAAGCCAATTAACATACAAACCTGTACATCTTTGGAGTGTGGGAGGAAACCGAAGCACCCGGTGAAAACCAATGTGGTCGCAGAGAGAATGTACAAACTCTGTCCGGACAGCACCCATAGTCAGGACCAGATGTAAGGTAGCAACTCGACCTCTGCACCATTGTGCCACCCAAGACAATTGTATTACAGTGCCAGATTCCTCATGTAATTGAACAGGGACATTCAAAGTGAAGGCTATAACTTTCCATGACTCATACAATGACCCTGCAACAAAGGTTGGACCTGGCAAAGCAATTCATGTTATCAAGGAACAAAAAAAACAAACTGCTGGATGAACTCTGTAGGGTGAAAAGAAATTGTCTGTGTTTCAGGTTGAGATCCTGCAGTGTATCAACCTGAAATAATGACAATTCCATCTCCCCAAACAAATGTTGCTCAAGCTATTTAGTTCCATTTAGCAATAATTTGGTATTTCTGGCAGATTCCAGCAGCAGCAGTGCCTTGTGTTTTCATGGCATCGAGTTAATTTTCATAGCATTATTTAATTTTCAAAACTCTAGTCCTGTTGAGTTTCACTGTCTGTAGATCTTGTTATCACCTAGCCCACAGTTAACAATGTACCATTGTGGGCTCCACCTTGATCATTGTTACTTTTTGTATTTATTTCATTCATTTGTCCTATATCTCTCTATATCATCCTCTATATCTCTTGTTTCCCTATCCCCTGACTCTCAGTCTGAGGAAGAGTCTTGACTGTGGAGTATGTTGACTGGGCAATGTTCAGGACTCGACAATGTACCTGAATGAATACGCCACAGATGTTACAGACTTCATAAAGAAATGTGTGGAGGACTGCGTTCCAACAAAAAACTTCCAAGTGTTTCCTAACCAGAAGCTTTGCATGAACCATGAGATCCACGCTCTTCTAAAGGCCAGATCCCTGGCATTCAGGCCTGGAGATGCAGAGGTCTACAAGAAGTCCAGATACGACCTTGGTAAGGCCATCAAAAAGGCCAAAAGGGACTTCTGCTCCAAGCTGGAGGATGAGACGGATGTTCGGCAACTGTGGCAGGGCTTGAATGCCATCACCTCCTACAAGGCTAAATCAGGAGGCAGCTCAATTGTCAGCGAAGCATCACTCCCTGACTAGCTTAATGCGTTTTACACACGCTTTGATAGGGTGAACACTGATGCCTTCCCGAGCCCCCATTCGCGGAGATGGTATTTCAGTCACAGTCACAGACACCGACGTCAGAAGATCCTTCAGGGGGTGAACCCTCAGAAAGTACCTGGACCTGATGGTATACCTGGCCATGTTCTACAATCTGTGCGGACCAACTGGCTGGAGTTTTTACGGACCTCTCACTTTTTTCAACCTCTCACGTCTGAGGTTCCCATCTGCTTTAAAAGGGCATCAATAATACCGGTGCCCAAGAAGAGCAAGGTGACGTACCTCAATGACTATCCTCCAGTGGCACTAACGTCAGCGGTGATGAAGTGCTTTGAGAGATTAATTATGGTGCATATCAACTCCTACCTCGACAAGAACCTCAACCCACTGCAGTTTGCTTACCGCCACAACAGATCAAAGGTGAATGCGATCTCACTGGCTCTCCACTCTGCTCTGGACCACTTGGACAACAGAAACGCATATGTCAGGCTGTTCATTGACTACAGCTTGCTGTTTAACACCATCATACCTTCCAAGCTGATTACCAAACTCTCAGATCTGGGTCTCTGCGCATCCCTCTGCAATTGGATCCTCGACTTCCTCATCCACAGACCACAGTCTGTCGGTATTGGTGGAAATGTGTCATCCTCGATAACAATCAGCACGGGAGCGCCACAAGGCTGCGTGCTCAGCCCCCTGCTGTACTCACTCTATACTCATGACTGTGTAGCTGGACATAGTGCGAACTCCATCATCTAGTTTGCCGATGACACCACTGTTGTGGGACGAATCACTGATGGTGATGAGTCCAAGTATAGGTGAAATCGACTGATTGACCAAATGGCGTCAGCACAATAACCTGGCGCTCAACACCAGCAAAACCGAGGAGCTAATTGTGGAAGGGGTAGGATAGGTACCCACAATCTTGTTTATATCAATGGTGGAAAGGGTCAAGAACTTCAAATTCCTGGGCTGCATATTTCCGAATTGCACACTGATGCAATTTAAAAGCCTCTAATACCTGCAGAGAGCATACTGATTGGTTGCATCGTGGCTTGGTTCAGCAACTTGAGCATCCAGGAGCGGAGAAGAATGCAGAAAGTTGTGACCACTGCCCAGTCCATCTTCGGCTCTGACCTCCCCACCATCAAAGGAATCTATCGCAGTCGCTGCCTCAAAGGTTGCCAACATCATCAAAGACCCACACCATCCTGGCCACACACTCATCTCCCATCAGGTAGAAGATACAGGAGCCTGTAATCGGGTACATCCAGGTTCAGGGACAGCTTCTTCCCACAGCCGTCAGGCTATTAAACTCGCCACCAAACAAACTATGAACTATAACAGTCTATTGCACTTTATCCATTTATATATATATATATATTAGTTGGAGTTTTTCCAACTTTTTGTGTCCATCTTAAGTTAATTTTCAAACTTTGGTAGGATTTTAGTTCTTTACTAAACTAAGTGGGCGGGTCCCATGTTCACACGGGAGGGCTGGTCCACCAACGCAATATTCCACTTCTCCACCAATTCCAATATTGGTGGCCAGTGGGTGGGGGGGGCTTTCTGGAGCACTAGCATGGGTATTGTGGGCAGAAGGGACTGGTTTCCAGAGGGCTAGTATGTACATTGTGGGCCAAATGGATACTTGGGGTGGCAGCTCAGTCACTCAAGCCTGATGTGGTGTCAGCTCACTCACGGCTGGTGGGCTGGCAGTTGACTCGTGGTTATTCCTTGAAATTCCATTTCAAGCATGGTGCAGGGCCACCAAATTTAAATGCAGTTTCCTACCATTTCAAGCAGGGTGAAACCACACAAAACACATATACACCACACTCACCGTATAGTAGACATTCAGTGTGTTCAGTTGATTCACAGCTCTGTCTGAGTCATGACCTCTCCCTCCCCATCTTGCGGAGACTGAGCCACACTTGCACTTCCGGATTTTGTAGTTCCTCCCCTTCCCATCAGAAGGGGCGTGGCCTTCATGGTGTGATTGACAGGAGAGAGATTCTCAACATTTTTTAAACACTAATAACACTTACTTTTCATTGATGGGAAGAATCCTCTGCACCTGATGAGTGGAGGGGGGCTGAGTAAGATGTCCAAAAATCACAGCCGTAAGTGGTAGCATTTTATCTAAATTCAATATACAGTGCAAACAGGAAGTTGTCAAGTTTAGACTTTTAACCAATTGCTGTGCTTTAATTCAAACCGACCACCATCAACCAATTGCTGTGCTTTATTTCTAACCAACCACATTTTCATTTTCAAACCACATTAAGGGTACTCAAGGTCAGTAAAACTCACAGTTTAGTAGACACGTGTTCAGAGTTATTCACAGCTCAGACTGAGAGATGTGACCCTCTCGCTCCCCCATCTTGCAGAGACTGCCTTAGGCACTCAACACTTCCGGGTTTTATTGTCCCACTGGAAGGGGCTTCAGCAGGGAGAATCTCTCTTTTTAAACACTAATAACTGATTTATTTTTCATCGATGGGAAAAATCCTCTTGTCCTGCGCAGCGGAGGGGAACTCCGAGTAAGATGGCCAAAAATCACAGTCGTAAGTGGCAGCGTTTTTTCTAAAATCAATATAGAGAACAACAGGAAATGGTCACGATCAGACTTTTAGTCTTTTTTTAAAAAAACGTCTCTCGTTTAAATATCTTAATGTTTACTAACATCTGAAATATTCAGAGAAAATTAGCCTTCAACACTTCTGATTAAATTAGAAAATATTTGTCACATGAGAAGCACCTAGCCCTATCTGTAGTGTAATCAACCCAGCATCCAGTGTTATTCTGCTTTTGTAACAGTAATAACAAATGCACGAAAAACCCATCCAGCGCCCATTTCCAACAAGAAAGTCCATTCCATCATTCAATGGCCTATCCATAACCAATCTGCATACACCTATATGGCACATCTTTAACTAACAAATATCTATCAGCCTTTGACATAAAATTCACAATTGATCAAATATAATTTGTTAATTGTAGAATTAAACAAACCACACTTTGCAAACATTACCACACATAAAACTATTCTGAATCTGATTCCATGCTGTACAGCTGTGTGACTTTATGACTGACTTTGACAATACCTCGTAAATCAAAGTTAATAATCTCTCACTGCCAACCCTGGCACAGCTCTTTAATATCTTGAAATTTTTAATGCAGTCCTGAAGGAAACAATTACTTTTATTCTAGCTTATTTCTCCATTTAGCATGTTTGTAATTGTTTATTAAAATTGAAGATTCAAAGTCTCAGGATCGGGCTGGTCACTCTACCCTTTTCCTCTACCAGTGTAAGTTGTCCAAAACCTGAATAATAGCTGACAGTACTCCAAATGCAGTCAAAGCTGTGATCAAATGTGATCAAAACAGGGTTTAATATATTGCTATGGAATGACAACTGTCCTTCACCCTGTTGTATTATTTTCACAAGTTCGCAAATTATAGTAGAATTTGGCCATTCGGCCCATAGAGTCTACTTTGCCATTCAATCATCGTGGATCTCTGCCTCCTAATCCCATTTTCCTGCCTTCCCCCATAACCCTTGACATTTGTTCTAATCAAGAATTTGTCTATCTCTGCCTTAAATATATCCACTGACTTGGCCTCCACAGCTATCTATGGCAATGAGTTCCACCGTTTAACTACCCTCTCGACTAAAGAAGTCACCTCCCTAATAGAGTGTTCCTCCTGACCCTCTTTCTAAATAGAGTGCCCTTATCCATGCTAGGCTATTCTGTGTTTCAACCTCTGTCCTAGACTCTCCCACAGTAGTAATATCCTTTCCAGATGCTGTGCCTTCATCCTGAAAGTAGATGCTAAACCACTCATTCCTGGAATCATTCTTGTAAAACCTCCTCTGGACCCTCTCCAGACCCAGCACATCCTTCCTCATGGGGCCCAAATCTGCCCACAATACTCTAAATGCAGCCTGACCAGCACCTTATAGAGCCTCAGCATTACATCTCTGTTTTTGTATTCTAGCCCTCTTGATATAAATGCTAGCATTGAATTTGCCTTCCTTACTACTGAATCAACTTGCAAATTAACTTTTTGGGAGTCCTGCACCAGTCCCTTTGCACCTCCGATTTCTGGATTCTCTCTCCATAATCTACACTTTTATTCTTATTACCAAAATGCATGACACCGCACTTTGCTACACTGAATTTCATTTGCCACTTATCTACCCACTCTCCTAACCTGTCCAAGTCCTTCTGCAGAGTCCTTGCTTCCTCTACAATGCCTGCCCCTCCACCTATCTTAGCATAATCTGCAAACTTGGTCACAAAGCCTCAATCCCCTTATCCAAATCATTAATATACAATGTGAATAGAAGCGGCTCCAGCACTGACCCTTGCAGAACTCCACTACTCCACTGGAGCCAACCTGAAAAAGTGCCTATCTGGCGCCTTTTGGTCTACAAATAAGCGGCAGCACATTAACAGACCTATAGTTATTTTACACTTTAAGGATCAATAACATACATGGATCTAAGACTAAACTTCACTTTCTTGCTCATTTATTGAGTACATAATGCTAATCTTATTTTTTACTGAAGTAGATGGCCTTGTCTCGACCCAAAACGTCACCCATTCCTTCTCTCCAGAGGTGCTATCTGTCCCGCTGAGTTATTCCAGCATTTTGTGTCTACCTTCGATTGAAACCAGCATCTGCAGTTTTGTCATACACTAGATGGCCTTTAACTTGCTTGCTTCGAAGTTCATTTGCCACAGTTAAATTTATTCACTTAATTCATTGATATCTGTAATTTAATGTTTCAAACTGTACAGTTCATTATCTGCTTTATCACTGAATTTAAATATAAGTAAGTTTATTGGCCAAGTATTCACATACAAGGAATTTGCCTTGGTGCTCTGCCTTGGCATATGCTGAAATATGCTGTATTCCATATTCTACAATTGGTCTGATGCATCTGATTCTTTTCATTTGCTTCTTGTACTGCAAATCTTGGTATCAAGGGCATTTATTACGGCCATACCCAAATCTGTCCTAATCCAGGACTTTAAACATGCCTTTTTAATTCTGACGTGATTATAACTTTTATTTAGTTCTGTGTCTGTAATGCCGAAAGGATGTGACTTCCAATTGTTTTTCTATTCTCATCCTTATCATCTGATTATGCAATTATCTGAATGGTGGCCGATTAGGAAAAGGGGAGATGCAACGAGACCTGGGTGTCATGGTACACCAGTCATTGAAAGTAGGCATGCAGGTGCAGCAGGCAGTGAAGAAAGCGAATGATATGTTAGCATTCATAGCAAAAGGATTTGAGTGTAAGAGCAGGGAGGTTCTACTGCAGTTGTACAGGGTCTTGGTGAGACCACACCTGGAGTATTGCGTACAGTTTTGGTCTCCTAATCTGAGGAAATACATTCTTGCCATAGAGGGAGTACAGAGAAGATTCACCAGACTGATTCCTGGGATGGCAGGACTTTCATATGAAGAAAGACTGGATAGACTCGGCTTGTACTTGCTAGAATTTAGAAGATTGAGGGGGGAAACTTATAGAGAGTTTCAAAATTCTTAAGGGGTTGGACAGGCTAGATGCAGGAAGATTGTTCCTGATATTGGGGAAGTCCAGAACAAGAGTCACAGTTTAAGGATAAGGGGGAAGTCTTTTAGGACCGAGATGAGAAAATCATTTTTCACACAGAGAGTGGTGAATCTGTGGCATTCTCTGCCACAGAAGGTAGTTGAGGCCAGTTCATTGGCTATATTTCAGAGGGAGTTAGATGTGGCCCTTGCGGCCAAAGGGATCAGGGGGTATGGAGAGAAGGCAGGTACAGAATACTCAGTTGGATGATCAGTCATGATTATATTGAATGGCGGTGCAGGCTCGAAGGGCCAAATGGCCTACTCCTGCACCTATTTTCTATTTTTCTTTATTTCTATGTTATTCTTAACCCAACAGTACCAATTGCTGCATCCAGCCACCTCTACTCACTTCAATTACCCCTGGCCACGTTTTCTTTTTTTCTGCACTCACATTGGTTTAGGAAGCATCCACCCTAGCTGGTTCCAAGCTTCAGTAAAAGGGAACCTTTCTTTACTACATTACACCTTCAGTAACTCTTCATCTTTGTAATCTTACCTCTAATTTACCAATGGCCTGGGTAATGATCCATAGATTATAACCTTTAACCTCCAACTTTGTAATTTGGCTATGAACTCCTGTTACCTTCCAACCAGTCTATCAAACATATGCCTTTCCTTTTAGTTCAGTTTAGTTTATTGTCACATGTTCTGAGGTACAGTGAAACAGTTTTTTTGTGTGCTAACCAGTCGGGGAATAACGTTTACTGCAAGGCAAAGCCAGCAAAGTCAGATCAAGGATAGTCTGAGGGTCACCAAAGAGGTGCATTCAGCACTGCTCTCTGGTTGTGGTAGGATGATTTGGTTGCCTGATAACAGCTGGGAAGAAACTGTCCCTGAATCTGGAGGTGTGCATTTTCACACCTATACCTTTTGCCTGATGGGAGAGGGGAGAAGAGGGAGTGGCCAAAGTGCGAGTCGTCCTTCATTACGCTCTCAAAATGGGCCACAACATCGGTTCTGCCCTTATGCCTTTCCAAGATCCTACTAAGCCTTTCCTCACCCTGGGAAACAAGGCAGCAACACACCACATGACTGAATTCTGCTTATAAAGCCTGATACCTGTTCACTAATTATTAATCTCTCAGAGCTACTATATGTCATTTCTGTTCCTTCCTCCACCTGTTTTAATAACTCCTACATGCCATGGCCAGCAATCTGGCTGTCCCGCTTTATTGCTTGTATTTTCTTTACATCAGCAACCAATAGAATAATAATGATCAGATAAGTAGACATAATTCAGTGCCATAGGATGTTTCACTTCCACTTGAGAGACCAGACAAAAGATTAAGTCAATGTCTCATCCAAAAAAACAATGACAATGTTGTATCCCTCCCTGCTTCACAAACGTTTCAGCAAGATTTTTCAGCTTAGGTTGCAGGTATGGTACTTCCTGCTCACAATGCAGACTCACAATATTCCAAGTAAGAAATGAGGGACTGTTAAGTAACTGATGCTTCTACCTACACTGATTGCAATAGAGCACATGTTATTCTTGTCCCCCCTTTTCATTACATTTTGACCTACATCCAAGACATCTCATACACACCTCAACACCTCAATAACTTTCTTAAATTTTCAATAGGTCTGCATGGCCTCATCTTAGACCCTCCTTGCCCAGTCCCTTCTAAGCTACATCCAAGATACCTCACAAACCTTTCAACACTTCGATAACTTTCAATTCCTAAGCTCCCATTGCCTCATCTTCACACACAGCCCTCTGCTCATTCAGTAACAATCCTATTATTGTTATCAAATCCGCCGACAAGATAGATGCCAGTGCAGTTTGACGGGTTGACCTCTAACGTGCAGAGGCCAAGTTCAAGCTCTCGAACAGCTCCTTACACCTACCTCTTAAACCACGACCCCAAAGCCAAACACCAGGCCACCACCTCCCAAACCATTACTGATCTCTTCTGCTCTCTCCACCACCACCTCCAACCTTAAACAGTACGTCCTAAGCCCTATACTACTCGTATCTCTCTTCTTCCTAAAATCTCCGAAGATTGGCCTGGAAGACCCATTGTTTCAGCCTAATCTTGCCCCACCAAATTCATCTTCAAACATTTTGATTCTATCTTGTCCCCCCCTTATCCAGTCACTTCTGAACTACATCCAAGAACCTTGCACACTCTTCACTTCAGCAACTATCAAGTTCTAGGCCCTCATGCCCCAACTTTACATCTGCAGTTTCTTGTCATCTATGGTACATGGTCAAATGACATTCCATCCCAACTTTTGTACACAGTAAATAGTTGTGGTCTCCATACAGATCTTTGTAGAATGACATGTCGGGGGGGGGGGGGGGGGGGGGGGTCGGGGGCTGTGTTCGCGGGCGGGCAGTGACTGTGTTCGCGGGCAGGCAGGGGCTGTGTTCTGTGGGCGGGGCTATGTCCGCGGGCGGTGGAGGTGACAACCACGACGAGCTGGAAGCCTTTCAGTGGGGCCGGGAGCCGTTGAGTGCGACAACCCCTCTCCCTCCCACATGCCCCCTCCCCCACTCACCCCTGCCCTCCCCCACTCACCCCCCCTCCCCCACACACCCCCACCCCCTGCACACCCTCTCAATTCACCAGTATGTATGTTAGTGTTTTTCTTTATAGTTTACTTTTACATTTTTTTCCTCTTATTGCTTGTCATCGATTGTTTTCTTTTGATGGCAAGGCCCCTTGCTCTTCAATACTCTAGGATACTGAGTTGGATGATCAGCCATGATCATATTGAATGGTGGTGCAGGCTCGAAGGGCCGAATGGCCTGCTCCTGCACCTAATTTCTATGTTTCTATGTTTCAACGACATGAAGTGATGCTGCATCATATTAATTTTTTTTTAATTATCCCATTGATCTTCTGGCAGTTTAACCGTAAACAGATTTTCTCAGTGCACTATGGACATCCTCCCTCAGACCATCAAATGTAGCCCTCCTTGATTGCTGTTCTATATATCTGCCTCTCAAAGACTTTTGAATACTAGACTGAATTTAATCTTTGAAAGTTTAAACAACTTTTTCAGTTATGCAACTTCATAGCTACAATTGTGAAGCTTAAACAGAAGTTCCACTCCCTTCTCTTTCCTCAATTTTTTTTCTATATATCCACAACTCCTCTTTCGTTGTTAGACACAAAATGCTGGAGTAACTCAGTGGGGTAGACAGCATCGCTGGAGAAAATGAACAGGTGATGTTTCGGGTCGAGATCCTTTTTCAGAGTGAGTGTCAGGAGAGAAAAACTGGAGATATGAAATCGGTCGGCACCAACAGCCTTCTCATTGTGCCTTGTCTCATGATTGATGTAATTTCAATCTCAACAATTGAAGCTACTTTGCGCTTTTAAAATTGTCGCCATATTTTATGAAACCCTATAACCTGGCACATATACCTACCAATCCTAATCATCTTGCAGATAGTAAGACTTGTCTTTCAGTAATGGTTACCATATGACAAATGTATTTGTGCCTCATTTACTTTGTTCTAATACCATGCCATGCATCTAATATAGCTCTATTGGTGTATTTCTCCTTCCTAACTTAATTAATTTCCATCTTTTAGAATTTTCTTTACTTCCTGATACTGGTCCAATTTCTGACAAATCCTTGGGCAAGTGACTCATCGCCTGTAACCCAGACACTTCCACACCACCTACAGGGAAGAAGTCAAGAGTGCAATGGAAGACTCTTTACCTGCTTTGCTTTGGGATGGAGCAGTGGTAGCGTTGCTGCACTACAGCACCGGAGACCCGTGTTCGATCCTGACTATGGGCGCTGTCTGTACGGAGATTACACATCAATTTCTTGGGAAAGCAAAACTTAAACAATCGTGTTTATATTTTAAAACATCTGTGATTTATAATTGAAAATAAAAAAAAAAAGATCTGCCAAAAGTCCGAAATGAAAATAAAACGTGCTGGGAACACTCAGCTGGTCAGGCAGCATCTGCAGGAAAAGAAACAGAGTTAACGTTTCAGGATCAAAACTCTTCAACAGATTTATAATTACTGAATAAAAAAACATTGCTTGTCTACTGTCATAAAATTGTTGTGTTTCAAAAGTAAGTAACAGTAACAATATCATGCAGAGGTGATTAAGGTGCAAATTTAGTGGTTGGAATAATGAACATAGACGGGTCATTTAACTGCAAAACAGAAAAATAACTGTTAATGAAGATTATTTTTCAAAGCAGCTAAGCACAGTTACATCAAAACAGTGTTTTAAAGGGAAGTAGTACTGGAGCAAATAATTACAAGTGCTTACAATTAATAAAATTTTATGATACGTTTTGGTAAATGATATACCAAGATATCTTGTCTGCGATATGTGCTTTTAATGTAACCTTGTAATTTTCATTAATTCTTCAGTGCTCAAAACACACAAAAACAGATGGAAGACAGATCTCTGTAGGTGCAGATGGATCAGTCTCTGTACTGAATTAAAAAGATATTCTGCTATTTTGCAATGAAGTGTCTCGTGTTACTTGATACATGTCAAAAATAATAGAAGTAAGATTGAACAGTAACAAAAAAACAAACTCTGTTCTCAGATATACTTTACAAGTCGTACTCTTCATGTTGAAGTGGTTTAAGTTGGAGGTAATCAAGGTCCAAGATTAAAGATGAGCAGATAGGAAACGGTGCAAGTCTGGACTCCATTCTGCAATGCAATTTAAACACCTACCACAACTGAAATCGAGGTCAAATGATTGATTACAGCATAATCCAGATTAAGAGACAGTTTCTGCTTATGAATTCCTCTTGAAGATAAGGAGAGAAAGATTTAATAGGAACCTGAGGGGTAGCTTATTCACACAGAGTGTAGTGGGTATATGGAACGAGCTGCCAAAGGATGTATTGGAGGCAGGTAGTCTCTCAACATTGGCATCATCAGGAGAAGGTAGACATATTTGGCACTGCTGTATGAAAATGGGTGCAAATGCTTCAGCCTTTCCTTTTTCTGGATTTCACCATCCGCTGGGTAGCATGCTCATAGATTTTCCCTCTCCTATCAGTTGTTTCATTGTCCATGACCATTCATGGTTGGATGTGACAAGTCTAGGGAGTTTTTATGGTGTTATTTGGTTCTGGGATCACTTAGCGTAGTCAAAAACATTATGTTCAATGGCCCTGTCCCATGATGCGAGTTCATTCAAGAGCTTTCCCCGAGTTTTAAAAAAAAAAAATCAAACTCATGGTAAGCACGGAGAATGAACGTAGCGGGTACGTCAGAGCTCGGGGACGTCTCTTAGCGGCTCATAACGCTAACAGCAGGTACTCAGGAAGACTCGCTAACGGCAGGTAAGCTCAGGAAGACGTGGGAAGATTTTTCAACATGTTAAAAAATGTCCACGGGAGCCCTGAGTACCAACGAGTGGCCATTACCGTAAATCTCCGAGTTCGAATCTCGGCAAACTCGGGAGAACTCTTTGAATGAACTCTTACAGTAGGAGAAGGCTTTAAGAAAGAACTGCAGATACTGGAAAAATCGAAGGTAGACAAAAGTGCTGGAGGAACTCAGCGGGTGAGGCAGCATCAATGGAGCAAAGGAATTGGTGACGTTTCGGGTCGAGACCCTTCTTCAGACTGATGTGGGGGGGGGGCAGGAAGAAGAAAGGAAGAGGCAGAGACAGTGGGTTGTGGCAGAGCTGGGGAGGGGAAGAAGGGAGAAAGCAAGGACTATCTGAAATTAGAGAAGTCAATGTTCGTACCACTGGGGTGTAAACTACCCAAGCGAAATATGAGGTGCTGCTCCTCCAATTTGCGGTGGGACTCACTCTGGCCATGAAGGAAGCCCAGGACAGAAAGGTTGGATTCAGAATGGGAGGGGGAGTTGAAGTGCTGAGCCACAGGGAGATCAGGTTGGTTAACGCGAACTGTGCGGAGGTGTTGGGCGAAGCGATCGCCTGCACTTGGTCTCACCGATGTAGAGCAGTTGGCACCTAGAGCAGCGGATGCAATAGATGCTCAGTTGTTTAAATGCTGCAAAAGACTTTGCAGCACAGGTGCAAATCATTCAAAAAATTCATCCAAAACACCTGCAGAACCCACTTCCTCGCCAGATAAGACCTTAAAAGCCCTCTATTTTCGGACAACCTCTCATATCCAAATACTAACTGGGCCTGGCTCTATAGCTTTTAGACCTCAGGCACTTTCAGAACAGTACAAATAGGCTTAATACTCCAAACAAATTGTCCCATATTGTTAATTCACCACAGGACAAGAAACTTAGAACAGTACATCACAGGAACAACCATGATGCCAAATCCTTATGCCTGTACATGTTCGCTATCCTTCTTAAATGGTACTTCTAGCGATGTAGACTCAGTGAGCTGTTCTGTGCATTCTGTACTGACTGTGCTAATGTACAGGGCTAGTCTTGCAGAGCTGTATGCACAACATGTATTTCACTGTATTTCACTGTATCTTGCACATGTGACAATCAAGAAACCATTGAAGAACCTATTATTCACTGCCTGTTCATGTGCCAGTCTAAATACCCCTTAAGTGCTGCTGTCATATCTGCTTCTATCACTGTCCCTGGGAGCACATTCCAGTGTTGGTTTCAGTGTGTCTTGCATGCTCTTCTCTACTCCAGTTTGAACCAGCGTTGGTTACCTAGTGCATTGGTAATGTACGATTAAGCCATATGGCCGGCAATGAGGATACAAATTGCCACAAAAGATAAGTCTTTTGTTATCCATAGCAAAGCTTTTAAATCCTGCCTTTGTTCTGAATTTATCTGATTAGCACACTGCTGGTATCCTTGTTGCAGCTGGGATATTTCACAACCTGTACCCATTGCTGCATCCAATGCACTTAGGATTTCCTGATTTCATGTTGTCAGAAGACTGACTTCTGTGCTGGCAGGGACCTCAGAGGCGACCAAGATGGATTACCTGCTGAGTTATTTCAGCAAACACTTAAATCACGTAACCTGATGGAGGGTGTCATTGGAATAAAAACAGGACTTCATTTCATAAGAAGTGTGTGGCAATCATTCCTAACAATGGTGTGAAGAGTAGATATATCTGCAACTAACAATGGTGAAACAGTTGACGATTGCAAAGAGGGCCTTTATCTCATATTGATTTCCTTACTTTGTGCCGTTAGACCATATTGGTATTTACCTTCTTCGATACAAAGCCATTTGGATCAGTAGTAGTGCTACTAATGGACACCGAGGTCTCTCACCCAGAGCATATTCTGTCTGCTCTTACTTCTCTCATCTTTCTTCCAACTGTTGATCAGCACGGAAAAGTACAGATTCATAAATCAGCTTATAGCGATTAGTGGAAAACATGCCCACAGTTGATTCCATGTCGTAAGATTTCACATTCTCCAGTATCATTGTTGAAGGGTTCTAGGATGACTTTCTCCCAACTGTATAACCTTGTGCTACCAGCTCTATAGTACTCAAGGAATCTGGGAATTTTACTGAAATGACTGAACCCATGAGCGTGAATATGTCAAAGTGTGGCTTGATTAACTTGTGGAACAGTTCTCCCAGCTTTGGAAAGAGTTCCCAGATTTCAGTGAGGGGAATTTTACAGGGCTAAAAGCAACATAAATGCCAGATGGTCAATGTAGCTTCATCATTATTAGCAGCTTGGTACAATGCAATGCTTTACTGGGCCAACAAGAAACAGTCACCCACATTGGGTGGCTCCAGCCACGTCATGCTGCAAGGCTAAGGACCAAATGAATATATATATATTGACAATCTCAGATATATATAATAACATGCTTCCCATTATTAAACTCAAAATTAAAGAAACAAAAAAAATCAAAAGTGTCTGCAGATTTTAGAAATCTTGGAATAAAAGCAGAAAATGGGGACATTCAGGTCAGGCAGCATCTGTGGAAAGAGAAACATTCTTAACATTTCAGATTGAAACCATTTGTCAGAATCTAGGTCTTTTCAACCTGAAATGTTAACTTGTACAGTATATTTAATCTATGATTAGACCACCATGCACGCAAACACACACGCAAACACATATGCACGAAAATACACATGCGGACATACACACACAGAATCAGATATAAAAGTATACAGGAGGAAATCTTCAAAAAGATCAAGTATCTAATTATATCGCAATCCATCTTTGGTACGAAGTAATTTCAATACATTAACAGTACATTTCTTCACAAAGTCATGCAAGGAAAGAAGGCAAGGTTAGCACTGAAACATAAATCAGAGAAGTTAATTTGTATTAGTCTTACATCTCTTCTCAGTTAGACTCACAGTAAAAATATCATGAACAAAGTTGAAGATAAAAGGTAG
The DNA here is from genome assembly GCA_035221665.1 of Okamejei kenojei. Classification (NCBI taxonomy): domain Eukaryota; kingdom Metazoa; phylum Chordata; class Chondrichthyes; order Rajiformes; family Rajidae; genus Okamejei; species Okamejei kenojei. The sequence continues at coordinate 103,159,672 of CM069136.1, read as the reverse complement.
ATTTATATGATTTATCGTATGACTGACAGAAATGTTGAAGTATATTCTGTTAGCTAAGGTTGAATGCTCCATAAAGAAGCGGCCTATTTTCTCTGTGATAAATGACGTATATTTTTCACAAAATCCTGAGGGTGAAACATGGCTCAAAAATTGAGTTAAATATAATATCTGTGCATTTTAACCTTTTAATTACCACATCAGCATATCTGCAGAACATATATTTAAACATATAATTACATTTCCCTAGATAACTAAAAAGTGAACCATTGTCTTTTAAATTTGTGGTAATAGAATGATACTGAGATTAAGTACATTATCACTGCAAAAGTAAATTGTTTCATTTTTCACTACTAATACCCCCCCCCAGCAACATATATCAAAGTACAAGTGTAAAACTTACAAAAAAAATTAAACAATGGCTGATACTTGGTCCTGTAATCCAACTTTTGAGAGCAGTTTCTGCTACTACGTAATACAATCATGCAGAATTGGTGGATGGAGCATAAAAAAAAGGCATTTCGCGAGGTGACATTTCAGGTCAGGATCCTACTTCAGACTAGTTATGATGTGGGGGGGTGTGGAGAAAAAAGCTGGAAGAGAAGATCGGCAGGTTAAAGCCTGGCAAGCACCTTGTAATCCATCTATTACTTGCCAAGCTTTGTCCTTCCATGCTCCCCTTCAGCTTTCTTCCCACATCCCCCCACAACAATCAGTCTGAAGAAGAGTCTGGGCCCAAAACATCACCTATCCATGTTCTCCAGATATGCTGCCTGACCCTCTGAGTTACAACCAGCTCTTTGTCGCTTGTTTGTAAACCAGTATCTGCAGTTCCTCGTTTCTATATAAACCAATACCAATTTACTGCAATGCTAGAATAGAAAATCATTTTGTGAATGTTAACGTATATCTGTTCTCAATGAGGCAATGTTCAGAAACAATAAGTTATCTCTATTCAATCAGGCAGTCTCTCCAATCATATAGCCATTTTGATTTTTGTTGTTCATCTGCTGAAGCATTGTAAATACTATTTTACAGAAATACTAAAAAAAATCCAAACTGGCAGCACGGGTTTTCCCTAGAGAATTCCCTGGGGCATCAAACCCTTTGTCTTCAGGGTTCTTGCACCAACATTCATCTGTATGATGCTAGTAATCAAGCAAGCAGCCTTACTTGATATTTATATCACTAAAACACTTCTCTTGTTTGTGTGGGTGGGTGAGTGTGTGTCTGTCTGTCATCTGGGCACAATCTGGTTAATTCCTATTTTCTTCCAAACGCTAGGCCACAGCCTTCCCATTTTCACACATTCTACTCACATCTTTTCCCGTTGAGGCGATAAACATCTTCCTGTTACATTCCCACCTATATTTCCAAACTTTTTAATCGTGTAAAGTTTTAAAAACAGCCGCAAAACGACCCATTTTGGAAGGAAAACCTGAGTGACGTCACAATGCAATTGCAAGGCAGGACGGGACACTGCCGTGTGGTGGCCGCTGCCGGCACCCCGTGCTTGACGCCCAATGCCCGACGCCCAGAAGGGAGGGTGGTGCTGGAGCTGGAGTGAGGGCCGAGACCGGGGCATGGGATGAGGCCGTGACCCGAGCCGAAAAAGAAGCCACCGCTGGAACCAAGGACGAGCCTGGGTCCGTGGTCAGGGATGAGTCCGGAGATGAAGTCGGAAACTTGCACTATAGCCCAGGCGGCAGCCGAGCTGACGGCTGGAGCCTACAGCCAGGGCTGGGCCGAGTACAAACACCAGGCCAAGTTCCAGGCCCTGGCGCTGCTCTACGACCTGGGTAGGTCCTGGGGCCTGGAATGGGAGTGAGGGGAGGAGGATGAGGGAAATGAGGAGGGGAGTGGGGTGGTAGAGGGAGATGGGGGGAGGGGTGTGGAGGAGGGAGATGGGGAGGAGTGGGGGAAGGAGATGCCTCCTCCCTATCTACCCTCACTCCCACCCTCTCTACCCCCTCCCTATCTATCCCCTCCCTCACCCTCTCCCTCTCTACCCTCCCCCCCACTCTACCTCTCTCTCTCTCTCTCTCTGCCCCTCTCCCTCTCTACCCCTCCCCCGACCCTACATCTTTAGTCCCCTCCCTCCCTCTCTACACCCTCCCTCTCTACCCCCCTCCCTCTCCCTCTCTACATCCCTCCCTCTCCCTTTCTACACCCATCCCCCTCCCTCTTACCCTCCTCCCTCTCTGCCCTCTCTACCACTCTCCCTCTCTACCCCCCCTCTCTCTCTACCCCGTCCCTCTCTATGCCCTCCCTCTCTAGGGATTGAAGAGGGGGGTTGAAGAGGAAGAGGAGGGAGTGCTGAGAGATGAGGGGAAAGGAGCCGCACCTGCGCTGTTAGGGGCTATGCATGAGTGGTGCAATATTGCGTTGGGGGAACAGCTTGTGTTGGGGAAACAGGTGAGTGGTGTAATTTTTTTTTTAGGGAGTAGACCCAACAGGTCTGCACTTGGTCTAGTACTTATTAAAAAATAAAGTAGACAATTTAACATTTCTTTCTTAAATATTTGCCCATTGGCTTCAAATATATATACGTTGTATGAAGATGTTTAATTTAAAATGCAAATATTAAACATGGTCCAATGGTACTATCCAATTTTGTAGCATTATACAGTTTGTGTCCAGTTGTGTAATCCAACCATAACATTGCCCATTAAGGATCACAGGACATACAACATGATGTGTGTGCAGAAGACATGGAGGAGACATTCCAATTTATGTTTCATTTGGTACACATATAATTGTTAGAGATTCAGTTCTGTAATGAACCATGTTCAGGAAGGAACTGCCGATGCTTGTTTATACCAAAGAAAAACACAAAATGCTGGAGTAAATCAGCAGGTCAGGCAGTTTCTCTGGAGAAAAGGAATAGGTGATGTTTCAGCTTGGAACTCTTCTTCAGACTAAGTCTGAAGAAAGATTCTGACCCGAAATGTCACCTATTCCTTTTCTCCAGAGATGCTGCGTGCAATGAATCATGTTTGCTTAAGTAACCCTGTGAATGTGAGAACATTTCAGAAAAGAACATGTGCTAAGTAATGAATCTTACACATCCAAAATACTTGGAAATTTGATTTAGATCTCTCTGTACTATACCACCTTCATGCCTTTACCCATACTGAGGACAATATAATTAGATGGGCTAATTTGACATCTTTCTTTTTCACACAAGCTCACCTTAAAATCTTGTTGAATATGAATGCCAGTTCAATATCAATTTAAAATGAATTATTGGCAATGTTGTGTTGCAGAATTTTATCATTTGGGAGCTGTGGTTGAGATTGGCTGAAATTTAATTCAGTGGCGACTCGCATATCCACATGACAAGGACAGCTTTAATCTTATCTTCCTGAACTGAATACAAATCCCATTTCTGGGGATAAAAAAACAGTGTGTAAATCCATGCCAACAACTTGTCCTCTTGCCTTTTTGTTATTGATTCAAGCAGCGGAGATAGGGATATTGTTATATAAATCTTCAGCTCTTCCTCAGAGGCCCTTGGTTTATAAAAATAGTAATGCTGAGTCCGGAAGGAATGTAAAAGCTTTCTGAAGAATTGGATGAAAAGAGCAGGATTAGATGACAGGTACTGGACATAAACTAGCTGCGGTAAAATAATAATTCCTCTATTTTCCCCATAATTAGAAGCTTAAATCAGACATTAATATTATCAGGATTGCAGCACTAGACCAAGAATGCCATACCATTGCTGCTAGTTCCAATGCAGGAATATTAATCTGATTTTTTTGTGTGGAGAATTTTTTTGTGTGGAGAATTATCATACATTTCCAAGGGAAAATCATTGAAATGTTACAGAAAGTAAATGTGACACTTACAGGAAGTAATTGAAAGCACTTTATTATATTACTGGCAAATTTCCTATGACGTTGCTCAGAGTGAATCAAAGGATAATCTGTTTCCTAAAGGGAATGTCATGAGCAAATTACTATAAAAGTTGCAATATTTGGAGAAATGGTAAGAAAAAATAAATAAGACACAGGGGATAGATACTTGACTGAAGACTTGATCCATGAATAGTCAGGCAAAGAGTTATAATCCATATGACTTTCTATCCTTATTTATTCTTCTGTCCATTGCTGTATATCTGGAGAGCCTGTGATTTCCAATGCTGAAAGGAATAACATTCTCAGTTAGATACCCTAAAGGCAGCCTGCGAGGCATACATAATATGATATTCCGTTGCTGCTAGTTCCTTGATATTAAAAAGTGCTATTAATAACAATGAGAGAATTGTCCATTGTCACAGACTGTATTACAATATGTTGATTTAAAGCTGTCCTTGATCGAATATGAATTTCATGTGGTTGCAATTAACTGTTAACTGTTCAACACTCAGAATAGGAAAAGGGTTTAATTTAACTATTTTATCCTGACATACAAACCATAAATAGTGGAAAAATATGAAAGAGTCCATGTGACTTGACAGTTCTCGGATATTGTGATGGGACCCATAGGGATATTTGGCAGGAAAAGTTATACTGAAATAACAACCTATTTGACATAAACTACTCACGTTGGTTTTATATTCTGCATGTGGCCTAAATCTAATCCCATGTTCTTACTCTGCTCCCATGGTCCTTTAATTACTTTTCATTCAATCAGATAGCTAAACTATTTTGAACTACTCAGCGAAGTCTCTGCTTCATTTATTATCCCTGGTAATGAATTTCAAACAACTCTGCTCTCTGTCCAAAGGGCTAGAAGTGAGTAAGAAATTATAATAGCGGCTATGAGCTTATAGGATATGGGTTTAGTTTAGCAATAAAGAGTGGAAACAGGCCTTATATCCCACCGGATCCATGCCAACAATCGTTCCCCGCACAATAATACTATCCTACACACACTAGGGACAATATACCATCTTTACCAAAGCCAATTAACCTACAAACCTGTACATCTTTGGAATGTGAGTGTTATGGTTTGTTTCACTTCAAACAGACAAAAACGCAATAAACTTAGTAATCAAGTAGTAAAATCTTTATTTCGCCCAGGTGGGTGTGGCTGTCACTCTTACAGTATATAAAATACAGACTATACAGTCACTCTATCCCCACACAAAGAGGTAATGTTCAATCCGATATATTTATACCCCAATAATCCGCAATTCAGCAATGCTTTATCTTACAGAGTAAGACTTATCACAATAAGTTAGGTTTATCCAACGAGGATTATTTTCGATCTTCACTGCTGTATGTGTAGTCAATAGTACTGGGAAGGGCTCCTTCCACCGTTCTCCCAATTTTCTCCGATCCCAATTTCTTCTCAGTTCGTGATCCCCTGGTTGTAAGGATTTGCCGTTCTGGTCAGCTGATAGTGGTTTCTGCACTTCTCTGGTTCAGTGGTGTTGGTAAGACTGACAAGGTTCGGGTCAATTGCTGTGCATATGTAATTAATTCATCACTAAGGTCCTGTCCAAACTCAGTCAAGGCTTTACTTAAACTCTTTAACTACTTACAAGGCAGATGCTTTAAAATTAGGTAATTATAAAGAATAAAACAATTTTTAAATTATTCACAATTCTTTCAATCCATCTCCCCAAATTCACTATTTCAAATTAACAGATTTTTTTCTGAGAGAAAGGCATTTCCAATTCTCATCGAATACCTCAATCTGAAACCAGATCTCTCTTGAATTCAATTCAAAAGGTAAGAAATAGGAAGAAATCAATCTTAAAATACCGACAAACTCACCAATCCTAATGCCAGGTTATGTGGCGAAGAAAATGATCAGTCTCTTTGCTGAGCCACATCCGCTGTTTAATAAAAGTAAAGTAGACAGAATAAATAGTTAATTTCCACATAGATAACCAATGCATTTCCAAAGAGCAAAGGAAAAGAAAATAACTGTGTGCGGCTCAACGCCCACATAACTGCAACTTCTTAAAGAGACACTACCTTTTTAAACACACGAGACTCTGCAAAGATTTATCATGTAAATCAGCAAGCTCATTCAATGTCATCCTACTTTATCTGAATTATAGGACTAATTCAACATTCACCCAGAACCGGTTCCACAGACAAGTAACAGTCTTTAAACTCACTCACTCTACACCATCTTTTCTGTGACATTCACTCACAAATTTCCACACCTCTTCAATATGCTGAATCTCAGGCATTCACTCTCTCTCTCTCTCCTGCATTCACTCTCTCTCTCTCTCCTGCTCCTGCTCCTGCTCCTGCTCCTGTAAAAGAGAAACAACAGGTACATAAATGTGTCTGAGAGGGGTGAGCCAGAGGCCCGTCAAAGGGTCAATAGTGCAGCCACCTCATTTCCAAAGTAATTTTTACATGGCAGAACTTTACATTGATTAGCTTTACATTTCCTTGTCTGACAGACCTGTACTGTCTACTAGAATCTTTGGTTCTGTGGGGAACAATGTGCAAATTTTGTAATCTGCTGTGCGGGCAGTAATGTCAGCTAGGGCATTCCCCCGGGAGACTTTGTTGTGGCCACTTGTATGGCATTGCACTTAATAATAGCCAGTTAGACTGGGAGAGCTAAGGCGTGCAGTAGCAAGCGCTGTTTTTAAGTTGTGAAAGTCTTCTTCTTGTTCGAGTGAGGCCGTTCGAGGGAGAATTGTTGCAGTGTCTTGGCAGAGACACCAGCAATGAGTAGTTTAATTTATCCACTGCCGGTAGAAATTAACCAAGCCCAGAAATGGGATTGGTCCGATTCCCTGTCATTCAGGGTCTTGTCATACCTCACACTTGCCCATTTAACATAGAAACATAGAAACATAGAAACATAGAAATTAGGTGCAGGAGTAGGCCATTCAGCCCTTCGAGCCTGCACCGCCATTCAATATGATCATGGCTGATCATCCAACTCAGTATCCCGTACCTGCCTTCTCTCCATACCCTCTATTCGCAGACTTTCCCCTCTCCCTCCATCAGGGAGATGAGTCTTTTGTTTCAAGTTTGTTTTAAACTGTACCGACTGTTGGCTGCAAAATGTTAAAGTTCTTTGGGCAAAAGTGAGCAGCCTCGATTCATGCGGGGTAGTTAAGGTACAGTGCTTCGAAAGCCACCAGCTCGACATCCTGCTTTTTCCCTTTTCAGTCTTCTTTGATTTATCTGCTGTTTCTCTTTCTCTGGTGCTCTATGTTATTTAACTCTGTCACTGCTGGATTCATTACTGCTCTTCCCCCTGCCTTAAGCCCTCTCCCTTCTTCTTCCTCATCTTCCACTTCTCGGAATCTAAGTGGGGTCGCTCCTGCTGTTAGTGACTGGTGGCCAGAGCATTCCAGAGGTATTCTACACTGTTTCCAATTTTGTTTCTCTCCCTGAATGTGTTCCTCATCCCCCCCCCCCTCTCTCTGTAAACAGGGTCGCCATGCCAGAAAAGGGGTCCCCAGGGATATTTTGCTTCAGTTTCCATTTTTACATAATATTTGTTTAATATTATTTTGGCCATCCACATTCTCTTTTTTAAAATCTATTCATTATGTAATCTTTATGTTTTCCTGGATCCAAATAACACAAATGGATCCAAATAACACATGTGCTGGATCCAAATACCACATATGAAGTTCCCACATGTACCGAAACTCCCACATTACTCTTATCCAGAGCCTATCCCATTACTCAGCTCAATATCGGCTTTATTCTTCAGACAGCCTACTTATTCTGTCAGCAATCACAAAAATTGTCCTACCTTGCTTTGTCTGTTCTGAAAGATCTTGGCAGAGAACCAGATCTCTTCAGATGAAGGACTACAGTGCTCCCGGGCACTCTCCGGAGTTCAGACTCAAGGGGTCTGATAGCACACTTTCTACTAGCTTCGAGATCCTGGCCAAACTGTAGCCTCTTACTCAGTCGTCAGAGAGAGTTTCCAGCAAGATCCTACTCAACTACGCCAATGTTAAGGTTTTTGCCAAACAGGCAAAAACACAATAACAATTTGTAATCAAGTAGTAAAATCTTTATTTTGCCCAGGTGGGTGTGGCTATCACTCTTACAGTATATAAAATACAGATTTTACTTCGGAGTCACGTGAGTGACTACGTGAAGAACCCGCCTGGCGCTGGCAAACGGCATTACGTCGACGCTGACGGCAGAAGCAGGAGCTGCACAGACAGCTCCTCGACAGCGGTAGGTTCGGACCGGCAGGTAAGTGCAGTGAAAAAATATTAGGACGGGGAAAAACTCCGTGCCTGGTGGAAACCAGGGTTTTAAAGGTTTAAATAACAAAATAAAGTTTAAACTGAATTGAAATACTCTGTTTAAACAACGGAGTTTTGAATAGAACGTCCCGGGGGAATACCCAGTGATCGGGACGAGAGATTAATTACGGGGCCGGTTCCGATACTGGTACCGTTTAAATACGGTAGAAAGGTTTAAATGCTCCACAATTTTGGCAGGATATTTTTAAAAGTCAGAAAGACTGTATTTTTAAAAAAGTTAATAAAATTCGCGATATGGAGAAAGTACTCCATAATATAAAAAGAGACTAGGGTCACAGTACCCAAACAGTTCCCCAAAAAAGACCCTGAGGGGCTTGAATGTACTAAAGACTAGGGTCACAGTACCCAAACAGTTCCCCAAAAAAGACCCTGAGGGGCTTGAATGTACTAAAGACTAGGGTCACAGTACCCAAACAGTTTAGACCCTGAGGGGCTTGAATATACAAAATATGGCTATGTGCCAAATTGAGAAATAAAACTCTGACCCTGGATAGGGTGGAGGAAGTCTCTTTGGATATAATTCCAAGTGGATCAGGGCTGCAAAAGACAGACCCTGCAAGTGGTGATGTGAATTATGAATGCACACCACAAATAAAATAAAAATAAAAGTGAGGCAGGTGTGCCTGAGATAGCAAAAGATTTTGCTATATCTAAAAGAAGTGGTGAGGCTATGGAAAAAAAACCTAGCTGCCTACATTAATTATATGGTATCTCACCAACTTCAAGAATATGATAAAAAACTTTTATGTTTTATTTAAATATCAATGGTTAATCCATTTATAAATATCCATGTCTCAAATATATGAGATATAAGAAATACAATTTCAATGTTTCAAAATGGTGCAAATAAGTAATACTTTCAATATAAAATAAATTGCCGTTAGTTGTGGAGCTTAATAGAAATATATATAATTTACCGAATCTGCATCATAGGGTTGTAGATTAATACAAATCAGGATATATTAAACTCCTGATTATTATAGAATACCTGCCTTATGATAAATCAAAGATATTAATTACAAAAGAACAGACCACTGATCTTTAAACTTTGGGAAGGAAAACTATGATCCAATAAAAATTTTGATTATGGATCAAAACAAAGACAAAGATCTTTTAGGGATAGTATCAAAGCAAAGGATGATGCGTACAAAGTAGCCAGAAAAAGCAGCATACCAGAGGACTGGGAGAAATTCAGAGACCAGCAGAGGAGGACAAAGGGCTTAATTAGGAAAGGAAAAATAGATTATGAAAGAAAACTGGCAGGGAACATAAAAACTGACTGCAAAAGTTTTTATAGATATGTGAAGAGAAAGAGGTTAGTTAAAACAAATGTAGGTCCCTTGCAGTCAGAAACAGGTGAGTTGATCATGGGGAACAAGGATATGGCGGACCAATTGAATAACTACTTTGGTTCCGTCTTCACTAAGGAAGACATAAATAATCTGCCTGAAATAGCAGGGGACTGTGGGTCAAAGGAGGAATTGAGTGAAATCCAGGTCAGTCGGGAAGTGGTGTTGGGTAAATTGAATAGATTAAAGGCCGATAAATCCCCAGGGCCAGATAGGCTGCATCCCAGAGTACTTAAGGAAGTAGCTCAGGATATAGTGGATGCATTAGTGATAATCTTTCAAAAAACTCTTTAGATTCTGGAGTAGTTCCTGAGGATTGGCGGGTAGCAAATGTAACCCCTCTTTTTAAGAAGGGAGGGAGAGAGAAAACGGGGAATTACAGACCAGTTAGTCTAACATCGGTAGTGGAGAAACTGCTAGAGTCAGTTATTAAAGATGGGATAGCAGCACATTTGGAAAGTGGTGAAATCATTGGACAAAGTCAGCATGGATTTACAAAAGGTAAATCATGTCTGACGAATCTTGTGGAATTTTTTCGAGGATGTAACTAGTAGCGTGGATAAGGGAGAACCAGTGGATGTGGTATATCTGGACTTCCAGAAGGCTTTCGACAAGGTCCCACATAAGAGATTAGTATACAAACTTAAAGCATACGGTATTAGGGGTTCAGTATTGATGTGGATAGAGAACTGGCTGGCAAACAGGAAGCAAAGAGTAGGAGTAAACGGGTCCTTTTCACAATGGCAGGCAGTAACTAGTGGGGTACCGCAGGGCTCAGTGCTGGGACCCCAGCTATTTACAATATATTAATGATCTGGATGAGGGAATTGAAGGCAATATCTCCAAGTTTGCGGATGACACTAAGCTGGGGGGCAGTGTTCGCTGTGAGGAGGATGCTAGGAGACTGCAAGGTGACTTGGATAGGCTGGGTGAGTGGGCAAATGTTTGGCAGATGCAGTATAATGTGGATAAATGTGAGGTTATCCACTTTGGTGGCAAAAACAGGAAAGCAGACTATTATTTAAATGGTGGCCGATTAGGAAAAGGGGAGATGCAGCGAGACCTGGGTGTCATGGTACACCAGTCATTGAAAGTAGGCATGCAGGTGCAGCAGGCAGTGAAAAAAGCGAATGGTATGTTAGCTTTCATAGCAAAAGGATTTGAGTACAGGAGCAGGGAGGTTCTACTTCAGTTGTACAGGGTCTTGGTGAGACCACACCTGGAGTATTGCGTACAGTTTTGGTCTCCAAATCTGAGGAAGGACATTATTGCCATAGAGGGAGTGCAGAGAAGGTTCACCAGACTGATTCCTGGGATGTCAGGACTGTCTTATGAAGAAAGACTGGATAGACTCGGTTTATACTCTCTGGAATTTAGGAGATTGAGAGGGGATCTTATAGAAACTTACAAAATTCTTAAGGGTTTGGACAGGCTAGATGCAGGAAGATTGTTCCCGATGTTGGGGAAGTCCAGGACAAGGGGTCACAGCTTAAGGATAAGGGGGGAAATCCTTTAAGACCGAGATGAGAAAGACTTTTTTCACACAGAGAGTGGTGAGTCTCTGGAACTCTCTGCCACAGAGGGTAGTTGAGGCCAGTTCATTGGCTATATTTAAGAGTGAGTTGGATGTGGCCCTTGTGGCTAAGGGGATCAGAGGGTATGGAGAGAAGGCAGGTACGGGATACTGAGTTGGATGATCAGCCATGATCATATTGAATGGTGGTGCAGGCTCGAAGGGCTGAATGGCCTACTCCTGCACCTAATTTCTATGTTTCTATGTTTCTATGTTATCTTACGGTGAAAAAACTATGATCCAATGAAAAATTTGATAATGGATCAAAATAAAGGCAGAAGTGGTATTATCCAAACATAGCCTTATCTTAACCTATATAATTGGGGAAAAGAAGGCTTGATGTACGTTTTGAAGAGGTGCAAACATCTGGTTACAAAATAAGTCATGAAATCTCCAATTATGGGGGATTACAGGTGTATTATGATGGTTAAAACTTAATATAACTAAGGAGGATTGGTTCACCTGTATAAGGGAAAAACTGATTTCAGGTTTGCACTCAAAAGTAAATTTTAAAAAGAAGGGGAACGTACATGTATATTATAAAATTACCTTAGTGTAAAGATTCATGGTATAAACCATACAATAATATCATTATTTACACTTTCACAGTGTAAGAAAATAGAAACATCTAGAACATGGAAAACTGTTGTGATTAACAAAGTGTTAATCAATATTACAGGTGCTTGAAATTAATTAAAGTGGGTCAAGCTGTGCAAGTTAAAACTTGTCCAAACAATCAATCAGTTCAAGTTTTTTAAACTGAACACTGAAGGAACAATATACTGATAAAAGATCAGCACTTGCACTAATGAGGTCATGGTATGGGTTATCTCGATTACATTTAAATTAGAAGAGATAAAGAGCAGCTGCAAATTAGTGCCTGCCATTACAAACCTGGTGGTAGGTAGGACCTGACCCATTACATAAAGCATATGCTTAGGCATTAATAAAATATTTTTAAATTACTATTCTGAATTCAGAAGTAATTTAAGCACCATAAGAGTGGGGAAAATTGTTCCATGATACAAATATGTATTATTGTTGTTGACATACTTTGTTCCTCCATTAGGTTAGGGGAAAATATAAATAAAGTTCCAAAAGAAGGAATACAGAAGCTTATAGAATATGTATGCCTTGTGAAGAGGCTTATGCAAAATATCAAATGATACGTTATCATTATTAGTAATGTAAAAAAGATTCATAAGCTGCTTCAACTATAAAATTACAACTGAAGCAAGTGTTACAGATGATGTACAGCTTCTGTGAATGTTTGGGTAAAGATAAGAATATTATCTATTCTTATAACAATAATTGATATGTCTTTTGTTCGGACTGCAGACAATTATACCAGGCAAACATAAATGGTTTGTCCTAAGAATTTTCCAAACATTCGTATTAATTGTTGAAGTATAAGGAGTTATGGATTAAAAAGATCGATTGTTTTATTATGGAACTGTCCATGTCGTATCAAGATGAACAATACCACGGCTGTGGCATATGTTAACTATGGTCAAATTTGGGAGGAAAATATATTGTCATTATTTTGCATACTTACGATTAATCTGGTTGTATACAGATTAAATCACTGATTTTAAATATTTCTTGTGGGTCACAAGATAAGTCAAACAACAATTATGGGATTATCTAAGTAAACAGATGTGGTATGTTTTAAAGTTTAGTCCACCTGTTTATCTCTAAGGAAGAGACAATGGTATCGGAAGATAACAAATTTGGGAAGAAAAACATATTGTCATTAATATGGATTACTTACGATTAATCTGATTGCATACAGATTAAATCACCGATCTTTCGAATATTCTTGTGGGTAATCTAAGAACAGTGAAGGTGGATGCTTTCTCCCAATTACATGAGGAAAATATTCTTTGTGTTCCTCATTTTTGTTTAATAGGGCAGTGTCTGATGAATATGTAGCAGGACACTGCCAGAGGCATTTTGGTGGCCCAATATGGGTCCTTTATGGTTTCATTTATATTGTGTGATTTTGAACTGCTAGTGATGATTCATAATGGCAGCAATTTATTGAAGTCAAAAAAGGGGTCTCGACCTAGGTCGTTGCCTGTCTCCCTTTGTTCTTTGGATGCTGCTGCACCCACTGGGATCTCCAGGTTGAGAAACCCTGCAGTAATTTATTGTTGTACAAAAACCTCCATAAGTGAAAATATGAATTTGACTATCTACAGGTTGACTAGACCATCTCAACAGCTGATGGTCAAAGAAGTCTATGAATGTAAACCAATATTACGATATATCAATAAAATAATTATGTATAAAGAAGTGTTATACCTGCAATTTGCGGAAATAAGTCTAAATAACTATATTTTGTTATAAGAAATTGGAGGTCTGTATATACAGTAAAGTTATTTTGTCATTTAGATATATGTGAATTCCTTGTGGATTGCATTTTCTAAGTATCTAATTGATAGAGCCAATTATAGGGCTCAGAGTGTTACCATCTTATAAACGGACAATATATTAACCAAGAAGTTATCAGATGCATTCATAATAATATCCCAATATGGAAAGGGATATATATGTAAATGTTAATAAAATATATATATATGTGTGTGTGTGTATATATATATTATATATATATATAGATGTAGATATAGATATGTGTATATGTATATATAATCTGTCCAAAATTGTAAAAAATATAAAGGCAGGAGATTAAAAATCTTGAAATGCCTTAAGAAATGGACTTTAACTCTATCTATGATTCAAAAAACTTAAACATTGAAAATAATAATTCTGATAACTTTAGTATCAATATAAGAGTGCAAACATTGCAAATGTTACGTTATAATGGCATGTGGATACAAATTGCATTATCATATATGTTTATGAATCTACCAAACAAAGCACGCCAAGAAGACCTGAAAACGAAACCAAGGTAAACCTATAAGCATATCCTGCTGGCTTTAAGTTGTGTGTGTGTGTGTGTGTGTGTGAACATTGATGAAAATGTTGCAGTAGGTAAGAGTCTGTGGCAATGAGACTGCTTATTACACACAAAAACCACATTGGGTTCAGTAAAACTGATGGTTATAGAGGAATATATTTCTAGATGGTTAATAATTGGATACATTCAGTAGGAACTAGACACTGAAAGGTGGAAAATCACTCTGTTAATGAGGAAAATCACTCTGTTAATGAGGAAAATACATTCACAAGAATGGCACAGGATGAGCCACTCAAGCAAAGATGCAAGGCCGCAGGAGGCTGTAGATTACTGTTAAAATAAAGGAACCAGTCATGGTGTCAGATTTAGACACGCAATGTTCGGTTCGCTATAATTGTTGCTTTGTCATGCCATAAAAAATATATATATCAATTGGTATTTGTGATAAATTTGCTTTTCAATGGAAAGGGCATTATTTTCATTTTTTATAATGTGAAAATTATTTATCACATAACTTGAGGCAATGTTTGGGGGAAAATGTGTTATTCGCTCGTTATTGTGTTAATGAGCCGTACTGTCGTATGGAATAAATTCTACGACACGAAAAACACAGAAAGCTTTAAAACTCTTCACGTAGTCACTCACGTGACTCCGAAGTAAAATAGTAAGATTAAACGAGAACTTACCAGTTCGAAGTTTGATCGTTATTTTATGAGGAGTTACGATGAGGGATTACGTGCCCTCCACTCCCCACCCTCATAAAATAAATGATCATCTGGTAGTTCTAAGTCTATTATGAGCCTTACTATGTTACTTCGGCTATTTTGTGTTCTGTGTTTTTCATGCCGCTGCTTTGAAGTATGCCGTTTGCCAGCGCCAGGCGGGTTCTTCATGTAATCCCTCATCGTAACTCCTCATAAAATAACGATCAAACTTCGAACTGGTAAGTTCTCGTTTATTCTTACTATTATACAGTCACTCTATCCCCACACAAAGAGGTAATGTTCAATCAGATATAATTATACCCCAATAATCAGCAATTCAGCAATACTTTATCTTACAGAGCATTGTACAGCTCTTGTCTGTTAAGATTGACAGGTTCTTCCAAGAGTGGAAAGGTTAGCCCATCTTTGGTTATGCTAAAGAAGCTATTTTTTTGCTGATCGAGCATTTGTTATTTTTACCTAGTTGACACACGTTACAATCTTATAGAATAAGAGTATGATCCAAGAGTCTGAACATTCTCCTGATTGTTTTTCTATATGATATAAACATTCATGTATTTGTGCTGTTATCTCGCTAGTGTTATGGAAAAAGGACGAGAACATTTCAGGCAGACGTCCGTCTGGCACTGGAGGAGCTGCACGCTGTGGTTAACAAACACCAGACGTCTTACCCCGAGGAGTTTACCACCATTGCTGGGGACTTCAATAAGACAAACCTAAAGAAATCACTCCCCAACTCCAACATGTCTTCTGCTGCACCTGAGGACCAAACACCCTCAACCACTGCTACACCACCATCAAGAATGCCTACCGCTCTATCCCTCGCCCTCACTTCGGTAAATCCAACCATACCGCGGTGCTGCTTCTTCCTGCCTACAGGCAGCAATTAAAGAGCGCACCCCCAGAGGTGAGGACAGTACAGAGCTGGTCGGGAGGGGGGGGGGGGGGGGGGGGGGGGGGAGGGCAGAGGAACAACTACAGGACTGTTTTGAGTCTCTAGACTGGGCAATGTTCAAGGACTCGGCAACGGACTTGAACGAATACGCAACAGTCGTTACAGACTTCATTAAGAAATGTGTGGAGGACTGCATCCCTACAAAAACCTTCCGAGTGTTTCCCAATCATAAACCTTGGAGCAACTTTGAGATCGGCACTCTTGTGAAGAATAGACACCGGGCATTCATGTCTGATGATACAGTGGTCTATAAGAAGTCCAGATACGATCTTGGTAAGGCCATTAAAAAGGCCAAAGGGGACTACTGTTCCAAGCTGGAGGATGAGACAGATGCTCGGCAGCTGTGGCGGGGCCTAAATGCAATCACCTCCTACAAGGCGAAATCAGGTGGCAGCTCGAATGTCGGCGAAACGTCATTCCCTGACGAGCTCAATGTGTTTTACGCACGTTTTGATAGGGAGAACACCGATGTGCCTTCCAGAGCCCCCATTCGCTGTGATGGTATTTCAGTCTCTCACAAAGGCCGACATCAGGAAATCCTTCAGAGGGGTGAACCCTCGAAAAGCTCCTGGACCTGATGGTATACCTGGTCGTGTTCTAAAAACCTGTGCGGACCAACTGGCTGGAGTTTTTACGGACATTTTCAACCTCTCACTTCTGAGGTCTGAGGTTCCCACCTGCTTCAAAGAGGCATCAATTATACCAGTGCCCAAGAAGAGCAAGGTGACGTGCCTCAATGACTATCCACCAGTGGCACTAACGTCTGTAACCTGGACCCACTGCAGTTCGCTTACCGCCACAACAGATCAACGGTGGACGCGATCTCGCTGGCCCTTCACTCCACTCTGGACCACTTGGACAACAAAAACTCATATGTCAGGCTGTTATTCATCGATTACAGCTCGGCATTTAATACTATCATCCCCTCCAAGCTGGTTACCAAACTCGCAGAACTGGGTCTCTGCGCATCCCTCTGCAATTAGATCCTCGACTTCCTCATTCACAGCCCACAGTCTGTTTGTATTGGTGGAAATGTGTCAGACTCAATAACAATCAGCACGGGAGCACCTCAAGGCTGCATGCTCAGCCCCCTGCTGTACTCACTCTATACTCATGACTGCGTAGCCGGTCACAGTGCGAACTCCATCATCAAGTTCGCTGACGACACCACTGTTGTGGGACGTATCACTAATGAGGATGAGTCGGAGTACAGAAGAGAGATCGAGCAACTGTCCATATGGTGCCAGCACAATAACCTGGCCCTCAACACCAGCACAACCAAGGAACTGATTGTGGACTTTGGAAGGAGTAGGATGGGGACCCACAGTCCCGTTTATATCAACGGGCCGATGGTTGAAAGGGGCAAGAGTTTCAAATTCCTGGGCATGCACATCTGTGAAGATCTCTCCTGGTCCGAGAACACTGATGCAATTATCAAGAAAGCTCACCAGCGCCTCTACTTCCTGAGAAGATTACGGAGAGTCGGTTTGTCAAGGAGGACTCTCTCTAACTTGTACAGGTGCACAGTCGAGAGCTTGCTGACCGGTTGCATCGTGGCTTGGTTCGGCAACTTGAACGCCCTGGACAGGAAAAGACTACAAAAAGTAGTAAACACTGCCGTCCATCAAAGGCTCTGACCTTCCTTCCTTCGAGGGGATTTACCGCAGTCGCTGCCTCAAAAAAGCTGGCAGTATCATCAAAGACCCACACCATCCTGGCCACACACTCATCTCCCTGCTACCTTCAGGTAGAAGGTACAGGAGCCTGAAGACTGCAACGACCAGGTTCAGGAATAGCTACTTCCCCACAGCCATCAGGCTATTAAACCTGGCTCGGACAAAACTCTGATAATTAATAACCCATTATCTGTTATTTGCACTTTATTAGTTTATTTATTCATGTGTGTATATATTTATATATGGTATATGGACACACTGATCTGTTTTGTAGTGAATGCCTTTTATGTTCTGTGTGCTGATGCAAAGCAAGAATTTTATTGTCCTATCAGGGACACATGACAATAAACTCACTTGAACTCACTTGAACTTATTGGGCCTTTTTGACTGTGGAGTCGATGGTGGCCCCCCCATTTCAGGTCTATGGAGATGACGGTTCCAAGGAACTTAAAATACTCCACAGATGTGACTGTGGTGTTGTTGGCTCAATTAACTCAAATGTTGAGCAATGATATAAAAAAATCACAAAAAAAATCACCAATTTACATTCTTCAAATACTCAAGGATATAACTTTAAGGTAAAAGGGGGGAATGTTTAAAAGAGATTTACGTACCAAGTTTTTACATACAGGGAGTAGTAGGTGCCTGGAATGCACTACCAGGAGAGATGGAGGAAGCAAATATAAAAGCAACTTTTAGAGTTCATAAGTTCAAAAATTCACAAGTTAAAGGAGCAGAATTAGGCCATTCAGACCATCAAGTCTACTTCGCCAATCAATCATGGCTGATCTGTCTTTCCCTCTCAACCTCATTTTCCTGCCTTCTCCCCATAGCTCCTGACGCCTGTACTAATCGAGATTCTGTCAATCTCCACCTTAAAAATATCCATTGACTTGGCTTCCGCAGCCGTCCGTGGCAATGAATTCCACAGATTCACCACCCATTGACAAAATAATTTCCTCCTCTTCTCCTTTTTAAAGATACGTACTTTTATTCTGAGGCTGTGACCTCTGATCCTAGACTCTGTCACGAGTCATTTAAGCAAACGCATGAACAGGCAGAGAACAGGGGGAAATATACCATGATCAGGCAAAGATTAGTTTAAATTGGCATCATAATCTGTACAGATGTTGTGACCTGCAAGGTCTGTGCCTGTGTTGTACTGCACCATGTTGTATCTTGAGACTGGTTCAGGACTGTCCAGGAAAGGAAATCAGTTGCATTGAACTTGCCAATCCTCTCCAGAATCTTGTATGCTTCACGCAGATCGGTCTTGCAAAAATAGTCCCATCTTACTAAATACGTTCAAGGCTTTGTCCCCTCCCCATTACACTGGGAGTGATTCAAGGAAGATTGGCCCTATTGTCTGAGTTTTCATTTACAAAACCAATCAATAAGTGAAGCACATCTGTTCCTGACAGGCGCCCATAGTTATAATGATCATTTCCATGCTTCCGGACCCATTAACACAAGCAGGGATGCTGACAACATTTATGAGCCCCGTTTCAACCACAATATTTAAAGGAATACTCCAGGCATGCCACATAATGCGTTTTGGACTTGGGACTACCATGGAAAAGTTTGGCCAAGTGAAGGACAGGTGCTCGAAGGCTATGGTTTGGTTCACTGACATCTTCCGCAAATATATTGGTGCAGTCTGTCGGGGAATCATTGGCAGGTGGAACCAGGCTTATGAAGCAGAAGCAGTGGGCTAAAGGCCATTTGACTGTTTGGGTGGCCCAATGATTTTGGCATCTGGTTCTCCGTATAGTTGTTCCATGCTCCCTTTAACAGCTCGGTTTCAAAGGCTGGGATTCAGCTCCCCCCACCCTTTAAGACACTGTGGCCCTTTGTCTGCACTCCCTTTCACACACTGAGAGCCAGTTCTCCTTTCCCTTTAACACACTAGGACCCCAATTCCCACATTATGTTAACACACTGAGGTCCAGTTCCCTTCTCCCTTTCACACTGAGGTCGGGATCGTCATTCCCTTTAACGCATTAGGGCCCCTGTTCCTGCACTCCCTTTCACATACTGGGGCCCAGTTCCCCATACCTTTCACACATCAGGACCTTGTTCTGATGCTTAAAACTCACTGGGTCCTCAATTCCCCCTACTTCGTTTTGTTTGCCACTCTCTCTTGGAGCTTACCAGGGTCACTGGAAAATCTATTATTCAATTATGTAAGATCTAAAATAAAAGTGGATTAAAAGTGTGTTGGAGTATTAATAGGAATAACATCCAGTAGTCTAGAAACTATTGAGAAACTAATATCAGAATTGGCACGTAACAGTTCTGATTTGTGTTATAGAGCACAATCTTTATTCTGGTTGTTCTCCACTAGTATAGATATATACAGTCCTCCATGATTACCCACATTTTATCTGATGGGTGGAATTATTCCACATGTCGGTTCTGCTCACTACCAGTATAATGCAGTTTCACCACAGGACTTCATAGGGACCCAGAAGTGGAGTACCTTGAGAGATGCGGTATCCTTTGCTGTTCCACATTCATCTGTGAACACAGAATCCTGGACATGTCTTCATTCAAAAGACCTATTGCTGGTGATTCCATTCAAATCCACTGATATTTACCAGCAAATCCAGGACAATGAATTCTACCATCCCCTGAGTAAATTAATAAAAGAGGACATATATCAATGAACACCAATCACTTAAAGCTTGTGCACAAGTACAAAAGGTAATCAAAAATGGCATTAAAATATTGCACATTATGTGAGTGGTCTTTTAACATCCTATCCATGATGTCTCAACTTCATAATGCCAAGTTACATTGGACCATCTAGTGGTGGAATGCATGTTTAATCTCAACTCTGATAAATACTTTATTATTATTATTATCAAAGAATATCAATTTCAGTCATTGATGCTCTGTGAATATAATATGTCTGCTCTTTCATACATATCCACTTCTGGTAATTCTCAAAAACACAAATACCAATGGCAACATTGTGTATTCAAGATATAATGTAAACCTCTTGGGTTTCAATGAGATGTTGTATCCCACTTCAGTCAATATTTGGTATCATTTGACCCCCTTTAATAGACACTGTCAAGGAAAAGGATGCAGTAAAGTGCTTTGTACACCAACTCAAAGGGAATAGACAAGTTTTATTTCCTTTTGATTCTTACATGGTATGACAGGGGGGAATAAAACACTCAACCATAATACGGACACAGAATTGCTAAGCTGAGATACCATAGTCACTGTGTAATGACATTCTGTTCAGTTTAGGAAGCTGGCTGTCACCTTGGCATCAATTGTTGCACTTTTTGGAATCCTAACAGTAGCTTGCTCTCTAATTAAAATGGTTACACAGCAGAGTACAAATAAAGTTTGTAATGTCATGGTTCGTATGACAACCAGTCTGTCGAATGGTAAGCACTAATAGGTTATATAACACAACTGATTAAAAATTTTAATTGAGCCAAGAGCAAATATCCTTTAAATTCTATAACGATATGGTTGGCTCCACAAAATGTAATCAGCTGAAAGGTGTGCATTAATAGGCACAGTAGATTAAAATTTATAATTAATCACCAGAGCTTTTTATTTTTGCCTCCTTGTACACCTGCAACCTTCAGACAAAACTGTCTTAAAGATATGCCCAATTCTCAGGCTTAGGACTTTAGGCTAATAACTGAAGAACAAATTACATTTGTTAATTAAATACTCCAAAGTTTTTTTTAAGTTAAAAAAGGGACAGTGTTGTGTTAATCATATATCGACCCATTAAAAATGACAGGTTGTTTCTATTGACATCAACCACCATGAGCAGAATAAATATTAATGGTTTGCTTGAAGCAGGTTCAGTCAATTTTGCTCTCTTTATAAATGCAGGGTATTGGTGAATGAAGTTAAAGTGACGCTCTTTTATATTTAGCAGAAAGGTGAAATAAAATGGGAAGGTACTACTTGACAGTCCAGTAATTGAATTAGCTCTCCATTGCAACCTCATATAAACAGGTACAGTCACAACCTAGACAGGAGACACAGAAATGATCCTCCAATTGTCTATCATTGTCCACTTCATCATCTCAATTGCACTGAACATTATTGTTTTAATTTGTTTATAGGATGGCATTACTTGTACATCCCTAATGCAACCAAAATATGATGCAAATTTTGAATCACACTCCCAGTTTACCAGCAGTTACTGTCTTATGTTGGAACTTGAAATCATTTGCTTTTAAATAACTATTCCGATTTCGTTGTGCCTCCAAAAACTGGATGCTGAGGATATATAACAGCTTTCCTTTAGAAGGGTTCTCAACCCAAAATATCACTTAAACCCCTGTCTCACGGTGCGAGTTGACCCACGAGTGACCCCCGAGTTTTCACTTGCAGTAATCACGTACAATCAACGTAGCGGGAACGTCGGAACTCGCGCGAGCAACTTAGCGACTCGTGGCGCTAACGGCAGGTACTCGGGAAACTTGTTAACTCGTGAAAAAAAATCAAACATGTTTGATTTTTTCCACGAGTCAAATTTACTGTTCAAGTTAAAAATTGAAACATTTTAACTCGTTGTTAGTAACGTAGTGGCCCGTGCGTTTACCTTAGTGACTCGTGATTCTACCGTGGGCACTCTTTAACTCAGCGGGCAGGCAGCATCTCTGGAGAGAAGGAATGGGTGACAGGATGACATTTCCAAATTTCTCCAGCCCCATGTGTTCACTTTTTGTCAACCAGCATCTGCCCTTTCTTGTGTAAGTCATTATTTGTGTCCGTGGCAGTTGATTGTCGCTCCCTTCAGTTTCCCAGGGGGTCGGGACGGGACTGGAGTTATTCACTAACACGCTGACAACAACATGGTGGTATTGATACCATTTGGTTTATTGTTTCACGTGCAACGAGGTACAATGAAAAACTTTGCCTGCGTGCTATCCATTCAAATCTTACCGTATGCGAGTACAATCAAGTTGTATTAAGTCATACCAACGGCCGCACGGTTCAAGGGGAAATTCAAGTTCTTTTCAAGGGGAAGGCTCGTTCTTTTTTACGCATGATTCAAAATACAAGAGGCCAATTGTCCATCAAGTCTGAGGATCACGATTCCAAGCGTGAAATATCCATGTCCCGCCACAGATGCTGCCTGACCCGTTGAATCGTCCGGCAATTAGTTTTTTGTTCAAGATTCCAGTATCTCCTGGCTCTTGTCTCTCAACCCTGTGCCGCCACTCACGCACTGTATTCCCATCTGCCCCACTGCCTGCACTCATACCATCACCTCCCTTCACCCTACCCTATTCCCCCTTCCCTCCACCCCCACTAACCTACACTGGGGTCACATCAAGCAGCCAATACAACGAGAGCCCCTCGCACCTTCGGGAAGTGGAGCACACGCGGGTAAAGCACGTGGGGACGGGTTGAATGAACAAAGCCCACACAGGCAGAACCCACGTCGTTGGATCTCGCTGGCGGCTGCTGTAAACACTGGAACACTCCGCCAGCCACAGCAGCGTTTGTGATGGGACAGTGCAGTGAATTTATCGACGAAATAAGATGCACGCCACCCAGATAAATCATCATCGATTTATATTCCAGATATGTTACTTTCTTCACAGAAAGTCTCTGCGCTGAGGCCACCATCAGTACTAGGCGGCCCTTCGGATCACGGACAACACGGGGTACGAACACAAACACCGGAGGATGAGAAACCCCCCGCCCCCCCAATATGCCCCCCTCCCACCCCCGGCACTCACCCTCATCACCCACCCCCACCTGCAGCAGTGTCTCCAGTCCCAAACGGTTTAGGTCTAGGTTTATTATTTTCACATATATAAAGGTTTTGTTTTGCATTCTGTCCAGTCAAAGTAAATAATAACAAAGATAACTACAATCAAGCTGAAAAGGGACAGATATAATGTGCAGCATATAGTTCTCAGCATTGCATCGTCACAACACGCTAACATTTGTATAATATCCTCGCATCTCTTTTCGGAGACCACAGTTCTTTACCTGCATAAATCACATTGAAGTGCAGCCAGTAATGGCAACGGGAATCCAGAACCTCGTCAATGAAGGTCCAGTGTACAACATCCGGACATAGTCACAAAAAGCTGGAGTAACTCAGCGGGACAGGCAGCATCTCTGGAGAGAAGGAATGTCTGAAGTAGGGTCTTGACCCGAACCGTCACCCATTCCTCCTGATGCAGCCTGTCCCGCTGAGTTACTCCAGCATTTTGTGCCTATGGAAAGGGAATAAGGCTTTTCAATTTAGTTTATTGTCACGTGTATCGAGGAACAGTGAAATTCGGTCAGCTGAAAGATAATACATTATTACAATTGAGCACATTACAGGTGTTTGTGTAAAATTGTCCCTGAAGGGCATATTGTCCCTGAAAGGGCCTGTTTTCGCGCTAATCTAACTAATCTAAGTGAACCTTTGCATACTGAAATAAATATTAAAGGGTCATATAATATCCTTTAAATAATAAACAAGACTGCTGCATGAGAGACAGGTGCAGACTGTTGTGGATTAAAATAAGGCTGGAGGGAGGTCTCCGTCCTGATCCCGGGCTGTGATCGGTGGGTTCCACTGCCCAACAGGTGCAACAGGTGCAACGCCTCGTCAGGTTACACCTGAGGCTTTTCCCAAACCCTTTTCTCAGCTTTCGTCTATATTCAGGATCAGTTTAATGTCCAAATAGAACATGTCCAAATAGAAACACTGTGTCACTTTTCAGGAGACGTTGTCAGCTCAAGAGTAAACGGGAGACGAACTTGGTTAACTCAGGAGACGAACTTGGAACATCGCAGTGAACGGCAAAATACCATACTCGTGGGAACTCGGTTCAAACACTTGAACATCAACTTAGGATCTCGTGCACAACCACGAGTCTGTCACTCGGGGTCACTCGTGGGTCAACTCGCACCGTGAGACAGGGCCATTATTCCTTTTCTT
Source organism: Okamejei kenojei (assembly GCA_035221665.1). Taxonomy (NCBI): domain Eukaryota; kingdom Metazoa; phylum Chordata; class Chondrichthyes; order Rajiformes; family Rajidae; genus Okamejei; species Okamejei kenojei. The sequence continues at coordinate 103,135,328 of CM069136.1, read as the reverse complement.
CAAAGTTGCTGCCTGACCCAATGAGTTACTCCATCTTTTTGTGTCTATCTTCGGTTTAATCCAGCATCTGCGGTTCCTTCCTACACAAATAGAAACAAGTGAGAAATGTTATTGTTCTATCTGGGACATATGGCAATAAAACACTCTTGACTCTTGAGAATTGACTGATAGGCTCTTCCACAGAAGGAGCAGTAAGTGGATACCCGTGTAGGTGGATGGGTTGTTTCTGAGCTACCATGCTTCCTCTGCCACTTATGCTAGGCTTCGGTAAGTTCTTGATGCATGATCTCAAGGTTCAAAATGTCAAACTCACTGCAGATAGACATAAAAAACTGGAGTAACTCAGCGGGACAGGCAGCATCTCTTGAGAGAAGGAATGGGTGATGTTTTGGGTCGAGACCCTTCTTCAGACTGCTCTTTCTCCACTGTGCAGTCATAGGCCAGAGATTCACAGGTATCATTGGGATGGCAATTTTTCAAAAATGCTTTGAATATATCCTTGAATCTTCACCAGATCTAATTTGCTGTTGATATAGGGCTTCAAATGATTTCTTGATCAAAGTAAGTTCTTTTAACATTAAACACTCCCCTGACATCAGTCTGAAGAAGGGTCTCGACCCGAAACGTCACCCATCCTTCTCTCCAGTGATGCTACCTGTCCCGCTGTGTAACTCCAGCATTTTGAGTTAACCTGTATTTATCTATTTTCTCAGCATCTTAACAGTAACACAGGGAAAGGGCCAATGTCCAACCCTGTGTTGACCAGTAGCTCCAGCTGTAGTTGTCAGGTGTGGCCTGTTAAGTGGCAATCTAAATATTGTATAGGCACAATAGCTGGAGTAACTAGGTGGATCAGACAGCCTCCCTGGAGAAAATGGATAGGGTTGGGGCCCTACTTTTAAATATTGTATATATTTGGGTTCATCACTCTATTGCAATGCTTTGTTGGGAATTACCATGTGCAAAAGCCATACTCAGTATTTATACGAGGGGTAATGTTGCAAATTATCCAAAGTTCCGAAGTAGGGTGGTGGGTGTATGGGACAAGCTGTCAGAGGAGGTAGTTGAACTATCCCAACATTTAAGAAGGTTCGACAGGTACATTGATAGGATAGGTTTGGAAGGATATGGACTAATCGCAGGCAGGTGGGGCTAGTGTAGCTGGGACATTTTGGCCGGTGTGGGCAAGTTGGGCCGAAGGGCCTGTTTCCACACTGTATTACTCTATGACTCTAAATACTTCAGGATACTAAATTTTGAAAGCGATAAGTAAAAGGAGATGGAAGACACAAACAATCTCCCAGATGAACCTAGGGTGATGGAGGATCTGAAGGAAATTCACATTAGTCAGGAAATGGTGTTGGGTAAACTGATGGGAATGAAGGCTGATAAAGCCCAGAGGGCCTAATGATCTGCATCCCAGGGTACTTAACGAAATGGCTCTAGAAATGTGGACGCATTGCTGATCATTTTCCAATGTTTTATAGATTCTGGATCAGTTCATGTAGATTGGAGGGTTGCTAATGTTATCCCACTTTTCAAGAAAGGAGGCAGAGAAAAAGCAGGGAATTATAGACCAGTTAGCCTGACATCGGTGGGGAAGATGCTGGAATCGATTATCAAAGATGTATTAGCAGCACATTGTATAGCAGTAACAGGATTGGTCCAAGTCAGCATGGATTTACGAAGGGGAAATCATGCTTGACAAATCTTCTGAAGTTTTTTGAGGATGTAACAAACAAAATGGACAAGGGAGGGCCAGTAGGTGTAGTGTACCTGGACTTTCAGAGAGGCTTTGATAAGGTTCAACGAAGGAGATTAGTGGGCAAAATTAGAGCACATAGGATAGGGTATTGCCATGGATAGAACATTGGTTGGCAGACAGGAAACAAAGAGTAGGGATTAACGGGTCCCTTTCAGAATGGCAGGCAGTGAATAGTGGGGTACCGCAAGGCTCGATGCTGGGACCACAGTTATTTACAATATACATTAATAATTTAGATGAATTAACATTAGCAAATTTGCAGATGACACAAAGCTGGGTGACAGTGTGAACTGTGAAGAGGATGCTATGAGGATGCAGAGTGACTTGGACAGGTTGAGTGAGTGGACAGATACATGGCAGATGCAGTGTAATGTGGATGAATACGAAGTTATCCACTTTGGAGGCAAGAACAGGAAGGCAGATTATTATATAAATGGTGTCAAGTTAGGAAAAGGGGACGTACAACGAAACCTGGGTGTCCTAGTACATCAGTCACTGAAAGTAAGCATGCGGGTGCAACAGACAGTGAAGAAAGCTAATGGCATTTTGGCCTTCATAAAGAGGAGAGTTGAGTATAGGAGCAAAGAGGTCCTTCTGCAGTTGTACAGTGCCCTGGTGAGACCATACTTGAGGGATTGTGTGCAGTTTTGGTCTCCTAATTTGAGGAAGGACATTCTTGATGTTGAGGGAATGCAGCGAAGGTTCACGAGGTTAATTCCCGGGATAGCGGGACTGTCATATGCTGAAAGAATGGAGACACTGGGCTTTTATACACTGGAATTTAGAAGGATGAGAGGGGATGAGAGGGGATCTTATAGAAGCATATAAAATTATTAAGGGATTGGATATTATTAAGGGAAGGGGTATGGGGAGAAGGCAGGAACAGGGTACTGATTGTAGCAATGTTACAAAATTTTGAGATTTTAAAAATCAAGTCTGCAATTTATCCCATCAGATAAAGCATAAAAAGAAGTTTAATTTGACACCTAATTCACTTTCATATCTTCAGTATTTAAAAAGTTATGGCCATTTCCATGCTCTGTAATTAGCATCTTGTTCCCTATTGCTTTTCCATTGACTTAACTCAAAAGCTGTGATCAAGGACAGTCAAAAGCCCATAGCTTTCTTAAAAATTAAAAGAACTGAATGAAATTTTCAGCTATTATAGATTGAAGCATTCTGAAACAAATATGAAACAATCTTACTTGGATGACCTGAAATTAAAGCATATAATTAGTTAGTTACCTAAATGTATCTAATTACAAAATTAAATTACTAGATCTAAATATCTATCCATTTCTTAAGAAAAGGTTAACATTTTTAAATAGCCTAAGTGTCCAAATAACATTCACACAATAATTCACAATATAACATGATTTTTAAATCTCATTGTCATGAATTTATAGGCCAAATGGAAGGAATTTAATGTTTAGTTCCCGTAAATTAATGGGCATTTAAATCATCTTGCGAGTAGGTTTTTGTGGAACGCGATCGATTGGAACGTTGCGGTTGCTGTGAATTTGAACCTCATATCAGCAGGAAAAACATTGCCGGTTTGTATGGGGCCAAAATCACATTTTCGCCAATTAAATTTGGATTATAGTCATTCTAAGAAGCAAGTTTATATGTAAAATACACGACTTACATTATGTTTTGTCCCCTACATGAGATCCTTCCCATTGTAGGCATTGAGGGTGTTGGAAGTAGCTTTTTATTTTACTCCAGCGATTAAATTGTCCCGCGATTTATTTTTTAAACTTCCGAGAACGGAAGTTCGGTCGATTGTTCTGCAGCAGCTGGCAGTCTGAGGCAGTTTGCCTCCGACAGGCAGAAGAAAACGTCATTTTAATCCCCCCCCCCCCCCCCCCCCCCCCCCCCAAAGGCGCCAAAGTTGCACACACGGCCAGTGGAAGAACTGCACCACCACTGAAGGTAAGTATTGTAACATCGCTACTGATTGTGGATGATCAGCCATGATCACATTGAATGACGGTGCTGGCTTAAAAGGGCCGAATGGCCTGCTCCTGCACCTATTGTCTATGTATCTATATATATCTATCTATATCCATATCTATATCTATATCTATATCTATATATTAAGATCCTTCCCCATCTTCATCTTTATCCCATTCCTTATATATATATAATATTAAGGAATGGGATAAAGATGAAGATGGGGAAGGATCTTAACTCAGAAAATAAAGAAGTAGAATCAGTTTGGGTGGAGCTAAGAAACAAAGTAGTTGAAATTTTTGGTAGGAGTTATATGTGGATCCCCAAACTTTAGTGGTAATATAAGGTACAGTGTAAATTGGAAGTGTATGTTACAAAGGTATACTAATTATGGAGGGCTTTCATTTACATTATTGCACTCCATCTCAGCAAGTATTTTCTACGTATTGGTATTAGGAAATGTAAACACCTATTTTAAAAAAAAAAGAGGTAATTAGAATTTAAGGAACAACAGAAACTGATTTCATTGGTAAGGAAAATGTTGGAATGTCCCAACTAAATATTTAGAAAAGAGTAATGGGATCGGGCAGAGTCAACATGGATTTAGGGAAGGAAAATCATGTTTGCAAAATCTATTTGGATTTTCCAAGGTTGTAATTAGAGAGAGAAATAACAACAAACTCTGTCAATGTGATGTATTTGGACTTACAAAAACTTTTGCTATCGTGCAACACAATAGATTATTACCTATACGAGGTCGTTTTACCGGGCAATATTAGTTGGTATTTTGACAGGTCCAAAAATGCGCAGTTTCCGGCGGGCAATATTACTTGGTATTTTTCTTCTTCCGGGTTTCGCCATTGACTTAACGTTGAAAAACTGCGGTCAATAACAAAGATGAAATATTACATCTGGCGTACATCCGGGACACGAACCCGGCCAAAGTTCACCGCAAAGAATCAGCTCACGGCATCTAAACAAACATGGCAGCCTCCAGCAGTGCGAGATTCGCGTCTCTTGACGACGATGGAATTATTTTAATTTACGTGCGGATAGGTAATAATTATAATATTGACTGGCTTCTTTCGGGAGACACCAGGAATATTGCCCGCACTGAAATCATATTGCCCTCGTCTTCGACTCGGGCAATATGATTTCAGTTTGGGCAATATTCCTGGTGTCTCCCTCAAGGCCAGTCAATATTATATTATTATTAAAGAAAATTTGTGCCTGTGTGTAAAGAAATATAATCAAGTTTCAATGATTCAGAATAATCATGGAGGAAGAACACTCAGTCAATGTAAAGGTTAAAGTATTAACATTTATGAAAGCACCATTAAAGCAACAACTAAGCAATGAGAAAATAGCAATACAATACCAACAATAAAAACACAAATAAACTACAATATAAACAGCAGCAGAAAATAGCAAATAAACATTGAATCCCATTTGTCCTTCAGCCCCAAAGTTTGTAACTTTGAAAGCTTGTTAGGAACTCCATTTAAAAGTTTGAAATGAAGATCTTTCGAAGAACCTGTGTGTCCTGGCGCTGCTGTGGAAATTCAGCCCAAGGTGAAATTACTTGAGGTCATGTGTAACCGGCATTTTTATACGTAAAAACCCAAGTTTCCATCAATACCCAAGAACAGCAGTTGACTATCTTTTAAAGCTGGCTATCCTCCTTGGAGGCAAAATCAAAGAGTTATTTGCTACATCAAGTGCTGAGCTAGTCTCGGATATCACTCAAAAGGTGAAAGTATATTTCAATGACCATACTATTGGCCTCATGATTTATTGGTTCGTCCAGTGAGCCCAAACATTTTCCCAAACATCTAATCATTTTTCTAAGTGAATCTACTTGTGTGACAAATGGTGTTGTAAATTTAACTGAAAACCATGCACAGCTCCATTTTAGCTGACGCAGTTTATTTAACTCTTATAGTGCAGCATGACATTATGGATAATATACTGTTTGGATCAATGATGGTAAGTGTGGATATCAGTGTTGGGATGAGAGACTATGACCAGAGGGTGTTGGAGGAACAGTACTGGGGCAGCAGTATTTAACAATCCCCATCAATGGTTGCACAAGGGGATCAAGTATAATATATCCAACTTAGTTGGTTAATGTTACACAACTAGGTAGCAATGTGGACTGAGAAGAGGTTACTGAAAGATTTCAGAAATATATTAGCTGTCTAAGTGAATGGGCGAGGGTGTCCGATGCAATATAATTTGGATAAATTAGAGGTGACCCAGAAAAATATAGTAAGATTGGACATTGTTTTAAATAATTACAGATTGATTTGTGCCCAGAGGGACCCGGGATGTACTTGTGCACAGATACTGGAAGTTAACATGTTATTATAGCAAGCCATGAAGGCGATGATAAGTATATTCACCTTTATTGCAAAAAGATTTGAATACAAGAGAAGTGTGGCCTTCCTCCAAATATAAAGGGCCCTGGTGAGACCTCACCTGGAATTCTATGCATATATCCCAAGGATATATGATGATCAGCCATGATCACATTGAATGTCGGTGCTGGCTTGAAGGCCGAATGGCCTTCTCCTGCACCTATGTATCTATGTATCGATGTATTAGGAAGGATATTGTTGCGATAGAGCAAGTGTAGCAAAGGTTAACCCATTTGATTCCTTGGTTGGTTGGGTTTGAGGATATATTAAGCACACAGGGCCTATACCCTCTTCACTATTGAATAGCAGAACAGGCAAAAAGGGTTGACAACCTATTCCTGCATCTTTCTTACTTATTCTTATGCCATCAATAGTCCATGTAAGGCATTCCTTGTCCCCCCCCCCCCCCCAACAGGGATCTCCCAATTCCCCCTCAGACTGTTCGCAACTTTTTAAACATCTCCCACCCCCACCAGCACAATTCTCAATTGCATATTGAGTGTTAAACAGCTTGTCATTGTAGTTAACAGGAGACAAACCTGAAAATGGTCCCAGCCTCCTCAAGAAAATCTGTAGAGATAGTTCCATGGATGCCCTGCTGGCTTCTCACACATTTCAGTCAAAGGTTTCAGTCAGTTAACCTTACACCCAGCAAATATTGATGACATTCACAATAAATGGCAATTCAAAGAAACTGTAGTAACTCACACTAGTTGAAACGAATTAAATGAAAATTAATGTTAATTGTTACTCAGGAAAAAAAAGAAATCTAGACAGAAAACAATTCTTGGACAGAGTAATTACCTCTACCTATAGTAATAACTAGACTAAATGGGACCCGTTGGGTCCCAGTCACCAAGGGGTGTGTGTGGTGGGCAGGGAAGTGTGTATGTGGGCGGGAGGGGTGTGTATGGGAGAGGAGTGTGTGTAGGCAGGTGGTGAGGGGTGTGTGGAAGGGAGGGGTGTGTGGGAGGGAGGGGTGTGTGGGGTGAGTTGTTGGGGGGGATGGGGTGAGGGAGGGAGGGGTATAGGGGCAGGGGGGAGGGGTGTAGGGGCAGGGAGCAGGGGGCAGGGTGGAGAGAGCTCGGAGAAAACATAGAAAATAGGTGCAGGAGTAGGCCATTCGGCCCTTTGAGCCTGCACCGCCATTCAATATGATCATGGCTGATCATCCAACTCAGTATCCTGTACCTGCCTTCTCTCCATACCCCCTGATCCCTTTAGCCACAAGGGCCACATCTAACTCCCTCTTAAATATAGCCAATGAACTGGCCTCAACTACCTTCTGTGGTAGAGAATTCCACAGATTCACCACTCTGCGTGATAAATGATTTTCTCATCTCGGTCCTAAAATACTTCCCCCTTATCCTTAAACTGTGACCCCTTGTTCTGGACTTCCCCAACATCGGGAACAATCTTCCTGCATCTAGCCTGTCCAACCCCTTAAGAATTTTGTAAGTCTCTATGAGATCAACCCTCAATCTTCTAAATTCCAGCTAGTACAAACCTCCCTGCTCTTGTACTCAAATCCTTTTGCTATGAATGCCAACATACCATTCGCTTTCTTCATTGCCTGCTGCACCCGAATGCCTACTTTCAATGACTGGTGTACCATGACACCCAGGTCTCGTTGCATCTCCCCTTTTCCTAATCGGCCACCATTCAGATAATAGTCTACTTTCCTGTTTTTGCCACCAAAGTGGATAACCTCACATTTATCCACATTATCTGCATTTGCCCACTCACCCAACGTATCCAAGTCACCTTGCAGCCTCCTAGCATCCTCCTCACAGCTAACACTGCCCCCCAGCTTCGTGTCATCCGCAAACTTGGAGATGTTGCATTCAATTCCCTCATCCAAATCATTAATATATATTGTAAATAGCTGGGATCCCAGCACTGAGCCTTGCGGTACCCCACTAGTCAGTCTGCCATTCTTAAAATGACCCGTTTACTCCTACTGTTTGCTTCATGTCTGCCAGTCAGTTCTCTATCCACATCAATACTGAACCCCCAATATCGTGTGCTTTAAGTTTGCATACTAATCTCTTATGTGGGACCTTGTCGAAAGCCTTCTGAAAGTCCAGATATAACTCATCCACAGGTTCTCCCTTATCCACTCTACTAGTTACATCCTCGAAAAATTCTAGCATTTTCCCCACTACCAATGTTAGACTAACTGGTCTGTAATTCCCAGTTTTTCTCTCTCCCTCCCTTTTTAAAAAGTAGGGTTACATTAGCTACTCTCCAATCCTCAGGAACTACTCCAGAATCTAAAGAGTTTTGAAAAATTATCACTAATGCATCCACTATTTCTGGGGCTACTTCCTTAAGTACTCTGGGAGGCAGCCTATCTGGCCCTGGGGTTTATCGGCCTTTAATCCATTCAATTTACCTAACACCACTTCCCGGCTAACCTGGATTTTACTCGGTTCCTCCATCTCATTTGACCTCTGGTCCCCTGCTATTTCCGGCAGATTATTTATGTCTTCCTTAGTGAAGACAGAACCTAAGTAGTTATTCAATTGGTCTGCCATGTCCTTGTTCCCCATGATCAATTCACCAGTTTCTGACTGCAAGGGACCTACATTTGTTTTAACTAACCTTTTTCTCTTCACATTTCTATAAAAACTTTTGCAGTCAGTTTATGTTCCCTGCCAGTTTTCTTTCATAATCTATCTTCCCTTTCCTAATTAAGCCCTTTGTCTTCCTCTGCTAGACTCTGAATTTCTCCCAGTCCTCTGGTAGGCTGCTTTTTCTGGCTAATTTGTATGCTTCATCTTTTGTTTTGATACTATCCTGATTTCCCTTGTTATCCACGGATGCACTACCTTCCCTGATTTATTCTTTTGCCAAACTGGGATGAACAATTGTTGTAGTTCATCCATGCAGTCTTTAAATGCCTTCCATTGCATATCCAGAAGACAGTGGAAGTGCCATGGGGGAGAGTGTAGCATCACGCGGAGGAGGGCAGGAACCAGCAAGTGGGACCAGAGGGGAAGCGATTAGGGATGCGATAGGGACTCACAGCGGGCACTGTTCGCTGGTCACTTTGCTGGTCACTGTTCGTTCTCCTCCGCTGGGATCAGAGTCTCTGCTTTCCATTTGGCGACATCGGCACCATCTCCGACTCCACACTGGCTGGGCTGGGCTGGGTTGGGTCGGGCCGGGTCATTTCCGGTCCCTCCCTCCGAAAATTGTATCAGGTTGGAGACCTTTGCTGGCCATCCAGACCCTCCTGCAGCTGCAGTAAAGACTCAATGGCGCAGTAAGGGGTGGACCGTCCCACGGAGTGACAGTTGGGGACCAATCTGTGTGGCGCTGAATGGCAGGAGAGGCAATCAATCTGCGCACACGCGTTTTTAAAGATTTTAAACCTCGCTAATTCTTAACAGCTTCCACTGATCGAACTAAACTTTGCATAATTGCAGTATAAGGGAATGGTGGGTAAGCTGGAGAAAAATCATAGCGCTATCGCATGCTGTTTTGCGCAAATAGAATGACCACCAAACCGGAAGATAACAAGATCAGAGTTTTAATTATGTCTCGATAGAAGATAAATAGATAGCTAGAAGATAGATAGCTGTTATAACCATAATAATCTACAGTTAGAGTTTCCAGGTAATATGTTACTTTATTGTAATGAAAGAAAAGACCACGTGTCAGTAATTAAATAAGGAAGAACCTAGGTTTAATATTTGAATAAGATTTTAAAAAAATAAGTGAGGATAACAAAAACTAACAAAAGGAAGCTTATATTGTACATAGTATATTGTATCGTACTTTGGAAGATTTCTTGTTAGCAGTTTAATACAAGCCATTAAGAAAGATTAAGATCTATATACATCATCTGCAGCAGATCACAGACAATCAGTACAACCCTTCATGACGCAAACTCTTCTGTATCCTGAGTTCAGAAGGTCACGTCTTGTTCTCTTAGAGTGGCCACTTATATTATAGAAAAGAAAGTGAAAAGAATGTAGTAACTAGTCAGAATTAAATTTATTTTTAGCATTGTACACCAGAGACTGCACTGAAAATCAAATCAATCCTTATACGGAAATTTACAAATATTATGGACTGGAAGCCAATACCAGATGTGCTAAATTATATTTTTTGCATCAATAACAAATGCTGTAGAAAATCCTGAAGTAGTCAAGCAACATTTGTAATCTATAACATGTGTGGCTATCAGGAAAATGTGTACAAAGCAACTAAAAAAAAACATGAGCCAGCTGAGATACACTTCAGAAAACAAGAAAAAAATGTAGATGATACTTCCAAGTGCTGTTAGTTTAATAGCACTGATTACAATGATGTGCCTGAAGGTCCTTGGGTTATAGTGCTGACAATTACGCTAAAATTGTACCTGATATACTACGAGAAATGGGAAAAAGGTGGGTTTGTGAGCATAGGTCATGGATTAGTCATAATCTTATTGAAAGGAGGAACATGGCCTGAGGGGCTAATGAGTGTCAACTATTTTCCTCTGTTCTAAAATATTCCCATGTACATGCTGTAGCAGGGCTGGCCTCATGAGGTGCGGGGCCCAATTGGGAACAATTTTGTTGAGTCCCAGGTTCCTAGCCAAGGTGTGTAGAATCATAGAAATACAAATAAAGTCTATTATAGATTTTATATCTCTATGGTAGAATGGAAGGTAATCAAAATGTGTGCTTAAAAAGTGCCTGCAAGTTAATGGACCAAACAGATCTCAACTACATCTATCTATATTAATATTTTGCTTTTGACTCACTGTGGTGTGAGTTCCGAGAGAACGCCGCTATCTACGGCCGTCATTTTTGGCCAGCTCACTCAGAACCCCCCTCCGCCTTCCTGGACCAGAGGATTTTTCCCATCAATGAAAAATCAGAGAGATATTAATGTTTTTTTTTAATTCGCCATTCTCTCTGCTGCCACTGCTGGAGGGAGGGGGAGGGACTATAAAACCAGGAAGTGGTGTGCCTCACTCAGTCCCTGCAAGATGGAGGAAGTCATAGGGTCATGTCTCTCTGTGCTCTGAATAGCACTGAACACATGTCTACTCAACTGTGAGTGCCCTTAATGTAGTTCTATAAATGCTTGCAAAAAGTGTCTCTATTGGTTCTAAAATGCTTGCAAAAAGTGTCTATTGGTTCTAAAATGGTTGCAGAAAGTCTCTATTGGTTCCAAAATGGTTGCAGAGAGAGTGTCTCTATTGGTTCTAAAATGCTTGCAGAAAGAGTGTCTCTATTGGTTCTAAAATGCTATCAGAAAGAGTGTCTCTATTGATTCTAAAATGCTTGCAGAAAGAGTGTTTCTATTGGTTCTAAAATGCTTGCAGAATGAGTGTCTATTGGTTCTAAAATGCTTGCTGAAGGTGTCTATTGGTTCTAAAATGCTTGCAGGGGTGTCTATTGGTTCTAAAGTGCTTGCAGAAAGTGTCTCTATTGGTTCTAAAATGTTTGCAGAAAGTGTCTATTGGTTCTAAAATGCTTGCAAAAAGTGTCTCTATTGGTTCTAAAATGCTTGCAAAAAGTGTCTCTATTGGTTCTAAAATGCTTGCAGAAAGTGTCTATTGGTTCTAAAATGCTTGCAGAAAGTGTCTCTATTGGTTCTAAAATGCTTGCAGAAAGTGTCTATTGGTTCTAAAATGCTTGCAGAAAGTGTCTCTATTGGTTCGAAAATGCTTGCAAAAAGTGTGTTTATTGGTTCTAAAATGCTGCCTGGCCAGAGTGATTGAGCTGCCAGGCTAGAGTGACCGAGCTGCCTGGCCTGAGTGACTGAGCTGCCAGCCCAAGAATCCATTTGACCCACAATGTCCATACTAGCCCTCTGGAAACCAATCCCTTTGACCCACAACACACATACTAGCACTCCAGAAAGCCCCCTGCTGGTCAGCAATATTGCAATTGGTGGAGAGGTGGAATATTGCATTGGGGGACTAGCCCTCCCATGGGAAGCTGGGACCCAATGGGTCCCACTTAGTCTAATTTTAATATAAAATTGCATACATGTAAGCCAACAAGTAACAAACAAAATGTGTAGATCACCTCTGAAAACTACATAGTTACAATACCACTTGTTTTAGTGACTGTGAAATGAAAAAAAAGTAATTTAATTAACTAGATCCTGGCAAACCAATAACTGTTGGTGAAAAACCAGTCCAGGCATTAAATTTTGGGCTTCAGCCCCATCCTACCCTTTGGACTTCTATCCCATCCTAACTTAGTTGTGTGTGTATGTTAGTTGTGTGTGTGTTTGTTGTCTGTGCTTTATGTGTGTGTGTGTGGGACGGAAGGAGAGAAGGGAGGGAGGGAGAAAAGGGAGGATGGAGAGAAGGGAGTGAGGGAAGTAGAGAAGGAAGGGTGGGTGGGAAGGAGAGAAGGGAGAGAGAGAGGAAGGAAGGAGGGAAGGAGAGAAGGGAGGAAGGGAAGGAGAGAAGGAATAGAGGGAAGAAGGGAAGGGAGGGAGGGAAGGGAAGAGGAGAAGGGAGGGCCGGTGGTGGGAGAAGATGCCGGGGTCCGGGGGGACGGGTGTGAGCTGAGGCAGAGGATTATAAACGTTGCTCCAACCCCCGGCTCTCCCTGTGTTGTTCACCGCGTCTCCCGGGGGAGAGAGAAGGGTGGAGCTGGTGCTGTGTGCATGAAGCACGGTGACTGGAGGGGTGGGAGCGCTGCCCCGGGACCGTGAGGGAATGACTCACCTCCCCCTCTCCCCCTCTCCATTCCCCCTCACACCCCCTCCCCATCTACCCCTTTCTTCCCCCTCCACCCCTCTACTCTCTCTCCACCCCTCTCTCCCCCCTCCACCTGGGATAGATCTACCCGAGCCAAGAGTAGATTACTCCAAAGATCCTAGAGCGGAGCTTTGTATTACTCTAGCGCGGGGGGGGCCCTTAGGTGCGGGGCCCAAATGGGAGCAATCGGTCCAATCGGCTTAAGGCCGGCCCTGTGCTTTACTACTCCAGTGATAATCCTCCAACAGTGTCAATGGGCAGGCAACTGTCTGTCATAGGACTGGGTGTTTGCACTGATGATGTTTTGTATCAGGTTACTGGTGGCTGGTGCCCCAGGAAAGAACTATCACCCTTCTGACCTCTCACCCTCTTACAACTCACATTTCTGACCTCTTACCCTCTGACCTCTCACCCTTCTGACCTCTCCACCCATCTGATCTCTAACCACGAGGATCAATACTAACAAATGAAAAATTATTACCTCTATTTTCAGAAATCTGGGGCATTTTCCCGCCATCTCACTGTGGGGCTACCTGTATCCTTCTTTTCACTTCTTCTTTACACTATTTCCCTGAGGATGGGGAAAGAGGAAGTTAACATTAAGAATCTCATCCCACCTAACAATAAGAAATTTCCATTCAGGGAGAGAGCCATTCAACTCTCCCAAAATGTATCTATCATTCAATGAGAACCTGGCTGTTCTATTTACTTCTGTAATACTAACCCTGTATATGTTTATTCCCTGCAACACTAAGCCCAACATCCATAATGTTAAAAAATGTTGATATTTTACGAATATCCTCAGCAACTCAGCATCTGTAGTTTCATGGGTAGAGATTCAATACGTTCTAAGTGAAGAAATGCAATCTTGAAGACTAATCCTTTCATTTGAGACTGTGACCTAAATCTTCACATTCTATATTCCTTTGGACATAGAAAGAGGCCAAATTCAGTCTATCAAGCACAAAACTGTTTGCAGAGCAATCTCATTCATCCACTATTTTTACCTATTCTCCCCACATTCCCTTTAACCTCCCCAGATCCTACCACATACTTACATTAGAGGCAATGTACAATGGTCAATTAAACTTCCAATTCTTACAAACCTGAGATGTGGCGGGAAAATGAGCACCCACAGGTAACTCACACAGTCCAAAATACTAAGTGCAAACTTCTCATGGACAGCACCTTGAGGTCAAGAGCTCCAAGAATTGCTACCCCTGACAAAGGAAATATCATCTCTGCATTTCTTCTGTCAAGTACCATAAAAATATTTTAATGAGACCTCCTCTCATTTTTCCAAACGTTATGGCCTATCAGTTCAGATTGATTAATCTGCCCTCATACAACAATTTACCCACCCCAGGAATCAATCTGCTAAGTCTTTGTTACACATCATCTTACACAAGAATATCCTTCCTTAGGTAAGGAGAGTGGACCTGCACACTATATCCCACGTGTATCCTCATCATATAAGGCTCTGTACAATTTCATAATGACAGCTTTATTCTTGTACTCAAATGCACTATCAATAAAGATCCTTTTCCTTTTTAATTGTTTGTTGATCCTTTATCCACAGATTTGTGTACAAGAGCACCCAGATGCCTCTGAACATCAGCATATTTCCACCTCTCACCTTTTATAAAAATACTTTGATTTTCTACATTTTCCTGCCAAAGTGGATGACTGCACTTTTTTTGTTGGTCTCTCGCATGTTAAATAAACTGAGTGTAAGAGAATATAGTGTTGCAAAGTTACAGAGAAGATACAAACAAAATAAAAGTCCAAGGGCCACAGTGAGTCAGGCTGGAAGATAGTGACTTTATCCGTAACTTATGTAGGGATCTTTCAGTGATCTGAAGTGACATGAAGTGATCAGGAAGGACACTGTTCCTGAATCTGGTGGTATGTGCTTTCATAAGGAAGTTCCATTTTGAGATATTCCTGTAGATTTTATTAATTAATTATCCCAGCACAGAGCTCTGAATTTTCAGGCGAAATGCTGTACATCCTACATTACTTTATTTATTTATCTTTAATGGAGGGAACACTTGTTAGGTTTAGTCACCAATATAGTGATATCACTAACTAAATCACTGATATACACCAATGCTATAGAAAGAATGAGGATCCATCCACATTTATTCCACTGTGACCATTTGAATACCTTGCGTTGAAAGTGATGAATGTGAGAAGGAGAAAAGCAACCACAATTACTATATATTTCTTGAAACACAACATTATGAAAATATGAAGATAGACACAAAAAGCTGGTGTAACTTCGCGGGTCAGGCAGCATCTCTTGAGAAAAGGGATAGGTGACGTTTCGGATCGAGACCTTTCTTCATGAAATTACGTTGATCAAACTGGCACAAGATCAGGATGTGTAAAAAATAATAAGCTCTTGGAAATTGAAGATGTAAGCAGGTTACCAAAACATTGTAGGACTTTAGTAAGTACTGAAAAACTTCAAGCAAAATCAGTCCTCAAAGAATTTTACCAACAGGATAGTAGATAAATGTGGAAATCATTGACTGCATATGAAGATCAGTGTGTTTACCATATTCTTTCAAAGCAGTATATTCTGTCCCAATCTATTTATTTAGAAACCAAAGCAGAGAAACATATCTGTTTCAATGCAGAGAAGGTAAATGCAGGTGTAGATGATTATTTAGATGCACATGGTCACAATTTTCCTCTGAGTGGTAATTGTGTCAAGCTGCTGGTCAAAGCCGAGTAATGTTATCCTGCCATTTCCTTGTTCCATTAGTTTAATTGTTAATGACGTATTTTGTCCTTGAACAAAACAATTGCTCATTGTTCAACGAGTAATTTCTCCCTACTTTAGGCAATGTTCAGGGATGAAGTATCTTTTAATACAATGCATGAATGCAGTGATAAATTACTCTCTGTTGTCATTCATAGTTATATTCAGAATAATATTTGTGAACCATTGTGTGACACTTGAAACAGGCCTTAAAGGGGTCAGATTGCAAAGAACGGAACATCGGAATGGGAATAGACCATTCAGTCCCTCGGGTCTGTCCCACTCTTCATTTTGATCAAATCTGTTAACTCTGCCTACCACCTGGAATTTTAGGAATGATTTTAAGATAACAGAGTTGTCTTATAATGGCAGAGGAAGGGATGAATTGAGGCTGGTGGGATTGCTGACATATATCTAATCTAAATCTTCTCCTGATCTGGCAAGGTTGCAGTCTTTGGTTACATGAAAGCAGAAAAATAATAGCATAGAATATAGAAGCACAAGAAAAGGCCATTTAGCTCACAACGTCTGTGTTGAACATGATGCCAAGACCATCATGTATCTGTCTACACATCACTGATATACTCCATTACCTGCATATCCATTAATCTATCCAAAAGTCTTTTAAATGCCACAATTGTATCTGCTTCAACCACTACCCCGGCAATGCATTCCATGTACACACCACCCTCTGTGAAAAAAACCTGTCCTCACACAGAATCCACTTCAGGGCTATGATTGCCAGATCAACTTTGATGCAAACCAGTCTTGGTGTCACCAGCTTCCTGTTTTGGTAAGGGTTACACAAAAAGCTGGAGAAACTCAGCAGGTGCAGCAGCATCTAAGGAGCGAAGGTGATAGGCGACGTTTCGGGTCAAGACCCTTCTTCAGACTGGTCAGGGATCAGGGAAACGAGAGATATAGACGGTGATGTGGAGAGATAAAGAACAATGAATGAAAGATATGCAAAAAAGTATCGATGATAAAGGGAACAAGCCATTGTAAGCTGTTTGTGGTGTGAAAATGAGAAGCTAGGCAGTTCTGGATAAATAGTTCTAGAGCCGGAAGGCTACGAGGGGGGGTTTTGGTAACCCTGCCAATGAGTTCAACCAAAGAATACAAGATTGACACTGACTGAATGCAGTTATCATTCTACAGACTAGACAGCATTTTTTTCAGACCACGAGCATGGATTGATCCCTCATGGTGATCCCATTTCCTGTTGATGTCCAATTTAATTTTGTCCATGTCTAATTAATCAAAATTGGGCAGGGAAGAAAAGTCGCACTAGCTCCCAGAAAACTCAGAGCTAGTCTCCTTAGATGAAACCTGACTGCTGGGATAATGATCCCGAAAAGATGTCGTGGAACTTATCTATGATTTCTTGATTAGTAAGGGTGTTGGGGGTTGAGGGGAGAAGGCAGGAGAGTGGGGTTGACAGCAAAGATAAATTGGCCATGATTGAATGGCAGATGAGCCAAATTGCTTAATTCTGCTCCTAGAACTTATGAACAAGAAATTATATCACTCAAATAAAAAAACAGCATCTAAGTTAAAAAAACAACAAAATTAAATGCAAACTTCAATTGAGCAAGACTAGACTTAGAAGTAAAATTAAGAAAAACATATAATGTGACTTCTATTAGCAGAAAGAAGCCAAAGTAGTCCTGGAATGAAAACACATTGGAATAAATGTACAAACTGTGGTGTCATTGTGGTCCTAGTGACTAAGATTGATCTGTCCCTGGAAAAGAGCCCCGAGAGAGGTTGGGGCTCACTTTACAGATTCCAGCTATTGGACTGTACATTTTCATTGCTGCTTAGTGCGTTATGCTTATTTCAATTAATTACTCAGATAAGATTGTCACATTTCCCTTTACATTTTCTACACATACTTTCTTTAATTTCTACTCTTGTTCGTCTTTTACTTTTTGCGGAAGGAGCAAACACAGTGAACTTTGGAGACTGAGCTCAAGTAGGTTCAAGAACCAATGGGATTCAATGGGATGGGCAAAAGTCTTTTAACCACAGCAGTGGTGATGTTTTGGATCTTATTACCGGAAGCAATAGTGAAGACGGAGTCAAGCAGGTTTGGGAATTGGACGGTAACTTCAGGGATGTAATTAGCAGGAATAACAGGAAAGAGCAAGGAATGGGACCAGCTGGATTGCAGCCATGGCCTAAATGTGTCAAATGTCGTCCCACTGTGCTGAAGCAATGTGATGATCCAATGATCAGGAAATGCAACCCCTCCCAGGAGATAACAATAGTGAGTCAGGAGGAAGCAATAGTGTGGCTGGGAATGATGGAGTGTGTAATGAATACAAATAAATTGGGCAGGATAGGCCCAATGGATCAGCTGGTACTTTTTCAAATACTTTCCAAGTGCATCTTTCACACTGACAAATGTGTCTCTGGTTTTGTGCAACAAATGTGGAACAGAATAATTTGTGCTCTCTATAAACATTTTCAAAATTTTGCTTTAGTGAAAACTTCCCAAAATAAACCACAATCAGAGCATTGACTCCATTGCACATTTAGTGAGTATGTCGGTGAATGAATGAGTTTCTGTCTAGTGTCTTTCTTTAGGTTTCTGGGCTCAGTAACCGTTGGGTTATTTCCTGTTCATTCTGTTGGGCTGGGTAGAATTTCACGACTATTATTGATAATGTGGTGCTTCCTACCGCAGGTAGTTATGATAAAATACAAAGCTGTTAGCAAATGGATACCAGAGAGCAGCTTAAGGAAGATTAGATCATCCTGAAAGGGTGAGATGAAGTGGGAAATTTCTGTGTGGAAGTCCAGCAGGTGGAGGATGAGGGTACAACTTCGGGCAAAATATTTATTTTGCAGGGATAAACTCTAGTGTCAGTTTACAATTCTGAACAGTTTCATCGTGAACAATACCATTCCCTATTGGGGCAGACAGTGTTATTTGGTTGCCCCAAATAAAAACACCAGTGGTATAATGGACAAATTGATTAGCTTCTTTGCTAAAACATCAATCCTTTGAATGGAATTTAAATGAACCAATGCTCAAATGATAGAACAGATTCTGCTCCTGTTTTAACCTGCATCAAATATTAGGTGCCAATATTTTTTCTATAGAGTGTCAAAATCATACAAAAAGGAAACAGGCTATTTGTTTCAACAAGTTCACATTGACCGTCAACCACCCATATATACTAATCCTGCATTATTCTTTTCACTTTCCTTTTAGCTCACCACATTCAACGCTCGCCTACACACCAGCAGCTACTTACAGTAGCCAATTAACCTACTAACCCGATGCGTTTTAAATGTAGGAGAAAACATCCGGAAGAAATCGAGTAATTGAGAGAACATGCAAGCTCCACACGGACAGCACTGGCAGTCAGGAATGAACTCAGGTCCGTGGAGCTACAAAGTTACAGATTTATCAGCTGCAAAACTGTACCGCCCAACTCTAGAATTTTCTGAGATTCATTTTATCCTGTGACACCAGAAATAGCAGAGCATAAATTCTAATCATTTTATAGGATGGCTTGGATACAAAGCATAAAGATATTTATATAGTACTTCAGAACATCCCAGGGCTCTTCACAGACAATGAAATATTATGTGAAATGCAGTAACAATGCTACATAGTAAATGTGACAATCTTTTGAGAGTTTGATAGTCAGCTTGGGGGCATGGCTAAAACAAGTGTTAAAAAATTACCACGGGTGAGAAATATCATCTGCTATTGAGATGCCCTGAACTAACCACAATGGAGACAGGTTTTGATGAGGAGATCACCACTGGAAGTTCTGCATCAAGTGAGTGGTAAGTGGGTCAAGTAGCGGCTTCATCTATAGTGCAGTAGTGTGCAATTCCAGGTCATTTTATCCATTGCTATACCTCTGTATCGAGAAGGGAAAAACAGGCACAACGGAATACCACACTCTGAGGAATTTATGCTTCTACAAATGTTCATCCATTTGCGTACATGTTACATCTATCTGTCACTGCAGCATTTGTAAAAGAAAATTGAAATGACTGGGTCATCAGTAACACTGATGTAAATGATGTCCCTTTTGTTTGAGGTTCAGTTCTTCATGGTTTCATTCTTTTTTGTTCAGTTCTCTGTGGAATTGAAAGTTAAAGAGAAACATGCAGGAAAAGGGTGTCGATAACCTCCTTCAGAAACATGGTAAGGCTCTTCAAACATTTCTGCATGTAATAAGTTGTATGTAGGTCAGAGGTTTAAGATGTAATAATTTGTTAATGGTGATTCCATTTTTATTTTTCAATCTATATAAAGTGAGCGTACTATTCTGAAAATAAACCAACAAGATATTCCACAGTTGAGAAGATCGCCTGGAATGCATTTATTGTGAAGAATACATTTTCCCTTTTAAGACCATAATTATGCACAATAGAAATAATTTGTTAAACTATGTTCTGATAAAGACTATTCCAGGGAACTGATACCTTTGAGAAAGTTCTGGAAAAGCAAGCTGAAAAGCTTGGGAGTGCTCGTGACCTCGCAGGATCTCGGGGGACCTCAGAAGACCTTGGAGGACCTCGGAAGATGTCAGAACACCTGGGAAGCCTTCAGAAGCCCTTGGAAGTGCTCGGGAGCGGCAGTACAGAGCCCACTTTCTTGTTCTTTCTGCGTCTTTTGAAGAACCGGGGGGGAGGGAGGGTAGCGGGGGAAGGGAGGAAGAGGGCGGTGATGTCACTAGCTGCGTGTGGAACATAGCGCAGCACGCCGTGAGGAGCAGAGCCATTTTGCGGTCATCAGCGAGATCATCTCATTTATTTTTCAAGTTATTTGAAATTTTTGAACATTTTCATAAATAACTCGAGAAATAATGCATGAAATGTTCAGATAAGGCGATTTTTACTTCACAGCGTAAATCTATCGGAATATGTAAAAATTTCACCGTTAGCATGTCGTGTTTTCGAGGAGATGTGAAACACACAGGAACATCGCACAGTACACACACATCCAAGATCAGAGTTTTATAAGAACTTTCTCAAAGGTCATTATATCACTTTGATGAATGAGGCTTAATGCTGACTTCCACATCTCTAAAGATCAGAGTCCAATTGATCTTCATTGTTTTGGTTTAACTTTGAAAACGTTGCATTTTTTGTTCTTTAAAGATTTTCCGATGTCTCACTTAACTGTACTAATTCTTAAAGATAACATTTAATTTCAAAGACAGCGCTTTTTAAATTTTAAAATATACTTGAGTAAGTTCACACGGGACGGCTGGTCCCCCAACGCAATTTTCCACCTCTCGACTAATTCCAATATTGGTGGTCAGTTTGGGGGGTGGGGGGTTTACTGGGGCACTAGTATGGGTGTTGTGGGCTGAAGAGACTGGTTTCCAGAGGGCTAGTATGGACATTGTGGGTCAAATGGTTTCTTGGGCTGGCAGCTCAGTCACTCAGGCCTGGTGGGCTGGCAGTTCAGTCACTCAGGCTGGGTAGGCTGGCAGCTCAGTCACTCAGGCCTGGTGGGCTGGCAGCTCAGTCACTCAGGCCTAGTGGGCTGGCAGCTCAGTCACTCAGGCCTGGTGGGCTGGCAACTCAGTCACAGGCCTGGTGGGCTGGCAGCTCAGTCACAGGCCTGGTGGGCTGGCAGCTCAGTCACTCTGGGCTGGCAGTTCACTCACGGCTATTCCTTGAAATTGCATTTGAAGCAGAGTGCAGGCCACCACAATCAATATATAGTGGAGACAGGAAGTGGTCAAGATGAGACCTTTAGTTATATATATATATCAAGGGGGGTGTTTAGTGTCTGTGTGGGGGGTGGCTAGTGTGTGTGTGTGTGAGGGGTGCTTAGTGTGTGACGCCTCAGGCCGCCCCCCACCCCCGCAAACACACATTATAGGGATGGGACCCAACAGATTCCACTTCGTCTAGTAACTATTAAAAGTCTGATCTTGGATTGCGCGCGTGTGTGTGTGTGTGTGTGTGTGTGTGTGTGTGTGTGTGTGTGTGTGTGTGTGTGTGTGTGTGTGTGTGTGTGTGTGTGTGTGTGTGTGTGTGTGTGTGTGTGTGTGTGTGTGTGCGTGTGTGTGTGTGTGTAATCATACTGCTTGAAAACATGATGCTCTGACCGTAAAATGTTTACATATTCCTGTCGAGTTTTATCCCGTGAAGTCAAAAATTGGCTTACCTGAATTTGTCGAGCTTTATTTCTTCAGTTATTTATGAAAATGTTCACAAATCTTTGAAAGTAAGCGATCTGATGATGTCACAATGGGTCTGCATCGTGCCACCCACTGCGCAGTTTTCCACAAGCTGCGAGTTAAGTCACACGCCCCCCGGCTCGCAGTCATTTGGTCGTCGCTCGCTCACCATGACCCCACCCGCTCGCAGTCCGCCTCGGCCGGCCTTCCGCCCCACCCCGCCTGTCGCCCAACCGCCCTCCCCCCCCCGGGCTCTGGATTGAAGCCGCTGAACACGCAGTCCTTTGGTTGATGCATGCACCGCTTCCAGCTGCCCACTTCCCACTCCCCATTCCACGCTCCTTTCCTCCAATCCCTGCTCCCTTCTTCCACTTCCCCTCCTCCTCAACCCCTGCTCCTTCCCCCTTTCTCCTCTACCCCCCTCCTCCTCTCCCCCCTCATCTCCTCCCCCTCCTCTCCACCCTCCCCTCCTCTCCTCTCCCCTCCGCTGGCCTCTTTCCCCCCTCTTTCCCCCCTCTTTCCCCCCTCTTTCCCCCCCCCATCTTTCCCACCCCCCCTCTCCCCCCCTTTCCCCCCTCTTTCCCCCCCACCTTCCCACCCCCCCTTTTTCCCCCCCTTTTCTCCCCCCCCCTCTTTCCCCCCTTCTTTCCCCCCTTCACCCCCCTTTTTCCACCTCTTTTCCCCCCCTTCCCCCCCCTCTTCCCCCCCTTTCCCCCTCCTCTTCACCCTCCCCTCCCCCCTCTTCCCCCACCTCTTCCTCCCTCTCTGACACCACTCTCTCTCTCTCTCTCTCCCTCTCCCTCCCTCTCTCCCCCTCTCCTCCTCTCCCCTCTCCCCCTCTCCCCCCTCTCTCCCTCTCTCCCTCCCCTCTCCCTCTCTCCCTCTTCCCCCTCCTCCAGGCTCCCTCTCCCCCCCCCACCCCGCCTCTCTCTCCCTAGCCTTCCTCTTCCTCCACTGGCATCCCTTTTCGACCCTCCTCCCTCCCCCCATTTTTCCCCTGTCCAAATCTACCCCCCACTCTCCCCCCTTCTCCCCTGCATATTGAGGGGACGGGGACCCATCGGGTCCGCCTTGGTCTAGTATTACTTAAAACCTGAAGGACGGTTGTATTGTTTGGCAATCTCTCAAGTGGATCATGCACCAAATGTAGGAAACTTTAATCATAGGAACATAAGAAAAGGGGAGCAAGAGTAGGCTAGAAAGCCTCTCAAGTCTGCCTCATAAATATGATTATGGCTGATCCACTCCAGGCCTTAATTCCTCTCCTGTGTCTGTTCCCCATAGTCTTAAATCCCCTGAACTTTCTAAGATGTATCTACCTCTACTTTATATAATTCTACAGAGCTAGCCCCCACTACTCTCTTGGTAGTGAGTTGGTGTTAAATGACTGGCCCCCTCCATTAAATTGTATCTTTTAGCTTGCTTCTCCCACATGAGAACATCTCCACATCAACGTTAAGCATCTTGCATGTTTCACCTCCTATTCTTCTAAACTCCAAAAAACAGATTCAATCTGTTTTGCCCCTTTTTGTAGGAGAAGGTGAGTCTCTTTTGGACTTCCTCCAATACTACCATATATTTTTTAGGTAAAGGAACCAAAATTGACTGGGTGGGTATTGACAAGAGTCACCTGTATGAGCAGATAACTCTAGTGTCATCACCATAATAGGTAGTGTTGAATGGAACTTGTATGACAGCACACAGGAAAATTACTTATGTTGTTACACATAATGGAGTTAAACCATGTCACAAAAATGTTCCTGACAACACAACCAGCACTTCTATTGTGTACTAAATGTAAAATATTATCAGGTGCCTCACATGAGCATTAAGAGGCAAAATGTGGCAAGAAGCTGAATGCAGAGATAGCTGAATCAAAGGCATCGTTTTTAAGGTCATAAGGTCATCAGGTCACGTGATGGGAGTAGAATTAGGCCATTTGGCCCATTCAATCATGGCTGATATATCTCTCCTTCCTAACCCCATTCTCCTCCCTTCTCCCCATAACCACTGACAACCGTACTAAGAATCAAGAATCTATCTAT
This sequence comes from Okamejei kenojei, assembly GCA_035221665.1. Classification (NCBI taxonomy): domain Eukaryota; kingdom Metazoa; phylum Chordata; class Chondrichthyes; order Rajiformes; family Rajidae; genus Okamejei; species Okamejei kenojei. The sequence continues at coordinate 103,111,499 of CM069136.1, read as the reverse complement.
TTCTTAATAGTTATAGAATCTGCCTTAAAAATATCCACTGACAGCCTCCTCAGCCTTCCGTGGCAAAGAATTCCACAAATTCACCACCCTCTGACTAAAGCAATTTCTCCTCATCTCCATATAAAAAACCCTTTGATTCTGAGTATGACCTCTAGTCCTAGACTCTCCAACTAGTGGAAACATCCTCTCCACATCCACTCTATCCAAGTCTGTATGTTTAAATGAGGACCCCCTCATTCTTCTAAATGAGTCTATAAGGTGTTTAAGGTGTTCTTTGAGGAACCGAGAGGTCTAAAGAGGGTTAGGGATGAAACTAGAGCATGGGCTTTAGGGACATGATTGCAAGTGATCAGAAATGGAGATATTAAATAGGGCACTCAGAGTCAGTTGAGTTCACAAACCTTTAAAAGACATAGGACTGGAAGAGGTTACAGAGATGGAAATGGCTTATGGGGGGAGCTTTGAATATAAGGGTGAGAGATTAAAAACTGAAACATTCAGAGATGGGGAGTTCACATTCTGACCCGGTCGCTCAATACAGATGTTTCCTATGGGCTGCTTATAAATTGTATTTCCTCATTTAATTAATTACTCTAGGGAGATGAAAATCTGTTCAAATAGTTTTGGGCGCTCACACACTCCAGAGGAGGCATACGCAATGGAAGTTACATCATTTACCTCAAGTCACGGAATTACTGTTTATTTTACAGGAGGCCAGTAAATCTGCGATATTGATGCTAGATCTCAGCTGAAAGCAAGATCTTTGTTTTCATAACTTTAAAAAAATCTCTCCATAATGTTCTTTGGCTCCGTGCACATGGCTATCCAATGTTTTCTCACAAAAGAAGGTAGCCACAAAATGCAGGAGTAACTCAGTGTGTCAGGCAGCATCTCTGGAGAAGCAGATTCCAGATTCCTTTTCCTTTTCTCCAGAGCTGCTGCCTGAACCGCTGAGTCACTCCAGCATTTTGTGTCTATCTTCAGTATAAACCAGCAACTGCAATTCCTTCCTACATGTCTGCTCATAAATTATAGCATCATCTCAGGTGTAATTCTGGGAAATCTTTGTTGCATGGTATCTATAGCATTCATTACCCATTAAAGATGGAAACAGTTAAGACTGTAACAAATTAAGTAAATAAGTAAGTAAGTTTATTGGCCAAGTATTCACATACAAGGAATTTGCCTTGGTGCTCCACCCACAAGTAACAACATGACATACAGTGACAGTTACGAATGACTCAGAAAACACTAAACATTAATAATAATAAAACATTAATGATAAAACACCATTGATCGAGCATGTGAACCAACAGAATGTTTTTAATTAGAAGGAATTGGTTAAGTTAAGTTAATGGCCCAATGGTAAAATAGTCACTTCCACAGGGATTCATCCACTTCCACTGGTCATTCATCAGTTGATCCTGGCTCAGTATCATTCAGACAACTGTGCATGTGTATGTTCAAAGACAGAATTATGGGATGAGCTGGAGGTCAGATGTCTGTTCCAATGCTGGCCTGTCTCAGAAGTCCAGCAGCAAAACAACAACAACCGTGTGAAGTGACTTTACGTCCACCCCTCAGCTTTATGCCATGGACCCCAATGGCTTCATTCAATTCACCTGTGGATAACGATAAGTGTTGGTTTCCGTTTGATTTACTTTACTTTATTTAACTGTTTTTAATTGTGTGCAGGTAGTTTAATGTTTCCACGTACATTTAGTATTGTTTTTAATATTAATTATATCAAGTTTGAACTCTCTTGGTGCTAACACTTCGAAGTGCTCTTGGGGTGGGGTCTCATGATGGCCTCCCTGGGGCCTTGTCATTGGTCTGATCCATTGAGACTCATTATACCTCACAGGTGTGTAGGTCCAACTTGTCCAGGCCTCCACATCCACAAAAGGTAGGTGCAGGTTGGACCATGGTCAGCAAGTCCAGATTGGAACAGTTCCAACATTATTTGGCCTGATATTTTGCATTCACAACTCTCCGAGTGAGAGAACTCCAATGATTTGCAAACCTCATTGTAGAAATCTGTTTTTACCACTGTCTTCTAAGGTAGTCTTTTTAACTTTTGACTAAGTCTACTGGTTCTAGATTTCCCCATCAGAAGAAACATCCTCTTAGGACCTACCTTGTCAAGGCCCTTCCAGGTCACAATCTATCCAAATTGATGCACTTCTTGATTGTTGATGCCTCAAAATCTCAAACTGACAACCCATCAAGAGAGCACATTTACCATAAGGAATGGAGCAATTTAAGAAAGACTGTGGTCTTGCTTAAGGAAGAGCAATTGATTGGAGCGCAGGAGGATGAGGGGTGATCTTATAGTGGTGTATAAAACCATGAGAGGAATAGATTGGCTAAACGCAAAGAGACTCTTGCCCAGAGTAGGGGAATCAAGAATTAGAGGTTAACGGTGAAGTGAGAAAGTTTTAATAGGAAACTGAGGTAACTTTTTCACACAAAGGATGGTGGGTGTATGGAGCTGCCAGAGGAAGTAGTTGAGGCAGGAACTATTGCAACATTTAAGAAACAATCAAACAGGTACATGGATAGGATAGGTTTGAAGGGATATGCGACAAATGCAGGCAAGTGTGACTAGTGTAGATGGGACATGTTGGTCAGTGTGGGCAAGTTAGGCTGAAGAGCTTGTTTCCACACTGTGTGACTCTATGACTCTATGACTCTTTGATGCATTCGCATACAAAGAAATAGCAGTGGTTACCACATCACATCTGAAATTGGCAACTGCTGGGTGTGGAAAAAATCACTGATGGCACTTCCAGAGCTGGTCAGTACTTCAAAGAAAGTTCCAATATTTTACAGCCAAAGCTCCCTGAGAATGAGATATAAAAAGCAATAGCATGGCCAGTTACTGACACAAGAAAGCAGGGGGAATAAACGGAAGGTTTTGAAGTGTCAGTTGCTGCTCAGATTGATTAAATGTCACCAGGTATAACTAATCAAATACCATGTGTTTCAGTTACTTCAGTATTAAAATAATTCTGAAAGCATAATATGACCTACAACAACCATTCTTTTCCCGTATTCTTTAGCTCTCTGTTACCATTTTTTGCTGACATACAGTAAGTCACATTTCCCTGCAACATTATTGCAATTCCATTATGTTCACTGAGATTGTGCTGCCTAGCCTAAATCATGCCTGGTATTTTTCCCATAAAGTCAATGATGTGATTATAAATTTCTTTGCACCTTACTTTTAAGCTTAAATTGCTGACATTATTTGCTGAAATATGAACTTCTGGCTAATATTTTCACTGAAAAGTCAATATTGTTCAGTAATCTGTTGTGACACTGATGAAATAATACAAGGGACAGCACATTTTTATTCACTTGCTTATATCTTTTATACTCTGTTGAGATCTGCTAAATTTAAGGAGACAGACAACAATCTGTCTGTGCAAGAGATTGCTTGGTATATAATTCTAAACTAATTCTGCTTACTTTGTTATTGCTGGTGTTCATAGGAAACACTGAATTCTTCAAAGACCATTCCTTTACCAAACTATGCTCTGCAAACTAATGCGTTTCAGATTTTGAAATTACTCGGGAATGGTGAAATATCGAAACAGATTTGTAAGCAGATATTATAAGATTAGTTCCACGTATTCACCTTGATCGGTTGTATGCAATCTAACAGTGAAACTGACTGAACCAGAGCAGATCTGATAAAATCAGATTGAAAATAATTACTAGGCTCCCAATCAGTCTTGCGCTAATAGCAGAAATTCAGGGAGTGACCAATCATAATTTTGGCCTAATTGTTCCAACATTGCAGGCAGAATAGTTACCCTTTATTCAAATCTGATGGTTCAAGAGATAGGTTTTTTGCTAAGACTGAGAATTATTTTCCCTTGAAATTTCTAATGATGAATTATAAACTTTGAGCCAAATGTTCATTTTGCAGCTGAACCAAACGATGGAGCAGAATGATTTAAGTTCTAACATTGAAGTGGAGGAGTGAGGGGTGCTGAAAGGGAATTGTGGGGGAGAAAAGGTAGCGGAGGGGGGGGGGGGGGGGTATTGTAAGAGTTTACCAAAATTTGCAAAATTCAATGTTCAACATTGTGATTTTAGACTCTTCATCAGATCTACTTCCTTGTGTTGTCTCCAGGCATGGTGAAGAGCCAGTAGGATTTAATAAATATCTGTCTACCTTTAGCACACAATCTTTTCAACAACTGTTTTTCAGGCCAATCTACATCCCAAATCAACAGGCAAAGTTGTTAAATCAATTCAAATAGGGATTTCCATGTTTCGAGGCTTCATTGAAAATGTAATCTGGTAAGATCCCAATCCAAATAGTCGCCTATGTCCTCCACTGATGCTGCCCAGCCTACTGAGTTACTCCAGCACTTTGTGTTGGAGTAACTTATCTCAAGATTTGAGATGGGTCTACGTTCAATTTATTAAATTTAATTTGCATTTTTATTCACTATGACATTGTAACTGGAATAGTAATCAAATACTAAATGCAGGACTAACAGAAGCTCAGAAAATACCGCTGGGGTAATCAATTAAATACTTCATCGTGATATGCATCATATACATAAATTCCCTTCAACCAATTCTTGATCGATATTCAAGGTTCACGGTTGTTTACTGCAGTCCAAAGTTATCCTATTCCGCACCGGAGTTTAATACTGGGGCATTTGTGGAAAATCTAAGACAGCCGTCAGATGTATCCTGAGTGTTAAACAATTCTACCAGATTTTGATTAGAAACAAAGGGGTAATTTTCCTCAGATTATTATATATCCTGGATTTGAAAGTTTTGTACACTTGTTTCCAATCCTGTAGGATCACACAAACCCTCCACAGTTCTATTGAGGTGCTTTTAAACAGTTCACAATTTTTGTCCCACATTAGTTTGGGTGCCATCTGTGTCTATAAATTTGCTCATTTTATCCAAGGTATCCTTTCATTGATCACTCCACCTCACATTCCCTCTCTCTCCCCTTCTTTAAAGTAAAGTCAGGTAAATCAACCTGTTTCATCATGCAAAATCACACAAAGTGCCAAAGTGCTGGAGTAACTCAATGGGTGAGGCAGCATCTGTGGAGGGAATGGATGAGTGATATTTTGGTTCAGAGCCTTCTTCAAACATTTGTTTCACTTATCCTCATTGTTCATGTGAAATGTAGTTTGATTCAGCGCCTGCGAAGCTCCTTGGTCCATTTTACTATATTGAATAATAATGCAAATACAATATGTTATTACTGATATTTGTAAATTTACATGGATCATTGCCAATGATGGAGGACATTTCATTGCAATCTTCTCTAATGAATAGTTAAAGTTTCAGGACTTGAAAAGTCCATGCATGTCTGTATTTCAAGTTTTATTTTTGCTCTCATTTTCATTATTTTTGACTGAATAAGTGGCATATTGTCTTCTTTATAAAGCACTTTTGTAGCACATGGAAGAGTCATATTGAACAGAGGTTCCAGTCACTCGTTACTGCATGTGATGGGAACCTTTCAGCCTCAAATGAAACATTTGGGGGGAAGATTAAACCCAAATTATGTTTTATTACATTGGCTTCTTTTGGATGAACTGAATTCAATCATGATCTTAGAGGTTTGGAATTTAAGCTGTGTATTACTGCATTATTTATGGGATGATTGGAGCTCCAATATCAGGCTACACTTTGAAAGGCTTTCAAAAATCACGATCAGATAACAAGCTCGGTGCTGCAGTGTCATTCACATTGTACATCGGTGGTTTTATCATTTTGTTCCAGCAGCAATATGCAGTCATCGCAGTGATTAAATTAAGCTGTCAAACAAAGCTGCTGCTTGCCAGATTGTTAACTAACGGAATGAAAACATTCTTCAGACAACTACAGCTGAAGGTAGAGAAACAACAAATATTGGATATTGTACCGTTAATAAATGTTCATTCATGAGTGTGAAAGACTGCCTTTGGAAGCTCTGCAGTTCATGAACCAATTTATATTAGATGTGTTCTGCTTGCCACTTAAAAGTCATTCTGTTGTTAACCATATAACCATATAACAATTACAGCACGGAAACAGGCCCTCTCGGCCCTTCCAGTCCGTGCCGACCATTTGTTTTCCCCTAGTCCCATCTACCTGCACTCAGACCATACCCCTCCATTCCCTTCACGTCCATATACCTATCCACTTTACTCTTAAATGTTAAAATCGATCCTGCCTCCACCACTTCTGCTGGAAGCTGATTCCACACAGCCACCACCCTCTGAGTAAAGAAGTTCCCCCTCACGTTACCCCGAAAACCTCTGTCCCTTAATTCTCATGTCATGCCTCTTGTTTGAATCTTCCCTACCCTCAATGGGAAAAATGTATCCACGTCAACTCTGTCTATCCCTTTCATCATTTTAAAGACCCCAATCAAGTCCCCCCTTAACCTTCTGCGCTCCAAAGAATAAAGACCTAACTTGTTCAACCTTTCTCTGTAACATAGTTGCTGGAACCCTGGCAACATTCTAGTAAATCTCCTCTGTACTCTCTCTATTTTGTTGACATCCTTCCTATAACTAGGCGACCAAAATTGTACACCATACTCCAGAATTGGTCTTACCAATGCCTTGTACAATTTTAACATTACTTCCCTACTCCTATATTCAATGCTCTGATTTATAAAGGCCAGCACACCAAAGGCTTTCTTTACCACCCTATCTACATGCGATTCCACCTTCAGGGAACTATGCACAGTTATTCCTAGATCCCTCTGTTCCACAGCATTCCTCAATTCCCTACCATTTACCATGTACGTCCTATTGTTTGCAATTAAAAAAAAGATAATGCTGGAAAAACTCAGCAGACCAGGCAGAAGATCTAGAAAGAAAAAATAGAGTAAATATTTCAGGTCAGAGACCCTTTGGCAGAACTTCTATTTGTAATTACAGGTTGTAAGAAATAAAGTATACTTTCATACACATTTTCTTATAATATGCAAGAACATTGTGAGGATCTTAACGTTGTTATATTGGAGTTCCCTGATTGTTTATCCACTACCTGTCAGAATAATACAAACCCAAAGTTCATTGCCGATATAATGCTGCTACTTTGCCCGAGGGAGAAAATAGTTCTGCAAATGCAGAGACAATGTGCATCCAAGTGTTTTAATGTTATCAGCAAATCAAGAATTGGATCTGTTAACACAAAGGAACTTCCATTTTTAAATATGGGCTATCACCACATAAAATTCAAGATGCAATAATCAATCACAGTTTAACAGTGACTGCTGCACATTTGTACTCAGCTCAAAAGCAATTCAGGGCATTCTGAGGTTATGAAAGGTGCTGTTTAAATAAGTATTTCATTCTTTCATCCATTGTTCTCGCCCTCCCCCGCATCGTCAGTTATACAATCATTTCAAAATGAATTATTTTAGTGCATCCTTATAACTAGCAATTGATTTCTTGAGTGGTCGCATTAGGGTTGCCAACTGTCCCAAATTAGCTGGGACATCCCGTATATTGGGCTACATTGGTTTGTCCCATATGGGACCGCCCTTGTCCCGTATTTGTCTGCTACTACTCGGGTCGAGGGGACTATCGGGTCGGAGCACTGCATCCGGCCTCGCCTCACCCGTCCCGATGTAGTGCAGCCCATGGAGTGCAGCAGCAGCAGCGCCTCGCCCGTGGCCCCGTCGGTCGGCAGCCCGGTCAGCTGTCCGACCTTTGGATCTTCGCTTACCGCCAACACCCCTACCCCTCCTTCTCATGGCCGATCATCGGTTCATGGGTTGGATGGGGTGCTGGACTTTGAGCCCGACGTCACGCGGGCCAAAACTCCTCTGCTGGCCCGCTGGCTGGGCTTTGTGTGCAGTCCAGCACCCGGGCCAACTCATCATTCACCCAGGTCAACGAATTGCCATCGGGGGGGGGGGGGGGGGGGGGGGGAGGGGGCGGAAAGAAGAAAGGCAGAGGCGGAGCCAGTGGGCTGAGGGAGAGCTGAGAAGCGGAGGAGAAAGTAAGGACTACCTGAAATTAGAGAAGTCAATGTTCATGCCGCTGGGGTGCAAACTTAGTCCTTAACTTTTCTCCTCCCCTTCTCAGCTCTCCCTCAGCCCACTGGCTCCACCTCTTCCTTTCTTCTCCCCCCCCCCCCCCCCCCCCCCCCCCCCCCCCATATCAAGGACAAGCTATATTAATCAAAAAATAAATTGAAACCAAGAGCAGTGTTACTGAGCCCAGAGTAACTGCGTGTCGCTGCAGCATGGTACACCCTCTACTTCCTTTCTAACCCCCGCCCCTCAGTCACGTGCCTCTTACCACATGATGAACGAGGGTTTGATTCATCAATGGCCCGACCACCAGATGGCGCCACAATATATTGCTTATGGGGAATTGGAATGCATATATATGTGTGCGTATGTGAATATATATTCTCAAGTCGCCCTTGCTTTCCCTCTGTCTCCATCCTCCCCTCCCCCTTCCCAGTTCTCCGACAAGTCTTACTGTCTCCGACTACTTTATATCTCCGTACCGCCCACTCTCTTGACATCAGTCTGAAGAAGGGTCTCAACCCAAAACATCCCCATTCCTTCTCTCCAGAAGCTGCCTGTCCCGCTGAGCTACTCTAACATTTTGTGTTGGTTATATATATATATATATATATATATATATATACACACACACATACACATAAAAACACACAGTGCAAAAAGACAAAAGCAGTGCTCCCAAGTCTATGTAGTTTAGAGCTTATTTGGAGGTTGTAGTGTTTAGTAACCCGATGACTGTTGGGAAGAAGCTGTTCCTGAACCTGGAAGTTACAGTTTTCAAGCTCCCATATCTTCTTCTCGATGGCAGGAGAAATACACCAGAAGAAAGTCTGAACAATTGCACCACAATTCCAACAGTAAGTCCCACATAAGAAACAAGTGGAAACTGGAACATTTTAATTGCCATTACGTTAACATGTAGCTCCTCCAAGAGTAACAAAAATTGTTCGTTTTTTGTGCGATGTAATCACAAGAAAGAACACTTTTGATAAAACAGCACAAACTGTTCATTATGCCAGCTTTGTAAGCAAGCCACTGCTAGTTAACCACTGTGTATTCCTCTTGTCTCATCGAGTTAGTTGACTGCATCTGTCACAACAAATATATCTTGACAATTCTAACAGCACCAACTTTACAGTAACTCTATTCTTTCTTCCCAGCTGTCTTTCTTTCTCTTAAAGAATTCTTTGTCTTGATAACATACTTAGAAATGAATGAATAGTTAAAATTTGGTTCTGGTCTAATTGACGGCCGATGTTTTGCTGAAAAACAATCGAATTGCTTTTTAGTTGAGACTGAGGATGTGAAAGGCAGAGTTTTGACAGCATAGAAATGCATTTCTCGAAAGGGGTAATTCATTCTAGACTCATACAAGGACATCAGGGCAAGCAAATATGTTGTATTTTCAAAATGAATTGGTACTTAAAAGCATAAGTAAAATAATCCCAATGAAAGGAACTTAAATATAAGTTATAAATGAACAAAAAGTGGAACTCAGATTTGGAAACAAGTGAACAAAACTATATGTAACAGTTTATAAGATTGAACTGTAAACACCACATGAGTCTTTCAGGCAATCTTTTCAGAATGACATCTCAGCTCAAGTGATGCGTGATGTCAAGCATTTTTACTCCTTAGCACGTTTTTTTTTTTAGAAAAGCTAATCTTTTGTGGTGGTAGCAGCAACATAGAAAATGCCATAATTTGATAGTTCCATCAAATGTTCTTAAATTTAGTTTATCCCATGATCATGTGACTTGTATGGAGCGTTTAGATGTATCATATTGACACCGTATCATAGATAACATGTAATGACACAAGAGTATAGAGGAAATCACCAAGGAAGTTACCAGGGCTGATCAGTTATAGTTATGAAGATCTTCTTGCTAGTTCAGGGTTTTGTTTCTAGAATACAGGAGATTGAACAGAAGATAGACACAAAATGCTGGAGTAATTCAGCTGGACAGTCAGCATCTCTGCAGAGAAGGAAGGTGACATTTTGGGTCAAGACCCTTCTTCAGACTGTTGAACAGAGATTTGACTGAGATGTATGGAATTACGAAGACAAGGGTCTTCGTAATTCCATACATGTAGAGAGGACAATAGTTAGAGGGGCTTAGATTTACATTGGAAAAAAAACTGCAGATGCTAAAAGTCTGAAATAGAAACAAAATGCTGGAAACAATCAGCAAACCATGCAGTATCTGTAGATGGAGAAGCAGTATTGTTATTCCAGGTAGTCTGCCCTTTGTTGATTTTAAGTTATTTGGTAATAGGATTTAAGCGGAACTAAGGAAATATATTTTCTTCATTGAGGAATGTCTGAAGGGTGGTGGAGGAAGAAATCTTCAACGTATCAAAACACGATATTGATAAGCACTATAACTGCTGCAACCTTCAAGGCCATAAGAGGGATTTCAGAATATTTTTTTCATGACAAGTGCAGGAGCAATTTTACACAAAGGTTCCCTTGCATGAAAGAAATTCAAACATTCCAACAAACTGGACTCTACACAGGCTCTTCAGTAAAGGTGTACCATTACTACTACCATAAAAGCTATAACTTGTAAATAATGTATGTTTCCTAATACAAAAACAGGCTGAAAAATTGCGTATTACAGGTTGCAATATGTTTGCATTTGTATGTCCACTGAACAGAAGAGGGGAGGTTAGTCTATTCAGCTCATAATACATCTAAAATTCGAACATTTGTTTCCAATCAATGGGTTAACAAGACCATTTTTCACATTGCTTTCAGTAAATATGACAAAGCTAAATTTGCTGCAATGGTTAGCTATCTGTTCATTTTTCCCAAATATGCTATTTCATATCAATGTGCACTGCCAATAATCGTGCTTCATTTAAAATATAATTCTTAAAGCAGTTTTCTGATAAGTACCATTTATGATTTGTTTTCTGCCTATAGAAAGTGTAAGACGTTAGTTCAAGGGTTTCTAAATTGTAAAGTAAAACTGCATGAATAGTGAATAGATAATTGGGCAGAGTGAAACTGAAAGTACCTCTAATACAATGGTTATTGGCAATATTAAAGTCAATGCTTAAAAACGCTGCCTCATACAATATCCTTTGTGTTTTTATTTAAAGGAGTTGTAACAGATATGGAATAGGTCAACAGCTGTGGTATTGATTTTATTCTTTTGTTTAAACAGATAATTCCAGTATAAGTATAACTGTTATAGAAAAGAGTTTTCACGGCAGATCTGAAGGATTCATATTTTAGATGGATAGTACATTGCAAAGTGTTTCCCTCAGGGTACTTCTGTTCTCCCTTTTCAGAAATGGTTATGAATCTGAAAGAATTTTACACAGAGGAACATTAATGCATGTCACATAGCACAGTGATCCATCATAAAACTCAGTAAATGGACATTATAAATAAATTAACACGCTACTCCCTCTTCAAGACATTTTTTGCCAAAAGGGTTCTAAAAATTGCAGAAGCTTTCAGAAATAGTTGCACATACATTTTTATCCCACTCTTAACTAAGCAAGTACTGAGTCTGTCCTCAGCCTATAACACATTAAGAAATGAATAAATGAAATTGATAAATAAATGAAAATGCAAGTCTCCTTGAAATGGAAGATTTGTAAAATATGGAATGTGGTATTTCAATGAAACAGAAATCTTCCATTAATTTGGCTGCATGGGATATTTTTCTGGAATTTTTTAAACCACTTCAGAGACAGCAAATTACTTTGAAGTGCAGCAAATGATTGTTATGTAGGGTAAAGAAAAGAACTTTTGTATGCAGAGCTGCGATCAAAACACCACTTCAAAAGTGATTTCAAGTTGGTGAAGTAGCTGGATCTGCAGTCGTTACTGTAGAGATTTGTTATACTGGCGAGAGTCCATCAGAGGTGTCACTTCTTGGATGAGGCAATGGGGCAAATCTACCACCGCGCCCCACAATGGATCTGCTGAGGACATGTGCCTTCAGCAGGGCATTTGCATGAATCGGCTCTAGTGGAGCCCTCCACTCAACAGAACACTGTTTGTGGGTCGTCTGCTCTGCCTGGCAGACTCCTCATGAGACCAACAGGCTGGTACAAAATGCTGAAGATTTTCCAGCTCTCATCCGACCATCCATGCACTGGGACCATGTAAAAGTCCTGTCACACTGTTTCTAAAAGTTGTAAGTCATCGCTCATTAATCTACAATTATCATTATTAAAAACAGATTATCTACCCATTGTTGCTTAAGGGATCTTATTGTGCACACATTAATTGCCATGTTAACTATATTACAAAAAATACAGCACTTCAAAAACTACATTAAATTGAAAGCACTCTTGCTGCATCGTGAAACAGATACACTGATGTAAGCTCTTTTTCTTTAACTATGTAACTCCCTTTTCAAGGGACTACTTTCAAGAGAGAACCTTCCATTCAACAAGTTCCCAAGTGAAGGAATTTCTCTTTTCTGTGCTGATCTTTTGCTGATCATTTTAAGACGGTGATATATGGTTATTTGCACATTCAATAGAGGTTAAAACGTTTCCCTCAGATGTTTGTTTTGTAATAATATTATTAAGGAAGATCGACCTTTTTTTCCATTGAAAATAGACACAAAATGCTGGAGTAACTCAGCGGGACGGGCAGCATCTCTGGCTAGGGCAACTTACACCCAGTGGCTAGGTTTGCTGCTGCCTGCCGCTGAGTTACTCCAGCATTTTGTGTCTATCTTTGGTGTAAACAAGCATCTGCAGTTCCTTCCTACACATTCTTTCCCCATTATAAATGACTCTTTCGTCCTTTTGAACCTCTTTACATCTTATTTTATGTGGTCCCTGTGCCCCAGCTGAGGTCTAACCAGTGATTTACAAAATTCCATCACAATCTCTCTGCTTTTACATTTTATTCCTCTTTTTATAAATCCAAATAATCTGTTTTACCTGCAAGAAGAAACAAACTGTTGGTGAAATTCAACGTCATGTATCATCAAGGAGCCACACCAGCCTGGCTATGCTCTCATTTTATTCATGCCATCGGGAGGAAGGTTTAGGAGCCTGAAAACTGTAATGTTCAGCTTCAAGGACAACTCCCCTACCAGCTGATTATATACATAGTCTGATATATTTCCCCATCAATATCTTCTACTTTCTCAACACTTGTATCATCTGAAAACTCTATAATCTTCCTCTATAACTTCACACAGAGTGTGGTGAATCTGTGGAATTCTCTGCCACAGAAGGTAGTTGAGGCCAGTTCATTGGCTATATTTAAGATGGAGTTAGATGTGGCCCTTGTGGCTAAAGGGATCAGGGGGTACGGAGAGAAGGCAGGTACAGGATACTGAGTTGGATGATCAGCCATGATCATATTGTATGGCGGTGCAGGCTCGAAGGGCCGAATGGCCTACTCCTGCACCTATTTTCTATGTTTCTATGTTTCTATAATGCTGCTCCCTGCTCTTGAGGCTAGTTCATTCATAAAACTTTATAAATATAATGGACCTAAAGAATAATGAAGCCATTTAGATACTGCTTCAAACTACTACCCAGTCTAAGAAAGGTCTTCGCATATTCACTTTTTGCTTCTGGTCAGACGTTAATTTTGCATCATCTCTCCTTTTAATTCTATCAGCTTCCAACTTCTTCAAAAATTCCATGAGTGATACCTTGTCAAAGGTCTTCTGAAGGTCCATACACATAACATCTGCTACGTAATCTTGATCAACCTTCTGTAACCTCATCAAAGAAATTATTCTGAGCAGTCAGAAAGCTTTTGCTTTTTAAGATTGGTTGTCACAGGCTCCGAAACGTCACCGCCCGACGCCGTGCGACGCCCAAATTCAGTCAGCCCACCTCCTGCCCAGCTGATTGGTAAGTATGACGCAAATGATGTCACGCGCGAACTTAGCGCAAACTCAGCACGTACTTAGCGCGTACTTAGCTCGAACTTCGCGTGAACTCCGCTTCCGTTTGGTCGCGCCAATCGCATGCAATCGCATGCAAGTGGGACAGGTCCTTAAGTGGTTGCAGGACCAGTGCAGTGGTGGTGGTTTGGTGGTTGGGGAGAAGTGATGACTGGGAGGAAAATGGATCAGCAAAAGTCTTGGATGGAGAGGTCAGACAAGGTTTGCAAGCACAGGAGCGCTGGAGGTTGCTCTAAGTTGAGTGAGGAGCCTAAAGTGAAACCAGTTTCATATCTAACATAAGGTACACCTGCTTCTTTGGGCTCAGGGTGCTGCTGGGATTTACTAAGACAGTCAATTTGCACAAAAATAGACATCACTGGCTTGTATGTGTGTTTAGGGAAGTACAATCATACAATTACTACCTCTGATTTACTTTTAATTCCTCATCTAAATTGGTCTGTTTATATAAACATATGATGCTTATATCAACGGACCAATTTCTGGTCAAATATTTCCTCAGTATGGGCAAGATGAGCTGAAAGGACTGTTTCCATGATGTATGATATGTAATTGTTATATGGTAATATGGTTATATGGTTATGATTCTGTCTGTGTTCAGCAATATATTCATTTGATAACAAAATAAATTCCAGATTATAACCAGCACCATCATGAAACAAAACAGATGGATTCCTGCAGTGGAGCAAACATATTCTTCTGATTGTAAATACAGAAATCCTAAAGGCATATTTTATTGGAGTGAGTTGGATAATATTTTTTGAAAAATGTTATCTCAGAAACTTTACCCAGTGCAGCATCTTAAACGTTGGTCTTCCACCCCACTACTGAAGAATTTAAACTTTATCTATCCCCAACATGTTTGGACAGTTTATATTGGGCAGGGTCCAACACGATGGTGCAGCGGTAGAGTTGCTGCTTTACAGTGCCAGAGACCTGGTTTCGATCCTGACTATGGGTGCTTGTCTGTACAGAGTTTTTACAGTGACCTACGTGGGTTTTCTCCGGGAGCTCCGGTTTCCTCCCACAGTTTGAAGATATACAGGTTTGTAGGTTAATTGGCTTGGTAAAGTTGTAAATTGTCCCTAGTGTGTGCAGGATAGTGTTAATGTGCAGGGATCACTGGTCGATGTGGACTCGGTGAGCCGAAGGGCCTGTTTCCATGTTGTATCTCTAAACTAAACTATACTAAACTAAAAGCATTTGGCAAAGTCCCTCAAAGAGGTCTCAGGATGACTAATTTTGGAAATGAAAAAATATTTACAGGTTCAGCTTATTTCTCTCCTGGGGTGAATGTCTCTGGGCTGAAAATTTAGGCTGACCTTTGGTGATCCTCCCTGTGGTGCTTGTGGGAAACACCAGGAGGATTCTCCGTGCTGAGTTACTACATGATACAGTTATCGTCAAGTGGCATCTGATGAACCACCGTAAACTATCACCAACTCGTAACAGAAAAGTCAAAAATCAAGTCATGTTGATTTTCATATGTACAAGTACCATATGGAGGATGTTATGTCCACATCCAAAATACAGAAACAATGAAAAACTTTCTTGCAGAACATAATGTTAATAAGTGATAGGAGCAGAATTAAGCCATTCGGTCCATCAAGTCTACTCCGCCATTCAATCATGGCTGATCTATTTTTCCCTCTCATTCTCCTGCCTTCTCCCTGACACCCATACCAATCATGAATCTATCTTTCTCTGCCTTAAAAGCATCCATTGATTTGGCCTCCACAGCCTTCTGGGGCAATTAATTCCACAGATTCACTACCCTCACAGTCATATAGATGCTGACAGCACACAGATAAATTATACATACGTTTCACGTAATATTCTGCAAGACTTTAAACGAAAAAAAAAAACTCAGCAAAAAACAATGCATTCATGCAAAATACACTTTTGGAAAAAAAGTCCATGGGAGTGCAGGAGGCGGTCTATAGTGTTCTGTTGTCAAGGTAGGCTAGAGCAGGTTCATTCAAGAACCTGATGGTTGAAAGGAAGTACCATAATGAGACTTTTCGAAAAGCTCCAGTATTTTTAAAGACTTAAAATTTAAAATACTTGAAATACTCAAACACTTTCAAACACTAGAATGTTGCCAGGGTTCCAGCAACTATGTTACAGAGAAAGGTTGAACAAGTTAGGTCTTTATTCTTTGGAGCGCAGAAGGTTAAGGGGGGACTTGATTGAGGTCTTTAAAATGATGAAAGGGATAGACAGAGTTAACGTGGATACGTTTTTCCCATTGAGGGTAGGGAAGATTCAAACAAGAGGGCATGACATGAGAATTAAGGGACAGAAGTTTCGGGGTAACGTGAGGGGGAACTTCTTTACTCAGAGGGTGGTGGCTGTGTGGAATGAGCTTCCAGCAGAAGTGATGGAGGCAGGATCGATTTTAACATTTAAGAGTAAAGTGGATAGGTATATGGACGTGAAGGGAATGGAGGGGTATGGTCTGAGTGCAGGTAGATGGGACTAGGGGAAAACAAATGGTCGGCACGGACTGGAAGGGCCGAGAGGGCCTGTTTCCGTGCTGTAATTGTTATATGGTTATATGGTTAAACACTTCCACTTATTAAAATTAATGTGCCATTAAAGATGTGCTTTACGACTTTTGGAAAGGTTTAAAAGAATACCTTTAATTTTTAGTTTAGTTTAGTTTGGTTTAGCAATATAGCGCGGAAACAGGCCCTTTGGCCCACCAGGTCCACGCCGACCAGCGATCCCCGCACATTAACACTATCCTACACCCACCAGGGACAATTTTTACATTTATACCAAGCCAATTAACCGACAAACCTGCACGTCTTTGGAGTGTGGGAGGAAACGGAAGATCTCAAAGAAAACCCACGCAGGTCACGGGGAGAACGTACAAACTCCATACAGACAGCACTAGTTTTCTTGCTAATCTAATAACTAACAAGAGAAATGTGTTTAAGCAACAATTTCTCACCCAAGGTTCATGCAGCTGTTGTATTGAAATCAAAGGAGAATATCTCCTCAGTCTTGGCACCGAATACACCCTTGGCTCCATTGAGTACTTCAGTGAGTGAGCTTATAATATTGCATCTCCCATACTGAACCTCACGCAGGAATGTACAAAGGCATTGACCAGCTGGGGATCTTGCCCCACCCCTATATCCCATGTCAGGGATGTATGTGAAAGTTTCTCCAGCTTTTTGTGTACCCTCGATTCTCCAGCATCTGCAGTTCCTTCTTTAAAAAAAAAATTAAAAAAAATAAAAATGTATGTGAATGTGTTTACTTCATGTGCATCTAATATTCCTCTCCCAACGTGCTAAGATTCCATATGCATGAGGAATCATATGGGGGGTGGGGTGATAGTGGGGAGGGGGAGGGGGAAGGGGAGGGAGGAAGAGTTGTCGGGCATGTGATAGAGAGTAGGTTGCAAGAAAATAAGTGATCCAAGAGCCAAGAAAAACTGGATGGGCTGATTGGCCTCTTTCTACCTCTTGAAGAAATATAAGTATGAGCCTGCTGTCCAGCAGTAAATCATTGACAGTAACCTGGATTTCAGGCATTGATGTGTGGAAATCCCCGGTTGCTGCCAATAATGCAGGGAAGCGATGGTAAGGGCTGACAATTCTGCTGTCATTATCATACAGAATCGGACCCATTGTAGGGTAGAAACAGATGGAACACTATTCTGTATTCTACTTCTGTTGTATCGTCTCTAGGATAGTCAGCACCAACAAGGATGTTTAAATTTTAAAAACTACCTTAACTCAGCTCTAATACTTAAACCTCGATGCAGAAAACAAATGAAACAGAATTGATTGGACCATTTTAAGCAACATTCTTGGTTTCTTTTCTCCAATTACTCCTTGTAGGCCTCGAGGTGCTGATGCAGCCTAAACATTGATTCATTGGTGTTGCTGGTCAACTAGCACGAGAGCTTACAATTCTCTTCATTTCTAATTTCATTTCATGACGTTACATTATGTCTCCAAAGGGACATTAGCAAATAAGCACAATTTACTCATTGTAGGCAGACATAAAATGTTGGAGAAACTCAGCTGGTGAGGGAGCATCTATAGAGAGAAGGAATAGGCGACGTTTCGGGTCGAGACCCTTCTTTGGACTGAGTTTCACCCACTGAGTTTCTCCAGCATTTTTTGGCTACCTTCGATTGTTCCAGCATCTGCAGTTCTTTCTTAAACATTTCCTCCGCATTGTGCCTTCAACACACAATCTGAGCACATTTACTTGTAGACTTCCAAAGGTCATACAATAGCAGTCAAAAATAAATTCACTATCTGAACAAAATCAAGATTTCCAATGTCTTTGCAGCAAACACAATTGAGGGTAGTAGCCTTGGTTTCCATTATTTATCAAGTGAGATTATTATCCACTAACTGATCAAAGCGCATTAAGGTAGAATGTAGCAAATCCATGTACTTTAATTCTCTTTTGCTGAGGAGAAAAAGCAAATGCAGCAGTACATAATGTAAGTCTGAAGAAGTGGAAACCAGACAAGGCAAAACAACCAAGAATTCTCACCCAAAAAATTACCTATCTATGTTCTCCGGGGATGCTGCCTGACTCGTTGCGTTACTCCAGCACTTTGAGTCTTTTTTTCAGCATTACATAATGATAGACCAAAAGACTCTGTGGGAGAATTTATGTGTACACTATGGTACAGTATACTACATGAAAATACATCACAACAAGAAGGTCTGAAAAAGGGTTTCGACACGAAACATTGCCTATTCCCTTCGTTGCATAGATGCTGCCTCACCCGCTATGTTTCTCCAGCATTTTTGTCTACCTTCAATTTCCCAGCATCTGCAGTTCCTTCTTCAACATCACAACAAGATGGTCTTTTGCAAAGAAAGCCGCGTAAATTATCCCCAACTTATTAAATCGGTGGTCAGAATTCTTTAAACTGTGCAGACTGATATCAATGTCCTTGACTTGTTCCATTTAATTAACACCATCTAATTGTCTAAATGTTCATTTTCTCATTCACCGTTACCCTGCACCAGCATCGACAGATGCATTAGTTATTTTCCAAGGTACTCTGACAGCAGTCCTCTCTCCACTCTCCCAACAAGGACAAAGGCAAGATGTGAATGGAATGGCAGCAATAGCAAGATGCCATTGTCCATATCATACACCATCCTGACTGGGTAATTTATGAGGTTTCAGTGTATACAGCAGCTTTTGTCTTTATTTCAGATTTACATCTAAACTTTTCTTTAATTTTTGGGCACCCATTCACATTAATCCTATACTAATCCTATTCAATTCTGCACATCTTTGCAATGTATAAAGAAACTGGAACATCTGGGGGGAAACCCACGTGGTCACGGAGAACATGCACACTTCACAGAAAGAGGACAGGAAGTCAGGATCAAACTCAGCTCTACCAGTTGCAGACGCAAAATGCTGGAGTAACTCATTGGGTCAGTCAGCATCTCTGCAGTACAAGGATTGGTGATATGGGGTCGGAACCCTTGCAGGGCAATCAGTCTGAAGAGTTCTAACCCAAAACATCACCTATCCATGTTCTCAAGGGATGCTGCCTGACCCGCTGAGTTACTCCAACATATTGCGTCCTTCCTTGCTGAGCAGCATCTGCAGTTCCTCGTTTCTGCCAGTTGCACCACTGTGGCTTTCATAACATGCTTCCTGATCTTTTTCTTATGGCAAATAAATGAAACGGGTGCCAGATTATGAATATTTATATTAATTAAACATTAGTATTGCTACTGCTATTGGTTTATTATTGTCACATGTACATAGATACTGTGAAGAATGTTGCACACTTTACAGTTAAACCATAGAAACATAGAAAATAGGTGCAGGAGTAGGCCATTCGGCCCTTCGAGCCTGCACCGCCATTCAATATGATCATGGCTGATCATCCAACTCAGTATCCTGTACCTGCCTTCTCTCCATACCCCCTGATCCCTTCAGCCACAAGGGCCACATCCAACTCCCTCTTAAATATGGCCAACGAACTGGCCTCAGCTACCTTATGTGGCAGAGAATTCCACAGATTCACCACTCTCTGTTTGAAAAACGATTTTCTCATCTCGGTCCTAAAAGACTTCCCCCTTATCCTTAAACTGTGACCCCTTGTCCTAGACTTCCCCAACATCGGGAACAATCTTCCTGCATCTAGCCAGTCCAACCCCTTAAGAATTTTGTAAGTCTCTATGAGATCCCCCCTCAATCTTCTAAATTCCAGCGAGTACAAGCCGAGTCTATCCAGTCTTTCTTCATATGGAAGTCCTGTCATCCCAGGAATCAGTCTGGTGAACCTTCTCTGTACTCCCTCTATGGCAAGAATGTCTTTCCTCAGATTAGGAGACCAAAACTGTACGCAATACTCCAGGTGTGACCTCACCAAGACCCTGTACAACTGCAGTAGAACCTCCCTGCTCTTGTACTCAAATCCTTTTGCTATGAATACCAACATACCATTCGCTTTATTCACAGCCTTCTGCACCTGCATGCCTACTTTCAATGACTGGTGTACCATGACACCTAGGTCTCGTTGCATCTCCCCTTTTCCTAATCGGTCACTATTCAAATAATAGTCTACTTTCATGTTTTTGCCACCAAAGTGGATAACCTCACATTTATCCGCATTATACTGCATCTGCCATGCATTTGCCCACTCACCCAGTCTATCCAAGTCATCCTGCAGCCTCCTAGCATCTTCCTCACATCTAACACTGACCCCCTGCTTCGTGTCATCCGCAAACTTCGAGATGTTGCATTTAATTCCCTCGTCCAAATCATTAATGTATATTGTAAATAGCTGGGGTCCCAGCACTGAGCCTTGCGGCACCCCACTAGTCACAGCCTGCCATCCTGAAAAGGACCCGTTCACTCCTACTCTTTGCTTCCTGTCTGCCAGCCATTTCTCTATCCACATCAATACTGAACCACCAATACCGTGTGCTTTAAGTTTGTATACCAATCTCTTGTGTTGGACTTTGTCGAAAGCCTTCTGAAAGTCCAGATATAACACGTTCACTGCTTCTCCCTTATCCACTCTACTAGTTACATCCTCAAAAAATTCAATAAGATTCGTCAGACATGATTTACCTTTCATAAATCCATGCTGACTTTGTCCAATGATATCACCACTTTCCAAATGCGCTGCTATCCCATCTTTAATAACTGACTCTAGCAGTTTCCCCACTACCGATGTTAGACTAACTGGTCTGTAATTCCCCGTTTTCTCTCTCCCTCCCTTTTTAAAAAGTGGGGTTGCATTAGTACTACAAATCGTACTACACGTGAGTACAATCAAGTCAGCAGGTACTGCAAAGAGGAAAATACCAGACCTCAAAAGTCAGTGCCCTGGAAAGAATATAGAAACATAGAAACATAGAAAATGGGTGCAGGAGGAGGCCATTCAGTCCTTCGAGCCAGCACCGCCATTCATTGTGATCATGGCTGATAGTCCCCTATCAATAACCCAGAGAAACATAGAAATATGAGGGAGGGGATAGATAGATTCTTGATTAGTAACAGTATCTGGGGTTATGGGGAGAAGGCAGGAGAATGGGGTTAGGAGGGAGAGATAGGTCAGCCATGATTGAATTGCGGAATAGGTTTGATGGGCTGAATGGCCTAATTCTGCTCCTATCACTTATGAACTTGTGAACAAGAGATGGGATCATCCATTGACCTTGATATTGACAACATAATCCTCTTGAACATCTCTGCTTCTTTTAGCATCTTTCAGGGTGCAATACTGCTCTGGTAGTTTGGTTCCATTCTCAATGATGAAACCCAGTAAAGAAGTGTGAGCCTACTTTCTACTGTCTCTTGGATCCTGTTCTTTGGAGCGCAGAAGGTTAAGGGGGGACTTGATTGAGGTCTTTAAAATGATGAAAGGGATAGACAGAGTTGACGTGGATACGTTTTTCCCATTGAGGGTAGGGAAGTTTCAAACAAGAGGGCATGACCTGAGAATTAAGGGACAGAGGTTTCGGGGTAACGTGAGGGGGAACTTCTTTACTCAGAGGGTGGTGGCTGTGTGGAATCAGCTTCCAGCAGAAGTGGTGGAGGCAGGATCGATTTTAACATTTAAAAGTAAAGTGAATAGGTATATGGACGTGAAGGGAATGGAGGGGTATGGTCTGAGTGCAGGTAGATGGGACTAGGGGAAAACAAATGGTCGGCACGGACTGGAAGGGCCGAGAGGGCCTGTTTCCGTGCTGTAATTGTTATATGGTTATATGGTTATATGGATGGCTATGACAGCTGGCAAGAACCCAATTATCCCTCAGCTCAATGACTGTCAAAACTGTTACTGAAATATAGCAACGTGAATTATCTTGGGCAATTACAAACATTTAGAAAAGAAACACCTGGCAATTATTACAAATATTTTTTTCGAAATAATCTGATAAATACACACATGAAAACAATTAAATACATTGAAATTAACTGAATTAAATCAAATGAAAAGTCTGCTTACTGTTCTCGTGATAGCCATTTCTTCCCTTGACTTCAATCAGGCTCTGTGCCCACCCCAAGCGTAAGTCCAATGGACAGGTTGACCAGCTGAGTTGGATTCCATGCTCTGTGGAGTTCCTCATATAATTCAATTAGTGGAGGAGGAGCTGACAACAGAGGCGACATGATAGAAGATCCCTTTGACATTTTTGCACAATGCTGAACTTGAATGTGTTGTTTTTTATTGATTCAAGGGATGCAGGCTTCACTGTGCGAGCCAGCATTTAATTGGCAATTCCTAATTGCCCTTGAGAAGGAAGTGGTGCTCTGCCTTCTTCAACCACTGAAGTCCTTGAGATATATCCAACTTGATGTTGGGCAAGGAGTTCCAAGATTTTGATCCAACGGCAGTGATGGAATGGCCAGTTTGGTGTGTGTTTGGAGAACAACTTCCAGGTGGTGTTGGTCTTATTCTTCTAGCTGGCAGAGGTTGTAGGTTTGGAAGGAGCTCTCTATGGATTCTTGGTGAGTTGACGCATTGTATCCTGTAAATCGTACAAACTGCCGCTACTGTGCGTCAATGGTGGAGTGAATGGATGATTGTGGATGACTGCCTTTCAAACAGGCTGCTACGTCAAAAATTGTGTCGAAACAAAGAACTGCAGACGTTCGTTTATACCAAACATAGACATAAAATGCTGGGGTAACTCAGCGGGTCAGGCAGCATCTCCGGAGAAAAATGTTGGGTGACATGTCAGGACCCTTCATCAGACTGTAGAAGAGTCTGAAGAAGGGTCCTGACCTGAAATGTCACCTATCATTTTTCTCCAAACGTGCTGCCTGACCTGCTGAGTTACTCCAGCACTTTGTGTCGATCTTCGAGCTTTTTGCATGTTGTTGAAACTGTGCTCTTCCAGGCAAGTGCAGAATATTCCATCACACTTCTGATTTGGGTTTAAGTTCTATGAATGTGCTGGCATCCATATAGAAGACCAAACCTAATATTTCACTCAGCTGGGGGAAAGCTGTTTGCCAGTGCAAAGTGTCCTTTATAAAGAATAAAAGATAGAGACATTCATGAAAGGTACAACATACTCTGGCTCTCTCAGTTGGAATTTATCACCCGAGTCCCTTTCTGATTTCGATTTCATACAAGATCATTAGTCACTGCCAAGTCACATCCAAAGCTATCCCTTAAGAGAAAAATAAAGGTAAAATCGCAGTCCTACATTTCAGCATTAAATTGGGAGTATACTGTCCTTAAGCAGTGTAAAGCATCTGCTCTGACAAAGCAATAAGTAAGCTTCGATCTTACTAAAGCAATCACTGGTGCAATCCATTGTGTTACCAGCTTGGTTATGACCTCTTTGAATTAGACAATTTATTGCCAAGCATTGCAAAAGTGACTGCAGATACTGTATGTGGTGTAGGCTCATGAGTTATTTAGGAGTAAAAGACTTTCCAAAGCAATCTCATTTAAGAGCCAGGCTAGCATTAGGAAGAGCACATTATAGCCCAAATTATCCATGATGGAGCTGATAGTTATGTTAAAATCTTGTCACAGATAGTTTTAAACTGGCTATTGATAGGTAGGCTGGAGAATCATCATCTCCAGCTAAGATACCTTATCTCTACATCTCACCTCTAGGTATGTTGTTAAGTATATCAATCAGAATGTTAAAGAAGATCAATATCTCCTTTGCCATGTTCAATTAATGCAAAATTAATAAAATAATTGAAAAAGAAACACAGTTTGAAATAGTGAGTTATTCATTATATTGGTCAGTACAGTATTAGTAGGTGTGATTATTTATTCTTCCAAAATGGGGTTTTCAGATGTCCTTTGAATGTCCTAATCTTCTTAGCCAGACGCATGGAATTGAGGATGAGTTACTTCCATTTCAGTTCTGTGAATTCCAAGGTGACACAGCCAATGTGGGAATTGTAGACTCTTCCACAAGTGGTGTAGGTGGCTCTTATGGGACTGGCAGGTAGATATTTTATGAGTTTGAGCACTTCTTCCATTACTTGCACAAGGCTTCAGTGAATACCTGATGCAAAGATTCAGGGCTTTCACTTCCATCCCGAATGCACCTCACTGTCAACCCATGCAACTGGGACTAGCTTAGATGGGGCATTTTGTTTATCGTGGACAAGTTGTGCCGAAAGGCCTGTTTCTGTGCTGTATTACTCGATGACTCTATGACATTACTCCGCATTGAGTTGTTGTAGCCAGGCCAGGAATTCCCAAGAGTTCGTAGGAGTATTACATTTCTACTGTCTACCTGGTAATCTCTTCTTGAGATAAAACTAAAGTATGCATAGCACAGTAGAAAAAAAGAGAACAGCTCAAGGAACTCAGCAGGTCAGGCAGCATCTGTTGAGGGAAATGGGCATTTTGGGTCAAGGGCCTATATTTAGACTATATCCTTAGTGCAGAAGGGAAGTTGCCAGTGTAAAGAGGTGGGAGGGAAGAGTAGTGTGAGAGCTAGCTAGTGATATGTGGATAGGTGGGGTTGTTTGACAGATAGCATTCAAGTGAGGGAAGGAAGGGTGAATATAGAAACAGAGGCTGGGAAGTGATGAATGGGGAACAGAAGGCTGCTGATTTTGGAATGTGATAGGAAATAACTCAATGGGGGATCATGGCTGATGGAAACAACAGAGAGCTGAGCAATGAAGGGAAGGGGGATCCAGTGGGAGGAATTTGTGGTGAGTGGGGAGAAATAAAGTGTGATATGGGGCTGGGTGGGTAAGGTCGGAAGATGGGAATGTGAGGGAGGTCCATGGTACTTGGGAAGAGAGAGAAAGGGATAAATGGGAACTAGATAATTCAATGTTCATGCTGTTGTAGCAGACTATCCAGGCGGGATATGAGCTACGTTCCTCTGGTTTATTTTTAGCCTCACCTTCCACTATCAGGAGTTTGCAGGATAGCATTGACGGTACTTTGCAGTGCCTCAAAGTGACAGCTGTAAGTTTGCTTCTGAGATTATTTTTGTAAATCTTAGGTACATTTATAAGGAACATCTTTACAACTTTGCTACAAAGCTTGCAGTTATAGTCATAGAGTGATACAATGTGGATACAGGTCCTTTGGCTCAACTTGCCCACACCAGCCAACAATGTCCCAGCGACACTAGTCCCACTTGCCTGCCCTTGGCCCATGCCTCACAAAACCTGTCCTATCCATCTACTTGTCTAACTGTTTCTTAAACGATGGGATAATCCCAGCCTCAACTACCTCCTCTGGCAGCTTGCTCCATACGGTACCCAGACTTGGCGCCGATGGAAGAGAAGCCAATGCAAAGAAGTGGAAGCCAAATAACCAAATGGAAACGAAGCCAAAACGCCAACTAACCGAAACGGCGAGACGCCTAAAAGCCAACTAACCGAAAGGCTGCGTCGCCTAAAAGCAAACTCACCGAATGGCCGTTCTGCCGAAACGCCACCTACCCGAAAGGCGGCGTCGCCTACAAGCCAACGAACCGAATGCCGCTCAACAGAAAAGTCAATTTACGGACATGACGTTGCCGGAGGGCGGAACTTGTCAGCGATTGGTCCAGACCCCCGCGTCCATCACATCACTGTGGAGGGATGAACATTGTTCCACACCTCCCCTCCACCCGTCCCACAGCCCGTGGAGGGTGGCCGTGGGAGAGTGGGGGCTGTCCCGACGGATGCGCACCTTCAGCCGCTTTCAACTTGGTGCTTGGGTTCAGGTTGCGCAGTCACCTATGGCTTGTGTAGGAAAACGACCCCCACCCTCCCACCGGTGGAGAACTGTTCATTGTCATGCACACTTGTCATCGGCCCGCCAGGGAATGTCCCCCCCCCATGTTTTAAAAGCGATTTACTATGCTTTTAAACCATTTTAACATCCCGAGCCGTCTGTCCCCGCGGCCGGGGTGGGGGTGAATCACCCGGTGTGGGTGTCAGGGTCCGGGGGTCGGGGGGGGGGGGAAATCACCCTGGTGTGGGGGTTGGGGGTCTGATGGCGGTGCATCGCGGTCAGTGACTCTGGGTGAGCGGAGGGACCAACCTGTCCCACACCTCTGCTCCACCCGACCCACAGCCCGTCGCAGTGCGGCCGCACGGGGGAGATGAGGTGGAGGACAACCATGGCAGTGGGAGAGTGGGGGCTGTCCAGAGGGATTCGCTCCTTCGTCCACTTACAACTTGGTGCTCGGGTTCAGAGTGCACAGTCACCTATGGCTTGTGTGGGAAAATGACCCCCACCCTCCCGTCTCCACCGGTGGGAGGGTGGGGGTCATTCTCCAACTAAAAGGGAGAATGATCTTTTCCCCTCCAAGAGGAAACATGATGAAAGCTTGATTAATTTCTAGGAGGAGAGACTGAGTAGGTGTATACTCGGGAGTTTTGACTGTGATGTGCTTTAAATATATGAAACTTCTAAGTAGGCTAGGCTATATCTGACTGGGGAGTCTTGAAGTGGAGGTCGCAGTCACAAAATGAGAACTGTGAGAAAGACAACTTCTTTCATGACTGTGAATAAATATTGTGATTTTCTATCCTGTCCACTATGGTTGCTTAATCACTTTATTCAAGAAATAATAATGGAGAAAAATGATTTGGAAGGACTAAGTTAAGTGTTATCAATTTTAGTTAATTTTTAACTAGGTTTATTTAAATTTTGTTTTATTTTAAATTTAAACTGCTAAATTGAAATGGTATTACCAGCAGGTAAAACTATATTGATGTGGCATAGAGTTATAAGTCATACTGCATGGAAACAGGTCCTTTGACCCTCCAAATCTGTGTCGACTATCGAAGTAACCTTTTACATGAATCCCATTTTAATCTCTCCACATTCTCATCAATTCCCCCTAGATTCTATCACTCACCCACACACTCGGGGCAATTTAGAGTGCCCAATTGATCTACCAACCTTCACATCTTTTGAAATGTTAACTCTATTTCCGTACATTGCCCAACTGAGTACTTCTAATATTTTCTATTCTTATTAACCCACCAAAACATTCAACACTTCATTATCATCGTATTTCTTCATTGCCCTATAAAGGGTTTTAGAATAATTGTTTGTTTATGGATAGCTACAACTATCCCTAATGGATGCTTAAATGTGTTTTGTTGGTCAGAAAGAAAACAAAATAGCATTAAAACTATATGGATTAAAATGTCTCCTGGCTCAATGCCGTTTTTAATCTTTGGTTCCTTTTATTCAATTTATCACCTGCAGAAGATGTTGATATAAAAAATGATCCATTGCAAATACTTTACAAAGATCTCATGCTGTGAACAGCTGCTTGTTATGCTGAACCATATGTGAAATATTATGACCTGTAATAAAATACAAACACCCAGTCAAATCTATATGCACACGTTAATGTGCGACATAAGCATTTTTTAATGAATTTGTAATCCGATTCTAATTTAGGCAGCATTTGTATGAGGAATGCCTGTTAAATGTCTGATTATAAGCCACAGTTTACTTCATCTTGACTGATCCCATGCAATAGGATTTCTTTGTGTGCACATCTGTTAAGAGGAAAAGAAGAGCTCAAATATGCTTGAACAAAAGGCAAGGCTGCCATCACCAGATTGCATTCAGTAGTTCAGCTTTTAATATGTATGTATTTTGGTATAGGACGATGACAAATGAGTTCATACATGCTTCTGACAGACTCAAGAACATTCTGTATGAGCTTTGTAAAAGCTGAATCTGAACTCTTTCAAACTGTTGCAGTGCTAACAGAGTCTTCTCAAGGTAGCACAGATTGATTGATGAGTGAGTGAGTAAAACAGTTTTAAAAGAGCAATGTTTGACATTTATAAGATTGTAGGCATTGTTCTACTTTATTAAGGATGTAATAAACCTCCAGAATATATAAAACATATGGATTTTTCCATGAAAAGCAATGAATATATATTTGTCAATGTCTCCTCCTGTCACGTAATGTGGTGCTGTTGTGAATATTAACAAAATAACAAGTCTCTAAAACAGGTCTTGCCACATCCTTTTACCTTGTTCACAGTATCACTTGGACTATATTATATATTGAGAGCTAACTAAGGAGCAAGACCTTGTTGGGGTTTGTGGATCCTTTTGTAACAGACAAATAAAATATTGCATGTTGCAGAATTTTATAGACAGCAAGAGATGTTCAAAACCGTAGGCCATTATTGGACCTTAAATGTTTTGCATCACAGGTAAATCTCAGGTAGAGAAACATGTCTCTGCCACAGGTAACATCCCTGCACTGATATGCTCATGCGCTCTCCCATCCAAGTGTTAACCATGCCCGAATGTCCTTAGTTCTTGAGATCAGACCATAGAGGACATAGATTTCAGGTGAGCGGGGAAAGATTTAAATAGGAACCTGAGGGGTAACATTTTTACGCAAAGGATGGTGGGAGTATGGAATGAGCTGTCAGAGGAGGTAGTTGAGACAGGTACTATTGCAACATTTAAAAAACATTTAGACAGGTACATGGATAGGACAGGCTTGGAGGGATATGGGCCAAATGCAGGCAGGTGGGATTAGTGTAGATGGGACATGCAGGCAGGTGGGACTACTGTAGATGGGACATGTTGGGCTGAATCGGCTGTTTTCACGCTGTAAGACTCTGTGACTCTACTCTATCAAGCATCTCCAGATTGGTGTCAATGTCAAAATACATGGATAAATTAGCACACAATGTTAACAGGACAAAAGACACACTATATAAAGCTATCTGCTTTTTTCTCATCTCTAAATGGTTGTTGCAGAAATGTTCTTCACATATTTAGCATGTGTTTTAATGTAGAAGGTGAATTCATACAGCACATTTTCACATCTCTGATCTTTTCATGTAATAACTTGAAAGTCCAATGAAAACAATACAGTAATTATATGCACATCGAAATTTTGCATGCATGAGATGAATAACGAGCTCATTATTATTTGTTGGTAGTCTTGGCAGGAGCAAAAAGTCATTAAAATTGTTGTTCCTTTTCTAATGGTTTTTTGTTGCCTGTCACACTTGGAAGGCTTTTAAGAGTGAGGTGAAAGGTTGGCAAAAATAATCTTTGGGCAGAGGGTTGTCGATGCATGAGGTGCCTTGCTATGGGGCAAAATTGACTCAGTTACCATTGCATTTTAAATGGTTAATCGTTTGAAACAACAAAGCTAGAGGTTTGTTATAGGAAAGGGAGGTAGTTCATTTCCTGTGGACTGATCCAGCAAACATCAAGCTCACATCAGGTGATCTGAATGGAGTATTAAGCTGTGTATGGTTCAGAAGTGAAGAATATCGTTTAACTCACATAAGTGAACAATGTGTCCAGAAATGGCTTTTCCGGCATGACATTCAAGTAAACAAGAAGACAAAAGAGATGGTAGACAAAAGTGCTGGAGAAACTCAGCGGATGCGGCAGCGTCTATGGAGCGAAGGAAATAGGCAACATTTTGGGCCGAATCCCTTCTTCAGACAAAAGAGATCACCGATGCTGGAATCTGGAAAAGATAAAACAGAACGCTGGAAGAATTCAGGTCAAGCAGCATCCGAGGAAGCAAAAGATGTATGTCAATGTTTGGGGGTCAAGACCTTGCAGCAGGAACCTAGGCAGGGTCCCAATACAAAACATTGACTTATACCCTTTGCCTCCATGGATGCTGTTTGACCCGCCAATTTCTACCAGCATTGTGTATTTTTGTGATTAACTTGAGTGAGCAGCACAGTGATTCAGCGGTAGCGTTACAGCGCCAGAGACCCGGGATCGATCCTGACAACGGGTGCTGTCTGTACGGAGTTTGTACGTTCTCCCCGTGACCACGTGGGTTTTCTCCAACATCTTCGGTATCCTCCCACATTCCAAAGATGTACAGGTTTGTAGGTTAATTGACTTGGTATGAATGTAAATTGTCCCTAGTGTGTGTAGGATAAGGTTAGTGTGCATGGATTGGATCGCTGGTCGGCGCGGACTCAGTGGGCCGAAGGGCCTGCTTCTGCACTGTATCTCGAAACTAAACTAAACTAAATAAATTGCTGCAACATCTGGAAATGGGAAGTCAGGCAACATCTGTGGCGAGAAGAACATTGTGAACCTTTTGGGTTCAATTATCGTGCACTGGATTCATACGCAGAACTTAATCAAAACAGATTTGAACTGCTTGCAATCTTCTTGCAGAAGGCTGGGGTGGTGAATCTCTGGAATTCTCTACCCCAGGCGCTTGTGACGGATAAATCATGGTGGGTATTTATAAGGAAGTAGACAAATCTTTGAAAGATCAGGGAATTGAAGGCTACACAGAACCGACAGAGAAGAGTAGATGAGGCCGTGGTGGATCAGCCAAGATCATTCTAAATGGAGGGGCAGTGTTGATGGGCCAAGTGGCCCACTGCTGTTCCTATTTTCTTATGTTCTTGTAAACAACTCTCATTTCAGTTCGGACATGGTATTAAATTCCTCAAGTAGAAAATTAAGAACTTCTTTCATCACTATGTCATTGTGACTTGCCTGTTCCTACATTCAAAATTCATTTAAATTCATATGTTCTAAACCCCCCTTGGTTCATTTTGAGTCATTGTATTTCAAGTGTGTTTTTTTTCAAACCGAGGCAGATCCACTTCAGTGTCCAAGTCGCACCAGCTTCTCGTTTTCACCCAACAGCTAACAATAGCCTGTTTCCTTTATCACTGTTACTTTTTTGCATAACTTTAATTCATTGTTCCATATCTCTCTACATCATCGTCTATATCTCTCATTTCCCTTTCCCGTGACTTTCAGTCTGAAGAAGGATCTCAACCCGAATCGTCACCCATTCCTTCTCTCCAGAGATGCTGCCTGTCCCATTGAGTTACTCCAGCTTTTTGTGTCTATCTTCGGTTTAAACCAGCATCTGCGGTTCTTCCTGACACAGATCCACTTCAGTGCGCAGTTTACAAAATTGGAAGTAATATCCTTTAGGATCTCCCACGGTGAGAGGGTGAGTCAGGGATGAGAAGGTTACATGGACAAGTTATATAATTCCATTGAGAAAACTGTAAGATGTGTAGAGGGTGTGGAAGCAGGGGAGGATAGAATGCCAAAAATTGGCAATAAATTAAGATGCAGTAAATTAAGATGCAGTAAATTAAGATGCATTTTAATATGCTTGTGCTATTAATTCTGTTTTGCTGTTGCCATTGCTGTTTTAATAATGAGATTTAAACCAATGTGACATAATTTTTGTATACCAAATATAATAGGCACGGGCATACATTAAATTCTACAATTTGAAAGGTTCAATGAAAACTATTTAAATCTGAAATGTTTTTCTTTCCACAGAAACTATTTCCAGTTCCAGTATCCCTTGGCTTTATTTTAATTGTTCAGCAAATATACGTTTTTGCTTTTAAACTCTAAACAACATATGATGGAAACTCATGAAAGACAATGTAAATACAAAAACAGAACTACTATAAGTTATGGAACTTTCTCAGACACACTTTGGTCTTGGCCAAATAGGACTCGGCTACTAACAAAAGCATTCCATTGAATGTATTCAGACATTTTAAGATCATTGTCTTTCATGCAATGAGGCAGAATCTATAACACCATGTTTTCCTCATATACCATTATTCAAACTGACAACTAACAAAGCATTTTACTGTAAGGACTTATTAGGATCCCATGTTCATCCTCAACAACTTACCATTAATATTTTACATGTTAAAAGTAAACAATATACTTGCAAGCAGCTTAAACCAACAATACAGGAATTCACAACTGATTTTGGCTGGCTGGAAAGCTTTATTATAGCAGTGAATACTAATCATCTAAATGCCTTGATGTTTCTGAACAACACAAAGACCCATAGAAAGTCACACAATGAGGTTCCTATTTTGCTCTGATTTTTGTTGCCCTCTAATCAGTTGCACATTGACAGCACAGATTTATTTTGCGTAGAATGCCATATTGAGTGCACCTTACATGAAAGATATTGAAAACATATAGTGGCGGAAAGAGATACAGGTCATGGATGAAAAGAAAACAAATAGATTTATTTTCAAAAAGATGGTGCCATCATTCAAAATTATGTGTTTGCTAAGGAAACATAAAGTTGGATTTCTTCTGAGTGCAGAACTTTCAAAATCTTTTGATAATTTGAGGTTGCAACATGTGAGACCTTACCTGTTCTTTTACCTATAAGTGAAGCTAAAACAAGTCAAGTCAAGTTTATTTGTCACATACACATACAAGATGTGCAGTGAAATGAAAGTGGCAATGCCTGCAGATTGTGCAAAAACTACAGAACAGAATAGAACAGAATCAGTATTTACATGTTAGAAAAAAAAATAAAAGACACAACACAACAGTAAATTAGTACAGTAAATTAGTCCCTGGTGAGATAAGTTTACAGTCCTGATGCCCTGTGGGAAGAAACTCCGTCTCATCCTCTCTGTTTTCACAGCGTGACAGCGGAGGCGTTTGCCTGACCGTAGCAGCTGGAACAGTCCGTTGCTGGGGTGGTAGGGGTCCCCCATAATGTTGCTGGCTTTGGATCTGCACCTTCTGGTGTATAGGTCCTGCAGGGGGCTGAGTGTAGTTCCCATAGTGCGTGCGGCTGAACGCATTACTCTCTGCAAAGCCTTCCTGTCCTGGGCAGAGCAGTTCCCAAACCAGATTGTGATGTTGCCGGACAAGATGCTTTCTACAGCCCCAGACTGGAGAATGCACTGAAGTATCCTCAGAGAGACTCTGAATTTCCACAGCTGCCTGAGGTGGTAAAGGCGCTGCCTTACTTTACTCACCAGTGCGGCAGTGTGTGTTGGCCACGTCAGATCCTCTGCAATGTGGACTCCCAGGTATTTAAAGCAGCTCACCCTATCCACAGTAGCCCCATTTATCTCCAGTGGTGTATACGTCCTCGGATGTTGTGCCCTTCTAAAGTCCACAATCAGCTCCTTAGTTTTAGTGACATTCAAGGGGAGGCTGTTGTCCTGACAACAGAGTGCCAGATCAGCCACCTCCTCCCGGTAGGCCTTCTCATTGTTATCGGAGATAAGGCCCACCACCAGTGTCATCAGCAAACTTGATGATGGAGTTGGAGCTGAACCTGGCCACACAGTCATGTGTGTACAGGGAGTACAGTAGGGGACTAAGCACACAGCCCTGGGGGGATCCTGTGTTCAGGGTAAGGGTGTTGGATGTACGTCTTCCCATCTTGACTACCTGGGGCCTGGCTATGAGAAAGTCCAGGATCCAGGCGCACAGGAAACTGTTAAGCCCCAGTTCCAGCAGCTTCTCAGCAAGTCTGGTGGGGACTATGGTGTCCAAAGCTGAATTGAAGTCAATGAACAGCATCCTCACATAGCTCCCCTTCTGGCTGTCAAGGTGAGAGAGAGCGATGTGCAGAACCTGGGAGACCGCATCGTCCATGGATCTGTTCGGATGGTATGCTGGTCCATGTTGCGAGGGAGGCAGGCGCAGATGTGGTTCTTGATCAGCCTCTCAAAGCATGTCACAATCACTGAGGTGAGGGCCAGCGGTCGGTAGTCATTCTAGCAAGCTGGAGAGTAATCCTTTGGTACAGGTACAATGATGGATTTTTTGAAGCAGGCACACCAGGTGCATTTTCAAACAGCAAGAAGGATAAAAAGATTTTAGGCTGGGTAACCAATTGCTTGGTCAAAGAGATTAAAGGGGTTAAAGAAGCATTTTAAATGAAAAAAAAAATAGAGAATTATGCAAGGCATTTAAAAGGACAACCGAGGTGTAAATATATGTTCACTAATAGGTTAAAATTATCCATTGCAAATCAAATCTGCTGACAGTGTAAGCCATAGCAATTGACTAGGGCCCTATGAAAGTTCTAGGGTCTAGGGACTAGGTCCCATTTTACAGACCTCTGAATAATGGTTATGGCGGACAGAACTACCAAACCTCACTGCCAGGTCGGAATGCCGACGCCATCCCCAGCTGCTTCCTTATCCGCACCCGTGGACACTGGCACCCCGGCCACACAGCTTCCTCAGCCACGCCTGCTGATGCCGGCCCCTGACTCGTCTTCATCCATGCCTGCCGCTCCACCCTCGGCTCAACCTTCCCCGGTCATCCTGCCGTCACTGCCTGTATTGCCGTATTGAGATCTTAGAGCTTTGTAGCTTAAGGCAGGTAAGGTTTAATTTAATGTTTCAGCTGTAAATAGGCACCTCTGTCAGTGCAGTTCTTGCTCAGCCTAAATTCTATTGTTGGGCCACTGATGAAAAGCCACATATTACACTTGGTTATAGCGGACAAATAGCAATAACAGACATGATAGCCTGTTGTAAAGAGGGTTTATTTTATCACAATTTGGCAAACAATGATGAATTCCTGCCACCTAGTGGTGTGTCTAAATCTAACATCATCTAAGAGAAACGATATGGCTCCAAATATAATAATTATTTGATAGTCTGCATGTTCTGCATTATGTGATCTTCAATGACTGGCAAAAATAAAACCCTACTCCCTAATTTCAGTACAATTGATATGGCTCCTTTATGAACTAACCAACACCAAAACCAAATAATGCTACATTCTGCCTGATTTTTTTTTACAACTATAAGATGCCTTTGAATCTGATTCATAAAGATTTGGGCTTCATTGCATTCACTGAACATGTAATGTAGTGATCCTGAGTAGTAACCGTCTGCAAAATTCAGTCATTTGA
The DNA here is from genome assembly GCA_035221665.1 of Okamejei kenojei. Classification (NCBI taxonomy): domain Eukaryota; kingdom Metazoa; phylum Chordata; class Chondrichthyes; order Rajiformes; family Rajidae; genus Okamejei; species Okamejei kenojei. The sequence goes on along the minus strand of CM069136.1, from coordinate 103,076,478 downwards.
ACTCAATTAAATCAAATTTCAGAACTAAAGTTCAACATGGAAGCACTCCAAGTCATAAAAGTACACATCACGAAAACAGGCCTTTCAGCCCACCTTTACCACCCAATTACATTCATTCTTTTCTCCCTACATTCTACCATTCACTTAGGTCCAATCTGCAGCAACCAATTCACCTACTGACTCGCACATCTTTGGGAAGTTGGAAGATAAGAATTCCCAGAGGGAATTCACATTGTCACAGGGAAAATGTGTAAACTCCAAAATCTGAGGTCAGGAATGAACCCAGGTACCTGGTGCCACTATGCAGAGACTCAATCAGCTGCACCTCTGTGCCACTCTCCAATACTTACTGTATCTTTGGCAGATGAGATAAAAAGATAAATTGCTATTCATGGAACTGGGCCATTTAACTATGGCCTTGCGTATTGAATACATCCCAGGTTCAGATATTCTAACTCGAGTGAGACCTCTGTGCTCAGCAGAATGTTCTTAACAGCCTCTCGTCTTGCAGGGTAAGTATTGCTAAAGACAATTGTAGAATAGATTGCTGAGCTTGGAAGAGAGGATGGGTAGCGTTGGAGAGAGATGGTGTCAAAGACAAGATCAAGACCTGGGCGAAAAGACAGGATTGAAGCCCTCTTTGAGGGTTATTGGTGAGAGTATCAGAGTGGGCAACAGGGAGGTCTGAGATGGGAGTTGGGGTAAGGCAAGTGAAAAGGGTGTGGGAAGGATTGGAGAGGGCAGCAGGGTGGACGCCTGTTGATGATATCAGTATAAAGGTTGTGGGTTGATGGATGGAATGTAGTTTTCATGAGAGAAGTTAGAGAGGCACCTGGAAGGATGAAATTTGATTCCACAGGCTTTCTAGAATAATGCCTTTTATAATGCTGAAGCAGTACATAACTGATTAAATCTTGCTTCAGTATTTTTGAGGCCTACAGTGTTTATTGTCTTCATATTACCACCGGGTGGCGCTTCGATGGCAGCCTAGCCAGCAGTCGGTCTGTCCTTTTCATCTTTGTTTTGCTATTTTTAGTGTGTTTAAAAAGTTTGTGTTAATGTTCTCTGGTTTATTTTATGTGGGGGATAGGCAGCAGAAACGTTTTTTCAATCTCTTACCTTGCTGGAGATGCGATTGTTTTCCGGGTCATATATCTAGTCACTCTGCGGCCTAACATCGTGGACCTGGAGGCCTTGCTCGGGACTGCCTTGGAGCCCCACCGCGGGGCATAGACTTACCATCGGAGCCGATTCCTTGCCTGATATCGGCGCTTCAACCGGGTCCTGGGGACTTTAACATCAAGGGCTCACAGTCTCGGGTTGAGACCGAGGCGGGTGGCTCCAATGACGCAGAAGGTTCGATTAGCCCCGACCCAGGTAGATCACCCGGCGCGGGGGAGCTGAGATTCCCCCCCGATGCAGGAACTTGATCGCCGTAACGAAGAACCCCGCCGCTGGCTACGGGAGCAAGATCGCCGTGTCAACGGAAGGTTAGAGACCTGCGACCGCTGGAGGACAAAGAAAGGAAGAGATTTAACTTTTTTTCACCTTCCATCGCAGTGTTGAATGTGGAGGAGTCACTGTGGTGGATGTTTATGTTAAAATGTATTTTGCGCGTTCCGTTGCTTTTTATTAGTATGACAAATCAAATTCCTCATATGTTGTAAAACATACTTGGCTGATAAATTAAATATGAGTATATGAACTGCAGCAAATGATGCAAGTGATGTAAAATTGGTAAGTTTACGTTTCTTATTTCAAATTGTGCCTTATTGTTATGCATCATATCTCATCCATAATTCTATAGTTTGTAGCTAGCTCACCCCCACCCCCTCCAAATCTGATACTAATGAACCTTCTATAGACAATAGGTCTTGTATTAAAGACTGGTCTGCCAATATGCTGTATATAAACATCTTGCATAAATGATCCACTTCCAACCTTTAAAGTCGTGCCTCTTTCACCATGGCATCCACTGCCATCAAAATTGTCACTCCAGAACCTCATGGAGGATTCCACCATAAAGAGAATAAGCTGTCTATTACATCTTACACCTAGCTACAACTTGCCACACCATCCCTTGGCCTTGTTGGCCGCTTTATCATGGCATAAGGCCAATGTGCTTTCAACCTCAATCAATAGGTTCTCCTGACAACCCAGACAATGGTTGGGAGAAAACACATACACTGCCCTTCATAATGCTTGGGACAAAGACCCATCATTTATTTCTTTGCCGCTGCTTGAAGACTGCAATTGATGGACAACACCAGTTGCTGGGTGTCTTCTCTGGTGGTGCTCTGCCAGGTCTGTATTGCAACCATCTTATTTTGGGGGTTAGTCCCCTTCATTTTTCTCTTCAGTATATAAAAGGCAGGCTCAACTGGATTCAGACGGGTGATTGACATGGCCACTCAAGAATTGACCATCTTTTAGTTTTGACAAACTCCTTTGTTGCTTTAGCAGTATGTTGGGGTGGAAGATTGCAACCTTCACGTAGTCCGCTCTGTTTCGACGAATGCAATCATCCCGGCATGCACAATCAAATAAGATCAAATAGAACAAGTTGTCTTGCAACTTCAGGCTGTGCACGCCATACGCCAGAAGAAGAGAAGCAGTATGTTTAGATCGTTGTCTTGTTGTAGAATGAACCTCCGGCCAATGCGTTTTGAGGCATTTGTTTGAACTTGAGCAGATAGGACGTGTCTATACACTTCAGAATTCATTATGCCACTACCATCAGCAGTTGTATCATCAATGAAGATAAGTGAGCCAGTACCTTCAGCAGCCATACATGTTCAGGCCATAACACCCCCACCACCGTGTTTCACAGATGAGGTGGTATGTTTTAGCTCTTGGGCAGTTCCTTCTCTCCTCCATACTTTGCTCTTGCCATTACTCTGATATGTTAATCTTCATCTCATCTGTCCACAAGACCTTTTTCCACAACTATGGTTGCTCTTTTAAGTACTTCTTGGCAAACTATAACCTGGCCATCCTATTTTTCCGGCTAACCAGTGGTTTGCATCTTGCAGTGTAGCCTCTGTCTTTCTGTTCATGAAGTCTTCTGCGGACAGTGGTCATTGACAAATCCACACTTGATTCCTGAAGAGTGTTTCTGATCTGTCGGACAGGTGTTTGGGGATTTTTCTTCACTATAGAGAGAATTATTCTGTCATCAGCTGTGGAGGTCTTCCTTGGCCTGCCCGTCCCATTGTGATTAGTAAGCTCACCAGTGCTCTTTTTGTTCTTAAAGTTGTTCCATACAGTTGATTTTGGTAAGCCAAAGGTTTAGCTGATGTCTCTAACTAACAGTGTTATTCTTGTTTCTCAGTCTCATAATGGCTTCTTTGACTTTCATTGGCACAGTTTAGATCCACATGTTGATAAACAGCAATAAAAGTTTCCAAAGGTGATGGAAAGACTGGAGGAAAGATTCTGTGCTGAGAGCTCTCTTATACCTGCGTTGAGGAGGAAATTATTATGCACCTGAGGAATTACAAACAGCAGTGAAGCCATGTGTCCCAAACATTATGTTGCCCTGAAATGGGGGGACTATGTATAAACACAGCTGTAATTTCTACATGGTGAAACCAAAATGTATAAAAATACCCTTTAATAAAATCTGACAATGTGCACTTTTACCACATGTGATTTTTTCTATTATAAATCTCAAATTGTGGAGTACAGTGACAAATAAATAAATGATGGGTCTTTGTCCCAAACATTATGGAGAGCACTGTAGCATGCCACATTTAAAAATGAATGATTTTAATTTACTTTTTCAAAATGTAATCTAATTTTTAATCACATTTCATTATTTTTGATTAATAAGATTTATCGTTCTAAACTATTAAGCCTATATGAACTGGTTTTAATTGTTTCTATCAAAGATAATTCGGGGAAAAAAAAGTTTAATAACTGCAGGGAACTATCAATAGGTCAAGAGGTCATTGTAGACTGATTTCCAAGTCTTATGGGCCTGTCTCACGGTGCGAGTTGACCCACGAGGTACCCTGAGTGAAAGACTCGTGGTTGTGTACGAGACTCCAAGCTTATGAACAAGAGTTTAACCGAGTTCCCACGGGTATGACAAGTTTGCCGTTTACTTCTAATTTCTGCGATGTTCCAAGTTCCTCTCCCGAGTTACCAAGTTCCTCTCCCAGGTTACTCTTGAGCCAACCGTGAATGAAAGCCTGTTTTAAGTATCAAATAGAGGAGCTGGACAGCATCTCATACAGTAAGTATATTCTGATTCAGTATTGAAAGTTATTCAATTTCAGAACTTTAAAAAACTAGGCAGGATCTCGGCCCCGCACTCGCTGCCATTGTGCAGCAAGGAGGCGATGGTGACGAAGCAACAGTGTTAAAGAAGACAACGCCATCCTGCGGCTTTAAGTTAAAGATAGAATTCAGCGCGGCCGCGTCTATTGGTAAAAGGTAAAATGCGCACCGTCCAGTGCCAGAGCTAGGCTGGGATCATTCTCTGCTCTCATCTCTCTCTTTCTGTGTGTGCATTAGCAGGGGGAAGAGCGGTCTACCTCGCTGGGGCACAAGACCACTGCCGCTTGCCCCTTGCAGCATCAACTTGTTTGTTCCTTTGGTGCGCCTCATCTGCCCTGCTCCCATCCCAGCGCTGCCCCAGCTCTCTGCCCCATTCTCTTGGAAATGTCGCTTCTGCCGCTGTAACAAGGAGGGGTCCGGCTGGCTGGCTCGGTGGATGGGTGGGTGAGCAGGGAGGGGAAGTGGGTACAAACCACCAAATCCATTCTCAAAAGTCGGGCAGAGCCGTGTAGAACTCACGTTTCTCTCTGCTTCATATACGTGGGAATTCCCTCAGTATGGTCACTCAGCGGGCAGGCAGCATCTCTGGAGAGAAGGAATGGGTGACGGGATGACGTTTAAAATTTTAATCATGGGCAAAAACCATCTTGCCCGAGGCTGCTTTACATTATTTATTGTGTTGAGTTGTTTGTGAGGCTGGGACTTCTCTGAGGGTCGCCACCTTATAGTGGAGACATATGCATGTGCCTTAGATCCTGTAAGCTGGTCTCATGGCAGGAAGGTGGAGGGGGAGGTCCCTGACAAAGCGCGGCCCAAGAAGATGACCTCAGTGGAACTGGCCGAGGATGGTGTTTGGCCGGCGGCTGAGAAGGTGGAAGAAGGCTGCAGCAGGGAGAGACTCCCAACCGTGGTGGAGCCCATATAATTGGACCCGGGACTGTCAGTGAATGCTGTTTGAAAAGTGTTACCAATGTCTTTTGTTGGAGATGGTCATTGCCTGATAATAGAATTACAGAGTCAAAAGCACAGAACTATCCCTTCACGTCCTTTTTACCCATCCGCACTAATCGCATTTGCTCAAATTAGGTCCTTATCCTTTCCCTGCCTTGTCTATTTAAATACTTTAGAGAATTCAGCACGGAAACAGGCCCTTTAGCCCACCGGGTCTGTGCCGACCAACGATCCCTGCACATTAACACCATCCTACCCACACTAGGGACAACTGTTACAAGCCAATTAACCTGCCAAAGTGAACATCTTTGGAGTGTTGGAGGAAGCCGAAGATCTCGGAGGAAACCCATGCAGGTCACGGGGAGACATGCACACAAAGTCATTCACATCAAGCTCCTTTTTATTTTGATGCTCGTTTATTGAGCTGATGAAACTGCAATGTTACAGTTCAATCACAATCACAGGAAGCACAGAGCACATTGTGAGCTTTCCAAACCTTGGTGCAACAAACAATGTGAAATCAAGAGGGTAATACAGAGAGTGACAGTAATAATTCCAATCAGCACAATCTATATCAAGACAGGATCATCCTCCACACGGGGACTTTCCCACAGTCCGGGTCTACCCATCACCACCACCCCCGTGCCCCTGACGCTTTCTTGTCTACCTGTGTGTGACAGAGAGATGGCACCAAATGCCCTGGACACCACTCTGTACTGCTGCACCTTTTAACTGGGATGCCCAACTGTTCCCGGTGGGATTTGACGAAGGGCTCCAGCAGAATGGACGAAGAGGGGAGTCAGGTTAAAGAGGGCGGACTTGTCTGTTCTGAGCAGTCCCTGGGCTTCAGTCAAGGGTCAGTGTGTGGGACAGTGCCTTGGAGTTACATCCTTTAGACATACACCATGGTTCCCCGCTCCCCGTCCATCTCTCATTATGTGACGGAGAATGGCTGAGAATATCACTGATTTCGCGTCCAATCCTGTAAAATGTGAAGAGTTAAGATTGTCATATGTCAGTTTAAAGTTGCAGCTTTACCATCTGAGATGGAGCACAAAGACGCAGCAGAAATTTGGAAATGTCATCCCGTCACCCATTCCTTCTCTCCAGAGATGCTGCCTGCCCGCTGAGTTAAAGAGTTCCCACGGTAGACTCACAAGTCACTAAGGTAAACGCATGGGCCACTACGTTATTACAACAAGTTTAAATGTTTCCATTTTTAACTTGAACAGTAAATTTGACTCGTGGAAAACATCAAAAACGTTTGATTATTTTTCACGAGTTAACAAGTTTCACGGGTACCTGCCATTAGCGCCACGAGTCGATAAGTTGCGCGCGCGAGTTCCGACGTTTCCGCTACATCGATTGTACGTGATCACCACGAGTGAAAACTCGGAGTCACTCGTGGGCCAACTCGCACCGTGAGACAGGGGTTTTAGTCAACCATTGTATGTCCCCAGTTACACATGATATATCCAAGGTATGGAGAGTGAGCTTAGATGGTTGTCTATATCTGGAAGAGATTGGCATTGGTGGGCAAGCATTGGTTTTGTGCAGTGAGCTAGATCCAGAGCAATGTGATCAGACTGCCCATAGCCAACTTTGGGTTGTAAGAACTACATGTGGTCAGTGAGAACACTTTAGCACAGTTCTGTGACTATGCACACACACACAGGTCGTTTGATTTATAATTCAATATGCATGCAACTTTGACATCCAATTGAACATAGGTGCAATTTCAGGTGAAATGGCTCTGTTTACAGCATTATTTTTTTTCACGATGCATTCTCTGCAAAAGTCTTCATGGTAGGCTGGTAAAATGTTCTTTAATCATTATCAGCGTTATTCCATATTGCATTCTGAATTAATCAAAAGGTATGAATATTACTATTCACATGGGAAATCCGCATGCAAAACCAATAATTCTAGAAAATCAGTTCATAAACCTCTGCAAAATGTGGCAAATATTTTTGACACAACATCTGCAAAATGAAAAAGAGCAGAATTTCACATTCTCCCTTCAACCCCAAAGAAATAATGGTCATAATAATGGCAAATATATTCAGCTAAATAAAAAATTATTACATGTATCAAATCCTTAATGATAGCACTAGTGCACCATATAACACTTTGTAAATGATACATGTTCTTTATTAGCTACTTACAATTGATAACATCCTATCGTTTGTGATATTTTAACTGCAATACAATACATATAATGGAAATGATTCACTAACCGTTTTGCTGAAATACCAGGCAAAAGATAAAATATATTTCACAAAGTAACATGCAGGAGATAAAGGCTAGAAAAGCGTGGGTGAAAAGAGAACGTTTTTTAGTTGTTAAAAGGCAGTCCATTTTGTGCGATTAAGGTATAGAAGTACTAAAAGATGACTTTGTATGATTTTCTCTGGCAAACAATGCTGCATTTACACATTTTGGAGCACCAGATGTTTGATCTTCTTCCGAAGGATTAGCAGTTGGCCACAGCCTACATTTGTTTGAAAATTACAAAATGTTGTAAGATTCGTCAGTGCAAACATCTACTATTTTATCATCCTTAATGTTACATTCAAGGTTAATTCAATGTTATTAAAAAGATGGCTATTTGAAATCAGGTACAGTGTCTTCCATAATGGTTGGGACAAAGATCCTTTATTTAATTATTTGCCTCTGTACTCCACAATTTGAGAAACAAAATCACATGTGGATAAAGTGCAGATTGTCAGATTTTAATAAAGGCCATTTTTATACATTTGGGTTTCACCATGTAGAAATTACAGCAGTGTTTATACAGAGACCCCCCCCCATTTCAGGGCACCATAATGTTTGGGACAAGGCAATGTCATGTAAATGAAAGTAATCATGTTTAGTATTTTGTTGCATATCCATTGCATGCAATGACTACTGGAAGTCTGCAATTCATGGACATCACCAGTTGCTGGGTGTCTTCTCTGGTGATGCTCTGCCAGGCCTGTATTGCAGCCATCTTTAGCTTATGCTCGTTTGGGGGCTAGTCCACTTTAGTTTTTTCTTCAGCATATAAAAGACATGCTCAATTGGGTTCATATCGGTGATTGACTTGGCCACTCAAGAATTTACAATATTTTAGCTTTGAAAAACTCTTTTGTTGCTTTAGCAGTATGTTTGGGATCATTGATTTACTGTAGAATGAACCGGTGGCCAATGTGTTTTGAGGCATTTGTTTGAACTTGAGCAGATAGGATGTGTCTGTACAATTCATTCATTAAGCTGCTACTACCATCAGCAGTTGTATCATCAATGAAGATAAGTGAGCCAGTACCTTCAGCAGCCATACATGCCCAGGCCATAACACCCCCACCACCGTGTTTCACAGATGAGGTGGTCTGCTTTGGATCTTGGGCAGTTCCTTCTCTCCTCCATATTTTGCTCTTACCTTCACTCTGATATAAGTTAATTTTCATCTCATCTGTCCACAAGACCTTTTTCCACAAATGTGGTTGCTATTTTAAGTACCTCTTGGCAAACTGTAACCCGGCCATCCTGTTTTTGCAGCAAACCAGTGGTTTTCATCTTGCAGTGTAGCCTCTGTATTTCTGTTCATGAAGTCTTTTGCGGACAGTGGTCAGTGACAAATCCACACCTGACTCCTGAAGAGCGTTTCTGATCTGTCGGACAGGTGTTTGGAGATTTTTCTTTATTATAGAGAGAATTCTTCTGTCATCAGCTGTGGAGGTCTTCCTTGGCCTGCCTGACCCTTTGCGATTAGTAAGCTCACCAGTGCTCTCTTTCTTCTTAATGATGTTCCAATCAGTTGATTTGGGTAAGTCTAAGGTTTGACTGATGTCTCTACCAGTGTTATTCTTGTTTCTCAGTCACATAATGGCTTATTTGACTCTCATTGAGACAACTTTGTTCCTCATGTTGATAAACAGCAATAAAAGTTTCCAAAGGTGATGGAAAGACTGGAGGAGAGACTAGGTGCCGAGAGCTCTCATATACCTGCATTAAGGAGGCAATTATTATGCACCTGGGCAATTACAAACACCAGTGAAGCCATATGTCCCAAACATTATGGTGCACTGAAATGGGGGACCATGTATAAACACTGCTGTAATTTCTATATGGTGAAACCAAAAAGTATACAAATGGCTTTTATTAAAATCTGACAATGTGCACTTTAACCACATGTGATTTTTTTTTCTATTACAAATCTTAAATTGTGGGGTACAGAGGCAAATAAATAAATGATGGGTGTTTGTCCCAAACATTATGGAGGGCACTACAATTTCTCCCAGATGCCTATGGAAGCAGCAGCTGGTGGTCAAATGCAGTTAGAAAGTCAATGAGGAATAAAACAACTTACGTTGAACAGACTTTTTAACATGCCTGTTCTACATAGATGATGGGGTGCCACAGTGGTGGGGTTTGCAAAGATGTGCAAGGGGTGCAAAGGTGACAGCTGTGGGATTGGGGTGGGGGGCAGTGAAGCAAAGAATTGTGCTTCTTTGTTATTTTCACTTCCAAGTGACACCAATTCCAATTTCTGTCACCCAGTCTACCTTTCCTTTTCTATATAACTGCCTGATTTTGCCTGATTTTGCTTCAAGCAAAGTTACATGCCATGAATCAAATTATTATTAGTTTGTGCTGCCATTTATCTGCTTTCACTTCCAATGATTCAAAAAAGAGCAGATTTAAACGTACAAATCTCTACCAGGTCACACAGTGAGTTGCCACACTTCAGTGAGATCGGGCACATGACAATATAAAATGAGATTGTGACAAGCACCCTAATGTACATTACTGCCACCTTTTTGAAACACTCTTTAAATCCGGTTTTGTGAAATCCTGCAACTCTATCCAAAATGTTTATTCTTTCTGTGTCTGTCTTGTCACGTTAAGAATTATTTCTTGTCACCTTAAGAATTCAAATCTTTCTTGGAACCCCAAGTATAAAATTAAAACCTAAATTAACTGCAACCAATCCATATCCAAGCACTTATTTCCTTTGTTTTAAAACGTCTACACATGAGCAAGACTTCTGACTGGAGAATCAATGTTTAAGAAAAAAGCAGTGCAAATTATTTATTTTACTTCAATCCAGTGTTTTTTAATTGTGATTTTGTCTCAAAGTGCCAACTGGAGTTGCAGTTCAATATGTTTCCTTGGAGATAATGCAAAAAGCATAGGGTTAGTATGGAACATGTTGCACCGCTCAAGGCACCAAAACTAAAGAATTTGTATAAAAACGTATTAAACAAAAATTCAAAACAAATCCTATATCACCATGCCTAACATGGAGTCATCTCAAGTCACGAGTGTTTTATTGTCATTTGTCCCAGAAAGAACAATGAAATTCTTACTTGCAGCAGCACAACAGAGTGTAAACATAGCAGATTAAATATAATAAATGAGAAAAAAGTTCAGTGTATGAATATATACATAGACACACATATACATACACATTACACACATACACGAGGAGCAATGATCTCCTCCCAAGCATTTCACAATAAAGAGAATCGGGTTAAACAACAGGCATTGGAAAGGGAAATAAGACAATTAGACATAGAAAATGCGGCTGCACCAACTATGATAAAACACAATAAAATAGCAGCATTAAAATATAAATTAAACAAAATATATTCAGACCAAGTTATAAAATGTTACCAATTTTAACAATTACATTTCAAATTCGGCGACAAACCACAAAAATTATTGGCTCGCCAACTTCAGAAACTGGACGGGGAAAAAACAATTCACAAAATTAGATCAGAAACAGGAGAACCACTAGTACAATTTAAGGATATTAATGAGAGATTTCTGCAATATTATCAAAACCTCTACTCAGCTAAAACGATAGATCACTTGACAGGAATGGAAGTATTCTTACAAAAATGCAACCTTAAAGGGTTAGATTTGAAAGATAGAGAATTACTAGACGCTGAAATAACAGTAAAAGAAATTGAAGAGTCTATCAGATCTTTAAAAAACGGTAAGGCCCCGGGTCCTGATGGTATAAGCTCTGAATTCTATTAAAAAAATTATGATGTGATCGCTCCACGTTTGAACATATATACCCAACAGAAACTACCAGAAACGCTAAATGAATCTATAATAACACTTATACCAAAAACAGATAAGGACCTGGAAGATCCAGGTTCATATAGAGCTATAGCTCTCCTAAACACTGATCAAAAAATATTGATCAAATCAATGATCAAAAATCCTAGCACAAAGATTAAGCACGGTGATTAATAAATTAATACACCCTGACCAAACAGGATTTATACCAAAACGCTATTCTTCATATAACCTGAGACGATTATTCAATATTATATACTCAAAGAGAAGTACTAACGAAGATCTAGCAATTATTTCATTAGATGCTGAGAAAGCATTTGAACAGGTGAAATGGTTCTACTTATTCGCGGTTATGGAAAATTTTCAATTGGGCGAGAAGTTTAGTACATGGGTAAAACTTTTATATACTAATCCAACAGCTAGAATATAAACAAACCAAATATTATCAGCTAAATTTAATTTATCTAGAGGCTGTAGACAAGGATGCCCATTATCTCCGTTATTATTCTGCTAGTGGCTCTATTACTAGTCGCAATAGAGCCATTAGCAGAAAGTGTTAGGTCCCATCCTGAAATATACGGGTATAATACTAAAGACACTGAGAATAAAATCTCCTTATAAGCAGATGATGTATTAATCTACATTACAAAACCTGAATTTAGTATCCCAAACCTATTAAATTTAATAACTCAATTTGGCTCGTTCTCGGGATACAGAATTAACTGGAATAAAAGTGAAATCATGCCAATAATGGAAAGCAATCCATGTATATTACAACAATTTCCCCTCAAAATAGTAAATGAAAATTTTAAATATCTTGGAATGTATGTAACAAAGACATATACTTCTTTATTTAAACTAAACTTTCCACCTTTATTGAACAAATTACATAAGAATATTTTATATTGGAAACACTACCTATCTCAATGTTTGGTAGAATTAATGCAATAAAAATGATTTTTCTCCCGCAATTACTGTACCATTTTCAATCAATCCCGATATATCTTCCAAAAACTTTTTTTTTAAATGGTTGACTCTATAGTCACTAATTTTATCTGGGTTTATAAGAATCACAGAATAAATAAAAAGCACTTAAGTAAATCAAAAATAAATGGTGGCCTAGCCCTACCGAATTTTATGCTCTATTTCTGGTCAGTTAACATTAAAAATATGAATTTTTGGTTGGAAGAACTGGACCAACAACCAGATTGGTTAAAAATGGAAAAGGAAGACTGTTTAACCTTTGAAATTGGGTCAATTTTGTTTGCTACTACTAAATTAAGCAAAAAAACCTATAGTGAAAACCCCATAATATACAGTGGGATACGCATTTGGAAACAATTAAAAAAGACACTAAAATTGGATAATTTAACACTACTCCTTCCCATTGTAAACAGCCCTACATTTAGACTTCCGGTGGCGCTATGGAGTCTTAAAGCATAGCGCCAGCCAGCTCCGTAAAAATTTTGGAAAAACGGGGACTTAAAAAGACTTACCGACTGCCTGCTTTATACTGTCTGCCGCCTCAACATCGACGGTACCGGGTGACGTCATCAGCCCTGCGACAAACCATGACGGCACGGAGCCCTACCGACAAGACAAAAGGTCGAAAAACCCGGGCGAGAGCGGGAGAAGGCCTGGGAGAAGCCTCGGACTCGAGTAGGGCCCAGCTCCCTGGAAGATGTCTCCAGGAAAGCAGACACAGGAGGTGAGGATTTGAGAGCTTTTATTTCTCATCAGATGGCTGATTTAAAGCGAGAGTTCAAGGCAGAAATGAAAGATATAAAGCAAGAAATGAAAGAAATAAAGGGAGATATAAAGGAAGAAATTTGTCAAATTAATAATCAGATGGACTTGATGAAAAATCAATGGAGTGAATTTCAAAAAGATACAAAGATACAAATTGATAATAAGTTCAAGAAAGAATCAGAAAAATTGAAGAATGAATTTATTGATATGATCAATAATATGGAACGCAAGATGGAGGTTAAACTTGAAAATGTTAAAAAAGACTTTCAAAATAAGATTGATCCTATTGCAAATGTGGTGGAACAACAAGCTGATGGCATGAAAAACCTAGAAAAGATAGCGGAGGCTAGTACTGTGTCTACAGCAAAGCTGATAACAGAACAAGAACGTCTACTGGAGTTGTTATCTAAAGTAACAGATAAATGCACTCAGCTAGAAGGCTATCAGAGAAGGCAGAACTTGAGGATTGCAGGGATTCCTGAAGGTCTAGAGAAATACGAAGACACTCGAGAATTCACTGCTAAATTACTGCAAGCTGTTTTATCTTTGGATGATATGCCTGTATTAGCTCGTGCACATCGAGTCGGCAGAAGACAGACCAGTACAAATGCCCCCCCCAAGACAAATGATTGTAAAGTTACAATATGATTTTATCCTGGAGGATATTATGCGGAGAGCCTCGGGAACAAAGAATCTGATGTTTCAAGGACAAAGAATCAGTATCTATCGAGACTATCCCCCAGAGGTTGCCAGAAAACGAAAAGCGTTTAACGAAGCCAAAAAACCTTATGAGGGGTGTAGAAAACTTGAGATACGGTTTGAATTACCCAGCCATCCTAAGAGTTACTTATAACAACGTGGAACATTTCTTCAAGACTCCAGCAGAAGCAATGGAATTTGCAAAGCAGTTTCACACTTGAAAACCATCTACAAGCAAACATACTGTCTTTTACTATTTTTAAAGACCTAGTACGGTCTCTTAACATTCTATGAGACTTCATACGATAATATGGAATTAGAAGAAACTAGAAGGAACGGACAATGTCGTATGGAACGAAATGTTTTCCCGGATTGGAAGATGCTCGCTGAACATTGACAATTAGTCATAATATATAACTAACACAAACAAATAACACACATACTAAAATCATAACGCGGTTTTATTATCACTATGATTATTATTAACCAAGATTGTTCACTATTGCTAATTAATATTACTAATAATTAATATCTTATGTCTTGTTAAATTTGGAGATACCCTCCCTTATTTTTTTTCTTTTTTAATAATGATTTTTTATTTTTTGTACTTTAAAAACTCTTTACCTGCGGTTTTATAATTAGATTTTTAAATTAATTTTAGATATACATACTTTTATGATGATTAATATCACTCCTTTCATTTCTTTAATATTATATCCCCGTTAAAATATTATCATGGAATAATAATTCCTTAAATCTAGGAGCTGGCTAAATTAATAACATCAATGCCGGAAGCCTTTAGATGGATAGCCAATATAGTATGGCTTACACAAACTACAAATATTTCATTTGTAGTTTTTTTCATTCTTTATGCACTCTATTAATCTCTTTATCTACTCTTCACTATCCTTTTATGCTTATTATATCTTTCAGTTTGAATGGAGCTATACACTGGAACAATGGAGATATATTCGTGAAGTACATAAAAGAGATTTAAAATTCATCTATTCGGTGTTCGGGTGTAAGGTTAGGTCTACTGCACGGACCCTTGGACTCTATTCTAGATTCCCACAAATCTAAAATGCAGGATTTAAAAAGAAATATGGGGAATGAGGGATTAACCTTTTGCAGTTGGAATGTTAAAGGTATCAATGAACCAATAAAAAGAGGAAAAATATTGACACACTTAAAGGCAATTAAAGCTGATGTAATTTATATTCAAGAAACTCACCTAAAGAAAGACGCTGAAAATAGGCTGAAAGCCAAATGGATAGACAAAATATATCACTCTTCCTTTACGCATAAATCAAGAGGCGTAGCAATATTATTTCGTAAAGGTACTTTATTTAAGCATACATCTACTATATCTGATAAAGATGGCAGATACATTATTGTGATAGGAGAAATAAATAGGGAAAAAATGATTTTCGTTAATATCTATGGACCAAATTTTGATAGTCCTTTATTTTTTTAAGAAAGTACTCAATAATATTCCGGAATTAACACATTACAATTTGATAATTGGAGGAGATTTTAATTGTACATTAGACCCTTATTTAGATAGATCTTCAAAACAAAGAAAAATTAAATCGCATACTAGTGATTTATTAAACGCATACATCCAAACGACTAACATTAAAGATGTCTGGAGAACAGAAAATCCTACTGGTCGAGAATATTCCTTTTACTCGCCAGTACATAAAACTTATTCAAGAATAGATTACTTTCTGGTAGATGCAAAGCTTATTTCACTTACTTACGAATCTAAATATCATAATATTATAATTTCAGATCATGCGCCATTAACATTTAAAATTAAAATAAATGGTAAAACAGAAAATCTAGGACAATGGAAACTTAACCCACAAATTTTAAAAAATAAAGCCACTCAGGAATATATTATAACTCAGATTAAGATGTTTTTTGAAATAAATGATCAACCAGAAATATCTCGCTCTTTATTATGGGAAACATTTAAAGCATATCTTCGAGGAATTATGATTTCTTCACAAGCATTCCATAATAAAAAGATTCGGAAGGAACAACAGGACTTAGAAAGGGAGATTAAACAATTAGATATACAGAATGCAACAAAATCAGATATAATAATACATAATAAAATTGTAGCATTGAAGTATAAATTAAACAAAATATACACTGATCAAGTTTTAAAATATTATCAACATACTAAACAATTGCTGTTTGAATTTGGAGACAAACCACAAAAATTATTGGCTCGACAATTAAGGAAAATTGAAGCTGAAAAAATTATACATAGGATTAAATCACAAAACGGTGAATTATTAATACAACCCAAAGATATTAATGAAAGATTTATGCAATATTATAAAAATCTGTATACTGGTAAAGCGACAGTAAATAAAACAGAAATAGATGCCTTTTTAAATGTATGTAACTTAAAAGAATTAGATTTACAAAATAGAGAACTATTAAATGCTGATATTTCAATAAAAGAAATCCAAGAATCTATTAAATCATTAAAAAATGGTAAAACTCCAGGACCAGATGGTATAGGCTCGGAATTTTATAAAATTTTTCACGACCAAATGGTCCCATATTTAAAATCATTATATGAACAGATAACTACACAAGAGAAGTTACCAGATACATTGAACGAATCTATTATAACACTTATACCCAAAATAAATAAAGATTTGGATGACCCAGGATCATATAGAGCAATTGCTTTATTAAATACGGATCAAAAAATTTTAACAAAGATACTTGTACAAAGATTAAGCAAAGTTGTTAACGAATTAATTCATCCTGATCAAACAGGATTTATACCCAAAAGATATTCTTCATATAATCTAAGACGGTTATTTAAAATCATATATTCGAAAAGAAGTGATAAAAAAGACTTAGTAGTTATCTCGTTGGATGCAGAAAAAGCTTTTGACCAGGTGGAATGGCCTTATTTATTTTCGGTGATGGAAGCTTTTAAGCTTGGTGATAAGTTTACTACTTGGATTAAATTATTATATGCAAACCCAACAGCTAGAATAACAACAAACCATATGTTATCAACTAAGTTTAGTTTATCTCGAGGTTGTAGACAAGGCTGTCCTTTATCACCATTACTGTTTGCGTTAGCAATCGAACCTCTTGCTCAAAAGGTAAGATTGCACCCAGAAATATATGGATATGATACTAAAGATACTAAGAATAAAATCTCGTTATATGCGGACGATGTATTACTTTATATTACTAAACCGGAAATAAGTATCCGTAATTTGTTAAAACTAATAACGGAATTTGGTTTAATTTCAGGATACAGTATCAATTGGAATAAAAGTGAACTTATGCCAATAACCATGAATAACTTACAGATATTACAACAATTTCCTTTTAAGATAACAAATGAAAATATTAAATATCTTGGTATTTTTGTTACAAAAAGATTTGACTCTCTATTTAAGTCTAATTTCCCGTTATTACTGAATAAATTAAATAAAAATATCTTATACTGGAAAAGTTTACCTATCTCAATGTTAGGTAAAATAAACGCAATAAAAATGATTTTCCTCCCACAATTATTATATTTATTTCAATCAATCCCGATATATCTCTCTAAAAATTTTTTTAAAAAAGTAGACTCTATAGTCACTAACTTTATCTGGGATTATAAGAACCATAGAATAAATAAAAAACACTTATGTAAAGCTAAAATAAACGGGGGTTTAGCATTACCAAATTTTATGTTTTATTATTGGGCAGTTAATATTAAAAATATGAATTTCTGGTTAGAAGAAACAGATAATAAACCAAACTGGTTAAAAATGGAAAGAGAAGACTGTTTTCCATTCGAAATTAGCTCTATAATATTTGCTAATATTAATGTACCTAAGAAAATTTATAGTGAAAACTTGATAATAGAAAGTGGAATACGTATTTGGAAACAAATAAAGAAAACATTAAAACTAAAAATTTATACCGCTAGGTCTTACTATTGCCAACAATTTGACGTTTAAAACCCTCAACGATGGATAAGGCTTTTATACAATGGAAAAATAAAGGAATTTTAAATATAGGGGATCTTTATAAGGAAAATTATTTTCTCTCATTTCAAGAATTACAACAAGCTTACGGGCTTCATAATAATGAATATTTCAGATACTTACAAATCAGAAACTATATCTCTGCAAATACACAAGAATTCAGAAATAGAAAGAGTGAAATTTTAGATGAATGCTTGAATAAACATCCAAATACAGAAAAAATGATATCATACATTTACAATATTTTGTTGGAAAGTGATATTCCATCATCGGAAATACACAGACAGCGTTGGGAAAATGAATTAGGTCAAATAATAAGCCCAGAAATATGGGAAGAAAGCTTACAACACATACATTACTGTTCGTTAAATGCTAAACATGCTCTTATACAGTTTAAAATTTTACATAGATTACATTATTCCAAATCTAAATTACATAATATATTTCCAAAATTATCACCTATATGTGATAAATGTCAAATCTTAGAAGCAAATTTGTCACATTCATTTACTAATTGTACGAAGATTGTAGAATATTGGAATGAAATATTTAAGATAATCTCGAATGTTGTTAATATTACTATGATTCCTGACCCAAAGTTAATCATACTTGGAATACCGGAAACGGAACAAATAATTACAAGGAATCAAAGAACTTTTATCGACTATTCTTTAATAATTGGGAAAAAATTAATATTAAAATTTTGGAAAGGCCCTGTATCCCCAACAATTAAAATGTGGAATACAGAAATGACGGAGACACTTCACTTGGAGAGATTGAGACTTGTCCTTATGGACAGGTTAGATCTCTTCAAAGGGATTTGGTCTCCATACATTAAATATCTACAGGGTCATAATGGTTTCGGCGCAGGGACTTGACTGAGGCCTGAATATCTGAATGGATGAAGAAATACATATAATAAACCATGAATGTATCTCCAAGAATGGATTATTTAGTAATATTTTAATCTCCATCAAACTTCTCACATTTTCTTTTCTATTTTCTACTCTCTTTCTCTATCTTTCTATCTTTAATTAGGGAAAAAAAATATAGAAACATATTATATAAATTCTTAATATGAATACACCTATTATTACTTGTATGAAAAGATTATAGATGTCTTAAATTTGTAATTATATAAAATTGTGCATTTTCAACTATATAATAATTTTGAAATATAAAGTTAATAATAATACAAACATTCTTAATATTATGAAAATATTATGAATATCATAGAAGTTTGGTTAAGATTGGGTATTATGTAGTTATATTAGGGGGGATTTGTATTTGGTAATTAGAAGAATATCTATGGTATGAGAAGTGTGAGTATATTGCTTATTTTAGGAATATACTACATACACTCCCAATTATACAAAATAAATAACCAGGAAATGTATAATGGATAACATTACAATTAACACAAACAGTATCAATTGATAATCAATATTATATAATTTTGTATATTATATAATTTTCACTGCCGTATAAGAGTGTACTCGGTATATATTGTTTCTACAATTAAAAAAATTTAAAAAAAAAAAAAAAAACAGCCCTACATTTAAACCCTCAATGATGGATAAAGGTTTTTTACAATGGAAAAATCACAGAATTAAAAAGATGGGTCGTCTTTATAGGAAAGGCACATTTCTCTCATTCCAGGAGTTACAACAAATTTATGGACCATTCAAGTGACTATTTCAGATACCTACAACTTAGAGATTACGCTAAATCAAATTCACAGGACTATAGAAATAGAAAGACAGAAATTCTTGATGAATGTTTGAACAAATACCCTAACACAGAAAAATTATTATCTATAATATCCTATTAGACAGTGATGCACCCACAACGGAAATATATAGGCAATCATGGGAAAATGAACTAGGCTAACCAATAATGCAAGATATTTGGGACGAAAGCTTACAACATATACATCACTGTTTGTTAAATGCTAGATATTCCTTAATACAATTTAAAGTATTACATTATTCAAAAATGAAATTAAATAGAATTTTCCCAAGTATATCTCCTATCTGTGAAAAATGTCACTTGGAAGCTAACCTAATGCATACATTTGTAAATTGTATAAAAATTAATAATTTTTGGACGGAAATTTTAAAGATCATTTCAGAAGTTGGCAACATCCAATTGGACCCCAACTCAAAACTAATAATATTAGGAATATTAGAACAAAATCAAATATTTACAACAAACCAAAGAAACTTTATCGACTACAGTATAATAATCGGGAAAAAATTAATATTAAAATTTTGAAAAGGTCCTATAACCCCCACAATTAAAATGTGGACTATGGAAATGTCGGAGACCATACACTTGGAAAGAATAAGATTTGTCTTAATGGGCAAACAAGAACTTTTTATCATAATATGGTCTCCATTTATTGACTATTTGAAGGGGCAAGAGAAGAGGCAAGGTTCGGCACGAGAACCTGACTGAAACCCGAATTAATGATTAGATGAAGAGTTACATTTTATATTCACGGACATATCTCCAATGATGTATAATTAGTTAATTATGCCATTCTCTTTTATTATACCTTCTGTTTTTTGGGGGGGTTTTTTGGTTACTTTTCTCTCTCTCTATTATTTTCTATCTATATAAAAAATAAAAAATATATAGAAGTACAACTATTAAATAATTGATAATATTGACAATATTAATAATGTATGACCACCACAAACAAAATGTTTTTATTATGTACATAGTTCTAATAAAAAAATGTTTAAAAAAAAAAAAAAATCAAATAATAATGGTGCAAAAAGACAAAACCGATGCAGTTCAGAGCTCATTTGGATGTTATAGTGTTTCATAGTCTGTTGGCTGCAGGGAAGTTGCTATTCCTGAACCTGGAATAGCTTTCATACCAAATCTCCACAATCTTCTTAGGAAGTAGAGGTGTTGATGGGCTTTCTTTATAATTGTTGGGTCCAGGAAAGATCTTCAGAAATATGCACGCCCAGAAATTTGATGCTTTTTTAAGATTCATTTTATTTTATTATGTAAGATTTTCAACATTTCTTTTGATATTGTTACTGTTAAAGTCTATAGCGAAGATGTATTTACTGAAGACACAATTAACAAAAATGTGCTAGGGTAACTCAGTGGGTGAGGCAGCATCCCTGGAGGACATGGATAGGTGACATTACAGGTCAGGTCCCTTCTTTAGACATTGAAATTTACTGAGATTTATTGAAATTACAACATTTTGTAATTCATCAGTGCAAGCATCAACCATTTTATCAACCTTTTGCTATATTCAAGGTTGATCTAATCTTCTTAAAATACTAGCTATCAGAAAACAGGTATCTTCCCCCAGATGCATTAGATCAACAGCTGGTGGATTAATGCATAGAAAGTCAATGAGAAGTACAATAAAACAGCTTGCACTGAACAGACATTTTAATATTCTAGCTTTACATAGATGTAATCAGAAACATTAATCATGGCTTATAATAAATAGCAAATTTGTTTTCTATTACCCAAGGATGTATTCACTTCATCAATTTGGGACTAGAAATGCTATCTTTTCAAGACTTATCAAAAATGGTTTTATTCTTGGTTCTTGGTTACTTGGTCCTCCAAAATATTCCGACTGGAATTTAAACTGGAGGTGGTGAAGGGAAGGGTTAAGCCAGAGAGGGTTATTGGGAAGAAAGCGCCACTTTAAATTTAGTTGCATCTGGCTCGGCAACCGTGGTTTGGTGGAGATAATTCCATGCTTTAATAGTGCGTGGGAAGAACGAATTGCTGTACATAGCTGTTATGATTGAAAGTAGAATTTCTGAACTATTAACTTTAGACCTTGAAGCCTTAAAGACATTTTGTAAGAGTACAAATTCATATTTATGCATATAGATGCACCAAATGATATGAAGGCAGAGATTATTATTGCAATAAAATTTTCTCTGCCCATTTGAGTACAAACCTTAAATATGTACATCTGGAGGCATGGCACATGTATGTGTAAAAATTATGTACTTTATTTCAATCAAAAGCATTTTTAATTGTGTTCGTGAAAAGTGGAGTTGCAGTTCTGTAGACAAAAGTGCTGGAGAAACTCAGCGGGTGCAGCAGCATCTATGGAGCGAAGGAAATTGCAGTTGCAGTTCAATATGTTTCCATGGAGATAAGGCTGAAACCATGCAGAACATGATACATGGCTCAAAGCATCAGAGAACAAAATAATATCCATACAAAATTTAAATTTTTAAATATATTTCAAGCTGGAAGCTACAATTTTGTAAAAAAAAAATTGTAATTAATATGTATTTATTGAAGACATCATGAAATACAGACGCTTGTATACAAATAGGTCACACTGCTGGAGTAATTCAGCTGGTGGGGCAGCATCTCTGGAGGACAGGGGGGCCTAGATTAGCAGGGGGTTGGGACGATGTTCAGGACAGAGGCACGAGAGAGGCTAGAAGTTGGTATGGAGGGTGGTGTGGGAAACGTTAGTGGACAAAATATGCAGGTGAAAGGCGGAGAGGAAGGATGGTTGTTTTAAACTGCACATATTTTAATGCAAGGGGCCTGGCGGGTAAGGCAGATGAGCTTAGGGCATGGATAGGTACGAGCCACAGGGATGTTGTAACATAGAAAACATAGAAAATAGGTGCAGGAATAGGTCATTCGGCCCTTCGAGCCTGCACCGCCATTCAATATGATCATGGCTGATCATCCAACTCAGTATCCTGTACCTGCCTTCTCTCCATACCCCCTGATCCCCTTAGCCACAAGGGCCACATCTAACTCCCTCTTAAATATAGCCAATGAACTGGCCTCAACTACCTTCTGTGGCAGAGAATTCCTCAGATTCACCACTCTCTGAGTGAAAAATGTTTTTCTCATCTTGGTCCTAAAAGACTTCCCCTTATCCTTAAACTCTGACCCCTTGTTCTGGACTTCCCCAACATCAGGAACAATCTTCCTGCATCTAGCCTGTCCAACCCCTTAAGAATGTTGTAAGTTTCTATAAGATCTCTCCTCAATCTTCTAAATTCTAGCGAGTACAAGCCGAGTCTATCTAGACTTTCTTCATATGAAAGTCCTGACATCCCAGGAATCAGTCTGGTGAACCTTCTCTGTACTTCCTCTATGGCAAGAATGTCTTTCCTCAAATTAGGAGACCAAAATTGTACGCAATACTCCAGGTGTGGTCTCACCAAGACCCTGTACAACTGCAATAGAACCTCCCTGCTCCTATACTCAAATCCTTTTGCTATGAATGCTAACATACCATTTGCTTTCTTTACTGCCTGCTGCACCTACATGCCTACTTTCAATGACTGGTGTACCATGACACCCAGGTCTCGATACATCTCCCCTTTTCCTAATCGGCCACCATTCAGATAATAGTCTACTTTCTTGATTTTGCCACCAAAGTCGATAACCTCACATTTATCCACATTATACTGCATCTGCCATGCATTTGCCCACTCACCCAGCCTATCCAAGTCACCGTGCAGCCTCCTAGCATCTTCCTCACAGCTAACACTACCTCCCCAGCTTAGTGTCATCTGCAAACTTGGAGATGTTGCATCCAATTCCCTCGTCCGGATCATTAATATATTGTAAATACCTGGGGTACCTTGCGGAACCCCACTAGTCACTGCCTGCCATTCTGAAAAGAGCCCATTTACTCCTACTCTTTGCTTCCTGTCTGCCAGCCAGTTCTCTATCCACATCATTACTGAACCCCCAATACCATGTGCTTTAAGTTTGTATGCTAATCTCTTATGTGGGACGTTGTCGAAAGCCTTCTGAAAGTCCAGATATAACACATCCACAGGTTCTCGCTTATCCACTCTGCTAGTTACATCCTCAAAAAATTCTATACGTTTCGTCAGACATGATTTACCTTTCATAAATCTATGCTGACTTTGTCCAATGATTTCACCACTTTCCAAATGTGCTGCTATCCCATCTTTCATAACTGACTCTAGCAGTTTCCCCACTACAGATGTTTGACTAACTGGTCTATAATTCCCCGTTTTCTCTCTCCCTCCATTTTTAAAAAGTGGGGTTACATTAGCTACTTTCCAATCCTCAGGAACTACTCCAAAATCTAAAGAGTTTTGAAAAATTATCTCTAACACATCCACTATTTCTGGGGCTACTTCCTTGAGTACTCTGGGAGGCAGCCTATCTGGCCCTGGGGATTTATCAGCCTTTCATCCATTCAATTTACCCAACACCACTTCCCGGCTAACCTGGATTTCACTCAGTTCCTCCATCTCATTTGACCCACGATCCCCTGCTATTTCCGGCAGATTATTTATGTCTTCCTTAGTGAAGACAGAACCAAAGTAGTTATTCAATTGGTCTGCCATGGCCTTGTTCCCCTTAATCAATTCACCTGTTTCTGACTGCAAGGGACCTACATACATTTGTTTTAACTAATCTTTATCTCTTCACATATCTATAAAAACCTTTGCAGTCAGTTTTTATGTTCCATGCCAGTTTTCTTTCATAATCTATTTTCCCTTTCCTAATTAAGCCCTTTGTACTCCTCTGCTGAATTTCTCCCAGTCCTCTGGTAGGCTGATTTTTCTGGCTAATTTGTATGCTTCATCTTTAGTTTTGATACTATCCCTGATTTCCCTTGTTATCCATGGATGCACTACCTTCGCTGATTTATTCTTTTGCCAAACTGGGATGAACAATTGTTGTAGTTCATCCTTGCAGTCTTTAAATGCCTTCCATTGCATATCCACCGTCAACCCTTTAAAGAATCAATTGCCAATATATCTTGGCCAATTCACGTCTCATACCGTCAAAGTTACCATTCTTTAAGTTCGGAACCCTTGTTTCCGAATTAACAATGTCACTCTCCATCCTAATGAAGAACTCAACCATATTATGGTCACTCTTGCCCAAGGGGCCACGTACAACAATCTATATGTAGATTGAAGTCACCCATTATAACTGTTTTACCTTTGTTGCAAGCATTTCTAATTTCCTGTTTGATGCCATCCCCAACTCCACTACTACTGTTAGGTGGCCTCCCACTAGTGTTTTTTGCCATTTAGTGTTTTGCAGCTCTACCCATATCGATTCCACATCCTCCAAGCTAATGTCCTTCCTTTCTATTGCATTAATCTCTTCTCTAACCAGCAACACTACCCCACCTCCTTTTCCTTAATGTCTATCCCCCCTGAATATTGAATATCCCTGGATGTTCAGCTCCCAGCCTTGGTCACTCTGGAGCCATGACTCCATGATCCCAACTATATCATATTCATTAATAACTATCTACACATTCAACTCATCCACCTTATTACAAATGCTCCTTGCATTGAGACACAAAGCCTTCAGGCTTGTTTTTACAACACTCTTACCCCTTATACAATTATGTTGAAAAGTGGCCCTTTTTGATTTTTTGCCCTGGATTTGTCTGCCTGCCACTTTTACTTTTCACCTTGCTACCTATTGCTTCTACCCTCATTTTACACCCCTCTATCTCTCTGCTCACACATTTAAGAAACCCATCACCTCTTATTCTCTGTTTATTATCTTTTTCTTCTTTCTCCCCTACATGTTGGGTCTGAGTACTTCCCTTCTCTGCCTCCTGCCTCACACACTGTCTACGAGCTTCCTCTATTTGAGTCCTTCCCTCCAACCGTTCTAGTTTAAAGTCTCCCCAGTAGCCTTTACAAATCTCCCCGCCAGGATATTGGTCCCCCTCGGGTTCAAGTGCAACCCGTCCTTTTTGTACAGGTCACACCTTCCCCAAAAGAGGTCCCAATGATCCAGAAACTTGAATCCATTCCCTCTGCACCAGTCCCTCAGTCACGCATTTATCCTCCACCTCGCTCCATTCCTGCTCTCACTGTCGCATGGCACATGCAGTAATCCTGAGATTGTTACCTTAGCGGTCCTTCTCCTTAACTCTCCTCCTAACTCCCTAAATTCTCCTTTCAGGACCTCTTCTCTTTTTCTACCTATGTCATTGGTCGATCCTGACTGGGAGC
This sequence comes from Okamejei kenojei, assembly GCA_035221665.1. Taxonomy (NCBI): domain Eukaryota; kingdom Metazoa; phylum Chordata; class Chondrichthyes; order Rajiformes; family Rajidae; genus Okamejei; species Okamejei kenojei. The sequence continues at coordinate 103,050,716 of CM069136.1, read as the reverse complement.
TGTGGTGGTGTTCCGGCGTTCTGGCGGCGGCGGCGGTGGCGGCCTGGCTTCGGAGGCTCGGCCGCGGGCCTGGTGGACGATGACATCGAAGGCCTGGATTGCCTCAGTACAGAGGGGGATCAAGTAGGGGAAATGACAAAGACCTTAAGACTTTTGCCTTCCACCACAGTGAGGAGGTGCTTGGTGAACTCACTGTGGTGGATGTTAAATTATGTGTTTATTGTGTGTTTTGTTTTAATTTATTACATGTTATGACTGCAAGGTAACGAAATTTCGTTCAGACCGAAAGGTCTGAATGACAATAAAGGAATCTGAATCTGATTGGTACCTATATGTACCACAACCTCAGGCTCCTCTCCCTCCCATTTCAGGATATCTTGGACATGTTCAGACACATCCCGGACCCTGGCACCGGGGAGGCAAACTACCATCCGGGTCTCCTGACTGCGTCCACATAATCGCATATCTGACCCCCTAACTATAGTGTCCCCTATTACTATTGCCTTAATTTTCTTTTCCGTACCCTTCTGAGCAACAGGGCCGGTCTGTGTGCCGGAGGCCCGGCCGCTGTTGCTACCCCCAGGTAGGCTGTCTCCCCAAACAGTACTCAAACAGGAGTACTTATTTCCAAGGTGTACACCCACCGGTGTACTCTCTAGTCCCTGCCTCTGCACCTTGCCCCTCCTAACCATGACCCACTTGAAGAAGTCACTTTTATAACAATCAAACAGGTTCGCTTCTTAATAAACAGACAACCCACAAACGTTTGGTAGACCAGTTCAAAACTTTACTTATTATCGGTCGATGGAAGGGAGGGAGAGCTCTAGTCAAGTGAGCAATACAGACACTTCACTGTCCTCATCCACTTCTCCGAACAACAGAATTACATCGTATTATATAGTGTTTTTTTGTCACCTTAGCACATTCCACAGACATTAGTCATGGTCAGAGGTACAGGAAATAAAGGTTTTTACAGAATGCATCACATCAAAGGCATTTTGTCATACGGTACAAGATAATTTACATATTAAAGACATTGGCCATTTGTTAATATCCCATAGATCAATCTGGCTTCTTCTCTGTTTCCTCTCTCACAGACATCGGACATTTGGTGCAAGGCATCTTACATATCAAAGAGATCAGCCATTTGTTATTGTCCCCTAATGAGATCAATCTAGCTTCTTCTCTGCTTCCTCTTTCATCACTTGGGGGACAAATTTTATAGTTTATCTGGGGGTTAGGCCACTCCTTGGATCATCCCCCTCGCCAATTGAGTGACAGGGGCGTTGGTCTGCCACGGGGTTTCCTGAGCACTCCTGGGTGTGTGCTGGCAGTTGGTGTGGTGTGCTCTCGCTGTAGGGATTAAAGGACTACTGTTTAAACCTGCCTAGCTTCTGGTCTTTTCCTGACCTCGTCTAGGCCGCTACACTGGTGACCCTCGACATTCATCACACGTCATGATGGATAATAATGCCGTTGCGCTTAAGCTCCCTACTCTGTGGACCGAAGAGTCTGACATCTGGTTCCAGCAGGCGGAGGCACAATTTGCTGTGAGAGGTATTACAGCAGACAAAACAAAATACTATTACGTGGTCAGCTTGCTTTCCTCAGAGCTCCCCCGGTAGCTAACAAATATAGGGGACTTAAGGAATTCATTATCAGGACTTTGAGCGAGCAGCCGTCTCCCGTCCTGGAGGACATGCTCACCCTAATGGGGGACCATGAACCCTGTTTGCTATTTAAATTCGCCTACCTGCAGCAGCTCCCGATCGACATCCGCCTGCAACTCGCCAGGGATCCCTTTACTAACATGCAGGTGCTGGGCGAGCAGGCCGACGTGCTCTGGATGTCTCGCCAGCAAAACCTGGAAGCGCTGACCGTCCTGCCCGCGGCGGTTGGAGGCTCAGAGCAGTCGGGGCCGCTATCGACCGCGTCTCCACTGCTCCCTGACGGCCCTCGCGGCAAAATCCACCCGCCATTGGGCATTCAAGTCCAGGCATGGCTTTGCAGCAGGGCCCGCCTGCAGTTCCACCCAACGCCAGCAGAGGTCCCTGGCATTCAAACCAGCCAAATTTGCTTGCAGTTCCACCAGACGCCAGCAGAGGGGGTAGGTGCTATTACCATCGTCGCTGGGGAGCTGTAGCCAGGCAATGTCGCCCACCCTGTTCATTCCAGGGAAACGAAGGGGCTGGTCGTCAGTGATTCCTTCGGCGGCCGGCAAAATTCATCACGTCTTTTCCTGGGATCGCCACACTGGAGGTCGATTCCTCGTGGACATGGTTGCGGAAGTGAGTGGCCAGCCTCCCTCCATCGCTGACATCCGTGCGGGCAAACGCAGGCCCCTCCTCACCACGGCGAACGGGAGTGCTATTCGCACCTATGGGTTTCGCATCATCTCCCTCAACTTTGGCCGCAGCGCCTTTTCATGGGAGTTCATCATTGCTGACGTTTCCCAGTCGCTGCTGGGCTCCGACTTCCTTCAAGCCCATTCACTGCTCGTGGATAGCAAGCGGCGGTGCCTGATGCACTCCGTCATGCTGGAGCCGGTCTTCCTCCGCATTCATGATCCCGTATCATGCCCTAATGGCCCCCTGTCGACTATGGATGCGACTTTCGTGCGCATCCTGGCGGATTTCCCTGACATCCTTGAACCCCACATCCGCTCCTCCACCCCCAAGCATGTGGTGGAGCACCATATCCCTACTACCGGCCTGCCTGTGCACGCCCGAGCGCGTCGTCTTACGCCAGACAAGCTTCGTCTGGCTCGGGAGGAGTTCCGCCTGATGGAGGCGATGGGCATCGTGCGTCCCTCCAATAGCCCATGGGCGTCACCGCTCCACATGGTCCCCAAGGCGGACGGGGGCTGGCGCCCATGTGGGGATTACCGTCGCCTGAACGATGCGACCGTCGCCGACAGGTACCCGGTCCCGCACATCCAGAACTTCAACGCCCATCTGGCCGGAGCATCGGTATTCTCCAAGGTGGACCTCGTGCAAGGGTACAATCAAATTCCGGTCCGCCCCGACAATATCCCAAAGACGGCCATTATAACGCCATTTGGTCTATTCAAATTTGTACGGATGCCATTTGGGTTGAAGAACGCTGCGCAGGCCTTTCAGCAGCTTATGGACTGTGTGTGCCGCGGCCTGGACTTCGCCTTCGTCTACTTGGTCGACATACTCGTGGCCAGTCGCTCGCAGCAGGAGCACTGCATCCACAGCTGTGTCAGCGCCTCAGCGACTTTGGGTTGTCCATCATCTCGTCCAAGTGCCTTTTCGGGGTGACGGCTATTGACTTCCTCAGCCACCGCGTAACTCCACAGGGGGTGGTGCCTCAGCCCGCCACGGTGGACGCTGTTCGCAGGTTCCCCCGTCCGACCACAGTTAAGGGCCTACAGGAATTTGTGGGGATGGTCACCTTTTATCACCGTTTCCTGCCGGCAGCAGCCGCAGTCATGCATCCGCTTTTCCACCTGATGGCTGGTCATCGCAGGGAGGTTGAGTGGTCCGTGGAAGCAACAGCCGCATTCGAGAGGGCTACGGAGGGACTGGCTGAAGACACGATGCTCGTCCACCCACGAGAGGACGCCCCGACCGCCCTGACGGTGGACGCTTCTGAGGTAGCCTTTGGGGCAGCATTGGAGCAGCTGTTGCCGGATGCTGGCGGCCACTCGCCTTCTTCAACAGGCATCTCAGTGGTGCTCAGTGCCGTTACAGCGCTTTCGACCGCGAGCTCCTGGCCCTGTATCTCGCCGTACGCCATTTCCGCTACTTCCTGGAGGGGAGGCTGTTTACCATATATATGGACCACAAACCGCTAACCTTCGCATTCGCCAAGGTTTCAGACCTGTGGTCTGTCCGGCAGCAGAGGCATTTGGCGTATGTGTCCGAATACACCACCTCCCTCCGTTTCGTGGAGGGCAAATTCAATAGGGTGGCCGACGCCTTATCAAGACCTACAGTCCACGCGGTTCTCCAAGTCGCTCAGGGGATTAATTATTCCGCCCTGGCAGCCGCTCAGCTGGTCGACGAGGAGGTGGCCGCCTAGCGTACAGCAGTTTTGGACCTGCAGTTGCAGGACGTTGTCTGTGGTCCTGGGGGCGCAACGCTGCTGTGCGATGTCTCCACTGGAGTTCCGCAACCCATCGTCTGGCAGCGCAGGGTGTTTGAGGTGCTCCACGGGCTCGTGCATCCCTCCATCCGGGCGACAACGGCTCTGATAGCCTCCCGCTTCATGTGGCACGGGCTGCAGAAGGAGGTTGGACATTGGGTGCGACTTGCATCCCGTGCCAGACCGCCAAGGTGCAACGACACGTGCGCACGCCATTGCAGGAATTCACCATCCCTCGGCAGGTGTAAATAAATAATAATAAATATTCATTATCTCAATACACAGCAACCTGAGGCAAGCCTAGACTTGCCTTTCTGTATTAATCTACTGGAGAAAAACCCAATTTGAGACTAAATATAAGCTTTTCTTATATTGTAAACATAATTCAGCCTTATCACACTTGTCTGCCTCCCATGGTCTTGGAGTGACCATCTCTCTGTAACTCCTCTCTATGACCAGACGGAGGTCATCGAGCTGCTGTTCCAGGTTCCTAACACGGTCCCTTAGGAGCCCCATCTTGACGCACCTGGCGCAGATGTGGACATCTGGAAGGCTAAGAGACTCCATGACTTCCCACATCTGACATCCAGAACAGTAAGCTACCCTGGCACTCATTTACCCCCCTTACCCAGGATACAATACAAAGCAAGAATACTGATACAAAGTGCTGGAAGAAATCAGCAGGGATCTGACTCCCAATCAGCTGCTTCCTCTAGTCTGCTTCCACCAATCAGCGGCTTTTTCAAGCCCACTTATTTTGAAATGTGAATGGAACGTTGCAGAGTGGGTACTCCTCCCACTGCAACTGTTCCTGGGCCTCTGTGGAACAAAGCCCCGCGCTCGGTTTTTAAACTCACCGCCCGGACGCTGCTGCTCCCACTGCAACCGCTCCTGGGCCTAGGTGAAGCAAAGCCCCGCGCTCTTTTTAACCTCACTGCCCGGACGCCGCTCCTCCCACTGCAACCACTGCTGGTCCTCCCTGACTGAACCTGGGCCTCCCTGGGCCCAGGTCCTGGACCCCCCTGACAAACCCATGACTGAAACCTGGTTAAGGGAGAGGCACGACTGGCAGCTCAATATTCCGGGGTACAGGAGCTTCAGAAGAGACAGGGGTGACGGAAAAAGAGGAGGGGGGGGTTGCATTGTTGATTAAGGAGGCTGCCACAGCAGTAATCACAGGTGACATAACGTTTAAGAAAGAACTGCAGATGCTGGCAAAATGGAAGGTAGACAAAAATGCTGGAGAAACTCAGCGGGTGAGGCAGCATCTATGGAGAGAAGGAATAGATGACGTTTCAGGGTCGAGTCCTTCCTTCAGACTGATGTCGGGGGGGAGGCGGGAAAAAGAAAGGAAGAGGCGGAGACAGTAAGCTTGTGGGAGAGCTGGGAAGGGGGAGGAAGGAGGGAGAAAGCAAAGACTAACTGAAATTTGAGAAGCCAATGTTCATACCGCTGGGGTGTAAATTACCCAAGCAAAATATGAGGTGCTGTTCCTCTAATTTGCGCTAGGCCTCACTCGGGCAATGGAGGAGGCCCAGGACAAAAAGGTCAGATTCGGAATGGGAGGGGGAGTTGAAGTGCTGACATTCCGAACGGTTCGTCTAGTGAGGCTATATGGGTGGAGCTGAGGAACAAGAAAGGGATGGTCACCTTGTTGGGGGTGTACTACAGACTCCCGAATAGTCAATGGGCATTAGAAGAACAAATATGCCAGGATATTGCAAACAACTGCAGGTCAAATAAGGTTGTTGTAGTAGGGGATTTGAACCAATATAGACCAGGAAAAATCACAGTGTGAAGGGTTTAAATAGCATGCAATTCCTCAAAAGTGTTGAGGAGAGTATTCTTAAGCAGTATGTAGTGGCCCCACACTTGATAGGGCAACACTGGATCTAGTGTTGGGAAACTGGGAAGGGCAAGTTAATGAAGCATTTGTGGAGGAGCCTTTTGGGACCAGTGACCACAGTTCGATTAGGTTTAAGATAATTATAGATAAGGATGGAGAGAGTCCACGTGTTAAAATGCTCAACAGGGGTAAGGCCAGCTTTGAGGGGTCCCGCTCAAGTTGACTGGAGCAGGTTATTCAAGGGCAAAGGAACATCGGCCAAGTGGGATTTATACGTCCGCGTTAGAGTGAAGGGCAAAGCAGGCAAACGTAAGGAAGTTTAGCTTATGAGGGAAATTGAGGCATTGGTCAAAAATCAGAAGGATGCATGGGACTGGTATAGGCAGCTGGGATCAAATGCATTCCTGGAGGAGTTTCAGGAACTAAGGAGTAAACTGAAAAAGGTCAGAAGGGCTTTTGGATAGCTCTGGAGGGTAACATTAAGGGCAATCACAATTGTTTAAATAAATACTTAAGAGGGAAAAGGGTAACTAGAGAGAGAGTAGGACCTCTCAGGAATCAAAGCGGTCACCTCTGTGTAGAGCCACAGGAGATGGGCAAGGTCCTCAATGAGTATTTCACCTCTGTATTCACCATGGAGAAAGACAGTAGGATGGAGGAACTTGGGGTAGTCCAAGGAAGTGTCTTGAGAGCGGTCAGTGTAACTGTCGAAGTAGTGAAGGTACTGTTGTGTATGAGGGTAGACAAATCCCAGAGCCAGATCAGATATACCTGAGGACATTGCGGGAAACTAGAGAGAAATTGCGGTAGCCCTGGTTGAAATTTACGAGTCATCCTTAAATACAGGCGAGGTGCCAGAAGACTGGAGGGTGGCAAATGTTGTGCCTCTTTTCAAGAAGGGCTGCGGGGAAGATGCTAGGAACTATAGGCCGTTGAGCTTAACATCTGTAGTTGGAGGGTTACAAGAGAGTATTCTGAGGGATAGGTTATATAGGAATTTGGATGGAAAAGGGCTGATTAGGGAGAGTCAGCTTGGTTTTGTACGTGGGAGGTTGTGTCTCACAAATCTGATTGATTTATTTGAAGACGTGACCAAAAAGGTCAATGAGTGCAGAGCTGTAGATGTAGTCTACATGGATTTCAGTAAGGCATTCGACTCTGCTCTGGAAGGATAGATCGCATTTGATCTAAGGAGGATAGCAAATTGGCTCCATGGAAGGAAGCGGAGGGTGATGGTGAAAGGTTGCTTCTCAGAATGGAGGCCTGTAACTAGTGGTGTGCCTCAGGGTTCGGTGCTGGGCCCGTTACTGCTTGTCATCTACATCAATGATTTGGATGAGAACATACAGGGCAAGATTAACAAGCAGGCTAAATAATGTAATTTCTTTTAGCCTGTCATACAAATTCAGCTGAACATCTAGTCCAAAGATCATAGAAGGGACTATGATCTTTGATCTGGGCTCTGTTGCACGTGCAGCTCCCACATCTAAGGGAACAACGACACGAGGAGCACACATTAAAGCCTTAATATCCTTCCCAATGTATGATGGCTGTAACCATATACATATAACATAAACCATATACAATTCTATTCTTATGATCCCAAAAATGTATTATATTATATGACATCACTTTTTTACTTTTATATTAATGTCTATGTTAATGTCCAGCATCCTTTTTGCTTCATTAATTGCTCTGTCAACCTGCCCCACCCCCTACAACGATATATGCATTCCTCCCCCCCACCTCCCCTGCTGTACATTTTTGGTTTTGTTAATCCCATATGATATTCTAAAAAGTTATAATAAGATTCTTATGTTAATCCTATATGATATTTTCTGTAATTTCAGATGTCGACAGTCGACAGACGGGTCCAGAATACTCATCGACAAGACCTCCTATGCTGAACAACGGAGTACCTGTCAATACTTGTCACCAGAATACTCGTCTAAAAGATCTCCTACACCAAACTACGGAGTACTTGTCAAAGAACTGTTGTCATTAGTTAGCTGATATTTGAAACACTGCAACCCTGTATATCACGCACACAAACCAATGTCAACTATGTAAATCTTACCATTAATGACAGAAATAAAGTGTTATCCTTGTTTATGAATTTCGATGTTGAATTATTTAAAATTTAGTTGATTGGTGCATAATCCAATAAAAAGCCAAAATGTGCCTATGTTCATTCCACAGCGCGTGGGGAATCTGGCTCGGGTTAGCACGGCTGGGCCGCCAGGGGTAAAATTGTGGGGAGGGCAGAAGTGGTGCGAAGGAGGGGGGGGGGGGGGGGGGGTCGGTCGGGGGATCATGCCAGCAACTCAGTAGCTCGGGTGGCTGTGAGCAGCCCCCGGGACCAGACAGCAGAACTGCAGCTAGACTAGGGGCTCGCAGTCCACCTGGGAACTGCAGCTAGTCCCAGAGGGTCCTGGACCCTATGCAAAAAAGGTTGCCGACCCCTGGACTAAACCAAACCCTTGATCCTGTCCCGCCAGCCTTTGTGTTCATTGATTTATGACCATCCCCCTCCTCTCTCTCCCCTCCCTCCTTCTCTCTCTCTCCCTCCCATAAACCCCCTTCCCCCTCCCCTACCTTCCCCCACACCCTCCCCTCCACCCCACATCCTCCCCTCCACCCCTTCCCCCACCCATCTCCCCTCCCTCCCTCTGTCTCTTGTCCCTCTCTCTCTCTGTCTCTGCCCCTCTCTCTCTGTCTCTCCCCCTTCTCTTTCTGCCCTCACTCTCTACCACCCCCCCCCTTCCCTCTCCAGACGTGCCTGCGAGTTGGGAGCTATGTCAGTGGATAGGGCGGTTATGGGGTAAAAGGAGCAAATTACTAATATTAATATAATATCAAAGGGGGTAGTTAGCGTTTGTGCGTGTGTGCGTGTGTGTGCGTGTGTCATTTCACCTATGATTCACCTCCTTGATAACCCAACACCGAAAATATTAAATTTTTATATATTCCAGTAGCGATTTACTTCATGATTTTAAAAATCCCATCATCTGTAAATTTGGTTAATTATTTCCCTAGGTTTGTCTATAAAATTGTTCCCAAATCTGACATTTATTTTCCAAATCTAACCGCTGGTCAGCTGATGACATCACAATGCCTTTGCTCGTGGCTCTCCTGGCTCGTGGCCCAACCCACCCCACCCCTGGCTCTGGATTAAAGCAGCTGGCATTGTTTTCCACGAGTTACGTCACCACCCTTCCCTCTCCCCCCTCCCCCGTTCTTCAAAAGGCGCAGAAAGAACAAGCAAGTTCTGTAGATCCCGAGGTCACCGGCGTTCATGAGCTTTTCAAGACCTTTCTCCTTGCGGCCTGCACAGCGAGTGAAGTCACGCCACTCCCCTGCCCCTTTCCTCCCGCTGTTAACCGCTCCTATCCTGCTCCTCCCCCCTCCCACCCGCTGCTACCCGCTCCGGGTTTCCAGATAATCAGGCCCAGTACTCTCTCTATTTCTCCCCGGCGCAGCAAATTAAGTGGCGCCTCTCCCCGCCGTATACCTCCCGCTGCTAACCGTTCCTATCCTACTCATCCCCCCGCTGCTAACTGCTTCGGGTTTCCAGAGTCGGGCCCTGTACCCCCTCACTTTCTCTCCCCGGGCTATCTATTCGCAGCCCACTCACTCACCCTGGCTCCCCTCCACTCTCTCCCTATTCCTCTCTCCCCCCCCTCCCCCGCTCTAACTACCCCCCCCCCTTATCTCTACCCAACCACCAAAATCTTGCTATCAAACGTGAACTTTTTCTTTGATTCACATCAATTCGAAAACCCGACGCGATAATGGTGACATTTTTACATATTCCGGTAGAGATTTAGCTCATGATTTCAAACATTCCCTCCTCTGAAAATTTGGTTAATTATTTCTTTAGTTATTTCTTCAAACTCTTCACATAGCTGAAGCTAAAGCTAACTTAAGATGAAGCTAACAGGCTGATGACATCACAATGCAATTTGAAGCTAAAGCTAACCGGCTGATGACGTCATGCCTCTACTCCTCGCGGCGAGCTGTACGGATTTTTCAAGGCGCAGCCTGCTGGCCACTCTTTTCCATGAGCTGCGAATTATGTGCCCCCCCCCCCCAAAACTCGCACTCCGAAGGCCAACCCGACAGATGCCGACGAGACCCCCCTCCCCCCACCCTGAACAGAGCTCTGGATTGACAACCCGAGAGAGCGAGAAATGCCAAGGAGCACCCGAGTGCTGCCGGCCGTAGCATCCCACCCCGCCCACAGCCCTCACCCGAGTGCGGCCGGCCCAGCAGCCCTCCTATCCTAGTGCTCCCCCCCCCCCCCCCCGCTGCTATCCGCTTCGACTCGGGTTTCCAGAGAGATGCAGTCGGGCCCTGTACTAGAAGGGTCTGAAGAAGGGTCTTGACCCGAAACATTGCCTATTTCCTTCGCTCCATAGATGCTGCCTCACCTGTTGAGTTTCTCCAGCATTTTTGTCTACCCTGTACTAAAGCTCTATCTCTCTCTCCCCGGGCTCTCTCCACTGATCGCAGCCCACTCGCTCAGGTCCCCTCCACCTCTCCCCCCCCCTCTTCCTCTCCTCCCACCCCCCTCTCCATCTCCACTAGCCCCTCCACCACCCTTCCACCCCACTCCCCCCCCCCTCCCCCCTTTCTCCCCTCTACTTTCTCTCCCTATCCCTCTCTCCCTCCCTCTCTCTTCATCTCCACTACCCCCTCCACCTCCCACCCCACTCCCCACTCTCTCAATTCAAACACAGGACACAAGCCATTTAAAAATAAAATTAAAAACAGTTAAAAACATGCAAACTGTTCCCCCGCAATGCCAATTACAGCAAGTTTAATACAAAAATCAATTCAAACACAGAATAAGAACCATTCAAAAGGAAAAAAATTAAAAAACATTTAAAAACACGCAAACTGTTCCTGCGCAAACTGTACACTGCGAGAGGCATAACTGGTCAGGTCGGGTTTACTGAAATGCAGAAGTTATGATCCATTGCGTACTACACGTCAGTTCATTGGATTTTGCAGGTGTGGACCATCTTGCTCCGCTCTAAGATCTATGGCTGGAACTTTCCCACCGTTTAAGAAACAGTTAAGACAGGTACATGGATAGGACAAGTTTGGAGGGATATGGACTAAGCGCAGGCAAGTGGGACTAGTGTAGCTGAGACATTGCTGGAAGGGATGCAAGCAGGAGCCTCTACGTGGCGCATCCCGGGCAATGCTGACAACAGAAACTGTACCACAGTGACTGGCTGAAGTAGCCAATTCTGCAACCACCGACCATCAACCATCACTGACCTACCAGAAAGACATGATATAGAAGATGGCCGGACACGAGGAAGAAGAATGTTGGCCGGTGTGGGCAAGTTGGGCTGAAGGGCCTATTTCTACACTGCATCACTCTATGACATGGATGGGTTTCGGGTCAGTACCCTTCTTCAGGCTCAATAAAGTTTACTGAAATTTAGTTCACTTTTGCAATGTGCAACAATAGCTTAAATTAAGATGATAAAATGGAGGGGGGAACTGGCTCTTTGGACCATGATGTCTGTACCAACTATATTGCCAAATTAAATTTATTGCATCGGCCTGTACATGATGCATATGGGTCTGTTTACAATACTGCACACAATAATGTGACAAAGGGGGTCAAATTTCAAATTCCTTCAGAAAAGTTGACAAGCACTTTATTGGGTTCATGACTAATATAGTATCAATGAAAAATATGGGGTGGAAGATTGTAACCCTCACGTGGTGTCCCTGTTTCGACGAATGCAATCAACCTGGCATGTACAATCAAATAAGATCAAATAGAACAAGTGGTCCTGCAACTTTAAGCTGTGCACGCTATACACAAGTACAAAAAATAAGAAAAGATAACATATTGATGGCAAGTTTCTGAAAATGGCATCGGAATACACAAATACATTTTTGTGTAATGATTGTCGCGTGGTGTCCACCAGTGACCTGGTTTGCACAGTAAGTGCACGTATTTCTTATTCCTTTCTATGTTTATGAATACCACATGGAACAATAAAATCGCAAACACCGTTTCCACTTCATTCACCTGATCATGTAGTAGAATACTGCATCCATCTGAGTGGACACCGCAACGCGCGTTACACGACCATACACACAAACGTACGTTGCGGTGGACACTCAACGGTTTGGTGTCCCAGAAAACAAACGTTATATTATTAGCGAAAAGCAAACATTTTCACCAATGTGATCTAAACGGTACATTACCTTATGGATTTGAGCTATATCGATGGCCGATGATTCGTCAGAAGGTTTGATTTGGGATGATTTTTTAGTAAGTAAAATGTTGTGGAGTAACGTTGTGGAGCTTCCGGACGTTGACACGAAGGAATGAAGTTAGTGAATTGGTCCGTACGAAAGGTAAACAAGAGACAGTGTGTTGCCAAATTGTAGATTGGCTCAGTTTCTTAATTTCGATGACCAATTTATGCCCAAAAACGAGTTTTTATTGATTTTAAAAAGTCGGTAAATATATCGTAAATGGTCATTGCGTTTTTGACACCACGATGTTTTTGATACATTAGATTGGGAAATAAGAAAAAATAATTAACTCGCCCAAAAATTGCTGCTACCATAGGATACCTCGTTGTGTTTTTGAAAGGCATTAGAGGTTTGGAGCTTCCGTGGTTTAAGTTACGGAGGTGCCGACCCCGATAACAGCCTTTGTGACAACGGACACCAAGCACAACGACCTTAACGAGATCTTTGTTAGGTAGAATACCAGACATGTTGTTGTATTTTTCTCCTGGTATTGATGAAGATATTACCCTAGGTCATTATCAAAACATATATGTATGAGGGGCCATATGAAGTTTATTTATGAATTAAATATTCATGACTAAATGTGGCAGAGTTTTTAATGTCACATTTTTGGTGGTAAAACTATGAAAAAGTTATGAAAAAAGTTTTTGACTTTCGGTCTTGAAGTTATCTAATTTATATCTGTTATTTGTAAGGTTTCACATGATGGGTAGATTTTTGTTAAGAACAGTGCGATGGCGTAAAAACCTGAATAATAATCTTGTTCTTCAAAACCTCTCCAGTATTGTAAAAAGACACATATCCTTCCACTCTCTGCCTGTCTAAATACCTCTTTAACATCATTGGTGAAATCATTGGACAAAGTCAGCATGGATTTATGAAAGGTAAATCATGTCTGACGAATCTTATAGAATTTTTCGAGGATGTAACTAGTAGAATGGATAAGGGAGAACCTGTGGATGTGTTATATCTAGACTTTCAGAAGGTTTTCGACAAGGTCCCACATAAGAGATTGACATTCAAATTTAAAGCACACAGTATTGGGGGTTCAGTGTTGATGTGGATAGAGAACTGGCTGGCAGACAGGAAGCAAAGAGTAGTAGTAAATGGGTCATTTTCAGAATGGCAGGCACTGACTAGTGGGGTACTGCAAGGCTCAGTGCTGGGACACCAGCTATTTACAATACATATTAATGATCTGGATGAGGGAATTGAATGCAACATCTCCAGGTTTGTGGATGACACAAAGCTGGGGGGGGCAGTGTTAGTTGTGAGGAGGATGCTAGGAGGCTGCAAGGTGACTTGGATAGGTTGGGTGAGTGGGCAAATGCATGGCAGATGCAGTATAATGTGGATAAATGTGTGGTTATCCACTTTGGTGGCAAAAACAGGAGGGTAGACTATTATCTGAACGGTGGCCGATTAGGAAAAGGGGAGGTGCAACGAGACCTGGGTGTCATGGTACACCAGTCATTGAAAGTAAGCATGCAGGTGCAGCAGGCTGTGATGAATGCGAATGGTATGTTGGCATTCATAGCAAAAGGATTTGAGTATAAGAGCAGGGAGGTTCTACTGCAGTTGTACAGGGTCTTGGTGAGGACACACCTGGAGTATTGCATACAGTTTTGGTCTCCTAATTTGAGGAAAGACATTCTTGCCATAGAGGGAGTACAGAGAAGGTTCACCAGACTGATTCCTGGGATGGCAGGACTTCCATATGAAGAAAGACTGGTAGGACTTCCATATGAACAAATTCCGGCTTGTACTCGCTGGAATTTAGGAGATTGAGTGGGGATCTTATAGAGACTTACAAAATTCTTAAGGAGTTGGACAGGCTAGATGCAGGAAGATTGTTTCCGATGTTGGGGAAGTCCAGAACAAGGGGTCACAGTTTAAGGATAAGGGGGAAGTCTTTTAGGACAGAGATGAGAAGATAATTTTTCACACAGAGAGTGGTGAGTCTGTGGAATTCTCTGCCACAGAAGGTAGTTGAGGCCAGTTCGTTGGCTATATTTAAGAGGGAGTTAGTGTGGCCCTTGTGGCTAAAGGGATCAGGGGGTATGGAGAGAAGGCATGTACAGGATAGTGAGTTGGATGATCAGCCATGATCATATTGAATGGCGGTGCAGGCTCGAAGGGCCGAATGGTCTGCTCCTGCACCTATTTTCTATGATTCTATGATCTATGATTCCATGATCATTATTATTTCTGCTTCTACCTACACCCCAGCAATGCAGCCCAGATTCCTATCCACAGTGTGAACTAAAACTCAACTCATACATCTCCTTTCAACTTACCCCCTCTCACATTGAATTTATGCCCTTTTGTATTTAATATTTGCACCCTCTGGAAAAAAAGGACCGTCTAGCAACCTTATTCATGCCACTTATAATTTTAGAAACTTGCATTAGGTCTCCCTTCAGCCTCGCGCTGTAGAAGAAGCAATCCAAATTTGCCCAACTTCCCTTTGTCTAACACCCCCTAATTCAGGCAGCATCCTCTTAACCCTCTTATATGGTTCATTTATTGTCACATACACCAATTGATGTAGTGAAATTCATTGGCCAGGTCAGTCATACAATTTAAAAGAGCAACATACTCAAAAAACACATTTTAACATAAACATCCATCACAGTGACTCCTACACATTCCTCACTGTGATGGAAGACGAAAATAAAGTTCTGCAACCTCTCCCAAGCCTCCATATCCTTCTTGCAGCATGACATCCTGACTTTTGTACTCGGTGCCTTGTCTGAAGGCTTGCTTGTGCTGTCACCATGAGGGACCCATGAAAATGTGCATCCCAAGATCCATCTGCACATCTATTCTGTTTTGCTGCAGTCATTTATAGTATACATTCCTCTTACATTTAACCTCCCCATGTTTAACTGCTCACATTTGTCTTGATTAAACTCCCACCTGCCATTTCTACAGCCATAATCGATAACTGATTTATATTATTCTGTATCCTGACAACCTTCTTCACAATCCACAACTCACCATTTTTTATGTTGTATGCAATCTTAATCAGCCCATCTACATTTTTGTCAAAATTATGTTTTTTTTATTATAAACAGGAGGTCCCAAATACTCCCTAATCACAGACTTCCAATCAGTGAAACACCACTCTATACTATCCTTTGCCTTCTAAGGACAGGCCAATTTTTAATCCTATTTACATAGCTACCATCTTGTTTATAATTTACGCATGAAATGCCGCGGGATTTTTCTTAATTATACCCACCAAATTTCATGGTACCTTTGACCCCTCCTGATTCGTTATTTGAGGTCTTTCCTGTTTTCTTTATATTGCTTTAGGGTTCTGTCCAATTTCAGATTCCAAACCCTTACATACATGTCCTTTCTCTTTTTGACTAAATCACCCATCATCTAATGTTCCTTGCTATTTATGTCATCCTCACATGCCAGACCTGAAATCTGATCAGTTGTTGTTTTAAGTTGTGTCATGATGTGAACTTGTCCAATAACAGTCGTCTCAAGCTGCTCTCTCCAGCTTTCCTGCCTAAGACTGTTGTAATTTGCCTTCCACCACCAGCACCCCACGGTCAGAATGTATTCTTATGCACAATTACCATAAAACTTATTGTGATCACTATTGCCAAAATGCTCTCATACTAAAACCTCACGCGCTTGGTTACTTGTTTCTCATTGAAATGACTCCTTCCCCAGTTTCACTATCTGCACACTTTCTAGAAGTCACTTTGGATGTATTTGACTTTTTTGCCCCATCTCAGTTCCTTTTACTAAGGATACTCCATTCAATACTGGGGAAATTAAAGACAACCGTGTTGCTTTTGCATATTTCCATAGACAGGTACATAAGGAATGAACAAAGGTTCACCTTTGAAACCATTTTTATATTTGCTGTACATTTGAGATGAACAACAGAGTAAACTAATTATAAATCAAGCAACATAATACATGCATTTACAAGAAATGGTATCACTTTTACTTTTATTATTAAACTGTAAGTCTTGTACCATATTTTTCACCAGAACTTTAATTCTTAGAAAAATGCTCCCAAAATTCAATAGGAGGAAGCATTTCTATGTAATGTAACAACATTTAAAAAAAAATACCAATCACAAATCTAACACACTGTGAATATTATTAAACTAATTAGCTTCTTAGTATCAACAGATGTTTTGTCCCTAAAACTTTGGATAAAATGCAATATCACAATCTGGATTTTGACTATGAAATTATAACCTGATATAACTCATTGTATTAGCAACTAACAGTCCAGAATAGCACAAATTTTCTAAACTAAATTTTAGAATTGCTTATTTTCAGCAGATTCGGATTGTATTATTTACAATTCTGGAGGGAGAGGAACAATAAATCACGTTTTAATATACAACGCAATTGCATTCCAATTAAGATTTATCTGATGTGTAGTACAATAAAAAAGCTCGTAAAGTGGCAGCTTCAGTAAAATCTATATTAGTTTTGCCATTACATGCCTTGAATACGAAATATTATATTTTTTAAACTTTCTTTCAGTAGAGAAGATGCATGAGAATGCATAATTACAATTCATATCAGCTCCGGTCAAATGCAAATTGGCACTTCCAGTCACATAATGAAACTTAAAATATACTGAATCTGGTTTAGGAACTTCTCCCCCTGTAAGAGGTTGGTGTTTTAACACCATTATTTTTTAAACAAGCGTCCCCTGAAAACAATATACAATAAGCAACACGTTCTAACCACGTTAAATTCAGCGTGGTTCTATTTAACAAGTGTTTGCATGTCAACATCAATAAATTACTCCACAATTTACATAATTTAACCTGGAGTAACAATCATTCCTATCGGCTATCGTACAAAATTATGTTTTTGCTAACTTTGTATGTTCATTCATGACAATGATTTTCTGTGTGACCTAGCGTAGATACCCCACGCTGAAAGCTCCATCACCACGAGGATGTCAACCAGTCATATTCTCCGTTGCCTAGGAAGGAAAAATAATGTCTAAATTGAGTACAGGTTCTGAGGTGTGGTATTTTGACATTACCTTATGGCCCGTATTTTTTTTTAAATTGCAGCTGGTGTGCCAATTCTCACACAGGTTAAGTTAGTATTTCTGAAGTTGCAGTATTTCTTTAATGAATTCAGATTAAAGAGAAACAGACTTTATTCATGTGAAGTTTAGAAATAGATACCAAGTACCCACTACATTCATTGGCTTAGCAGATGGCTAAATCAACATGTAGAGGAACCAACGAGAGAGCAGACTATTTTATAAAATATTTTTATTAGAATACATATTAAGAAATAATATAAAATCGAAAAAAAAGGAAACATATTATTCGTCACATACATTCTTAATATTTTTTAAATTTACGGTCATTATTATTTATACTTCTATATTTTTTATTATTTTATAACATTATTTTATAAAGAGAAATAATAAAAAGAAAAAGAAATAAGAAAGAAATAAAAAATCAATAAAATGAGTGGAATATTAATAGAATATTGACTGGCCTTGAGGGGGATACGACATATATTGCCTGAAGTAAGATTCATATTGCCCGAGTCGAAGACGAGGGCAATATGGATCTAGTGAGGGCAATATATGTCGTATCTCCCGAAAGAGGACAGTCAATATTGTTATTATTACCCATTATCAGACATCTAGAGGAAAATTTGAACATCTCAGCTCGCGGACTTTCCACGCAAAATTTAACCAAAATGACGCGGCAGTCTTTCCTGTCTGCCGTTTGAATATTCTAAATTTCCCACGCAGCGTCAAACGTTGCCGTCACGTTGCCAAGTTCCCGGATGTGAGACCAGGGCAATATAAGACTATAATTCCCCGCTGTTTTAACAGGTAAAGTCCATAGGCGTTTCACAAGAAAGGGGAATATAAGAAAATATTCCCCTGTTACCCCTGCTGGCAGTAAAAACGAAGGGAATACAATTTCGTAAAAGCATACCTCAGATGTGTGATATGGGTAATAATAAGCAAGATATTCTTCATTGGAGATATATTCATGATCTATTGTATATAATTCTCATCTATTCCTTCATTCAGGCTTCAGTCATGGCCTCGAACCGGACCACCTTAACCCTTTAAATATTCAATAAATGGAGACCATATTCCTCTGAATTGATCTAACCTGTCCATTAGGACAAGTCTTAATCGTTCCAGGTGAAGTGTCTCCGACATTTCTGTACAATCCACATTTTGATTGTGGGGGATATGGGACCTTTCCAAAATCTTAGTATTAATTTTTTTTACCAATTATTAAACTATAACCAATAAAACTTTAAATTGTATCAAGGAGTGTCTGGCATTTAATGAGGCAGTGGGTGTATATGTTGTAAACTTTCATTCCATACTTCTACACTAATTGTTTGAATCTAATTCGTTTTCCCATGCTTGTCTATATTTTTCCGTACGTGGTAAATCATTTTAACCAGTAAGATATTATAAATATATGATATTAATTTTTTCTGTATTCGGATGTTTATATTAGACATTCATCTAAAATTTCTGTCTTTCTATTCCTAAAATCTGGTGTATTTGATTTAACATAATCTCTAATTTGTAGATATCTAAAATACTCTTTTGAGTGTAATCCATAATTTTGTTGTAATTACTGAAATGAAAGAAATAAACTTTCCCTGTAGAGATCACCCATCTTATTTATTCCATAGTTCTTCCATTTAAAAAAACCTTTATCCATCAATGAAGGTTTAAAAGTAATGTTGTTTACAATTGGAAGAGCCAGTGGTATACTCTGTAATTTTAGACTGGGTTTTGAGAAATGAGGAAGGGGTAGTTAGCAGTCTTGTTGTACGTGCCCCAGGCTATTTTAGACAGGGTTTTGAGAAATGAGGAAGGGGTAGTTAGCAGTCTTGTTGTACGTGCCCCCTTGGGCAAGAGTGCCCATAATATGGTTGAGTTCTGCATTAGGATGGAGAGTGACATTGTTAATTCAGAAACAACGGTTCTGAACTTAAAGAAAGGTAACTTTGAGGGTATGAGACGTGAATTGGCCAAGATTGACTGGCAATTAATTCTAAAAGGGTTGACGGTGGATATACAATGGAAGACATTTAAAGACTGCATGGATGAACTACAAAAATTGTTCATCTCAGCTTGGCAAAAGAATAAATCGGGGAAGGTAGTGCATCCGTGGATAACAAGGGAAATCAAGGATAGTATCAAAGCGAAGGATGATGCGTACAAAGTAGCCAGAAAAAGCAGCATACCAGAGGACTGGGAGAAATTCAGAGACCAGCAGAGGAGGACAAAGGGCTTAATTAGGAAATGAAAATAGATTATGAAAGAAAACTGGCAGGGAACATAAAAACTGACTGCAAAAGTTTTTATAGATATGTGAAGAGAAAGAGATTAGTTAAAACAAATGTCGGTCCCTTGCAGTCAGAAACAGGTGAGTTGATCATGGGGAGCAAGGATATGGCGGACCAATTGAATAACTACTTTGGCTCCGTCTTCACTAAGGAAGACATAAATAATCTGCCGGAAATAGCAGGGGACCACGGGTCAAAGGAGGAATTGAGTGAAATCCAGGTTAGTCGGGACGTGGTGTTGGGTAAATTGAATAGATTAAAGGCAGATAAATCCCCAGGGCCAGATAGGCTGCATCCCAGAGTACTTAAGGAAGTAGCTCAGGAAATAGTGGATGCATTAGCGATAATCTTTCAAAACTCTTTAGATTCTGGAGTAGTTCCTGAGGATTGACGGGTAGTAAACGTAACCCCTCTTTTTAAGAAGGGAGGGAGAGAGAAAACGGGGAATTACAGACCAGTTAGTCTAACATCGGTAGTGGGGAAACTGCTTGTGGGGAGTCAGTTATTAAAGATGGGATGGCAGCACATTTGGAAAGTGGTGAAATCATTGGACAAAGTCAGCATGGATTTACGAAAGGTAAATCATGTCTGACAAATCTTGTGGAATTTTTCGAGAATGTAACTAGTAGCGTGGATAAGGGAGAACCAGTGGATGTGGTATATCTGGACTTCCAGAAGGCTTTCGACAAGGTCCCACATAAGAGATTAGTATACAAACTTAAAGCATACGGCATTGGGGGTTCAGTATTGATGTGGATAGAGAACTGGCTGGCAAACAGGAAGCAAAGAGTAGGAGTAAACGGGTCCTTTTCACAATGGCAGGCAGTGACTAGTGGGGTACCGCAGGGCTCAGTGCTGGAACCCCAGCTATTTACAATATATATTAATGATCTGGATGAGGGAATTGAAGGCAATATCTCCAAGTTTGCGGATGACACTAAGCTGGGGGGCAGTGTTAGCTGTGAGGAGGATGCTAGGAGACTGCAAGGTGACTTGGATAGGCTGGGTGAGTGGGCAAATGTTTGGCAGATGCAGTATAATGTGGATAAATGTGAGGTTATCCACTTTGGTGGCAAAAACAGGAAAGCAGACTATTATCTAAATGGTGGCCGATTAGGAAAAGGGGAGATGCAGCGAGACCTGGGTGTCATGGTACACCAGTCATTGAAAGTAGGCATGCAGGTACAGCAGGCAGTGAAAAAAGCGAATGGTATGTTAGCATTCATAGCAAAAGGATTTGAGTATAGGAGCAGGGAGGTTCTACTTCAGTTGTACAGGGTCTCTTGGTGAGACCACTGTATTGCGTACAGTTTTGGTCTCCAAATCTGAGGAAGGACATTATTGCCATAGAGGGAGTGCAGACTGATTCCTGGGATTCCTGGGATGTCAGGACTGTCTTATGAAGAAAGACTGGATAGACTCGGTTTATACTCTCTGGAATTTAGGAGATTGAGAGGGGATCTTATAGAAACTTACAAAATTCTTAAGGGGTTGGACAGGCTAGATGCAGGAAGATTATTCCCGATGTTGGGGAAGTCCAGGACAAGGGGTCACAGCTTAAGGATAAGGGGGGAATCCTTTAAGACCGAGATGAGAAATACTTTTTTCACACAGAGAGTAGTGAGTCTCTGGAACTCTCTGCCACAGAGGGTAGTTGAGGCCAGTTCATTAGCTATATTTAAGAGGGAGTTAGATGTGACCCTTGTGGCTAAGGGGATCAGAGGGTATGGAGAGAAGGCAGGTACGGGATACTGAGTTGAGTGATCAGCCATGATTATATTGAATGGCGGTGCAGGCTCGAAGGGCCGAATGGGCTACTCCTGCACCTAATTTCTATGTTTCTATGGCAATAATTTTGAACACTTTGATTATATCTTCCATTAACTTCTGTTCAAAAACCTTTGTAAATGCTTTGGACCTGATGCTACTCTAAAATAATTTGCTAAGATTGGCCTTTTGAAGTTTGACCTTTATTCTTTACTTCATGTCGTCTCCTAGTTTAAATAAGCGTTAACCCACGTTACACAACATTTTGTTGAATCAACCATTCTTCAACCACGAACATCTCTCATCTAAAAGGTTTGTTTCCAGTGATGCATACTAGGCTGCCATCTTATATGCAACTCAACCTGTTTTTAAATGTTTAATTGCAAAGCTATATCCTTCAGGTTTTTCCAATGCAATATCCAAACGTCTAATGCTAAATTTCAGTATTAACCAAGTAATCTGTTTAAACCACCTCCTTACATACAATAGCAAAATAGTAATCATGTCCCCCTTAGTTACTTTAAGATACTGGAGCTCAAGGACATAATTTGACATGTAACAAACAGAAATTAAACGTGTGTAGAACAGTATATGCATTTACTAAACTAGCAAATTCCTTAATTCCTTAAATCAATTCCAGGATTTGTGTGGTAGACAAAAATGATATAGAAACTCAGCGGGTGAGGCAGCATCTATGGAGCGAAGAAAATAGTTGACGTTTCGGGTCGAGACCCTTCGTCAGACTGATGTGGGGGCGGGAAGAAGAGAGGAAAAGGCGGAGACAATGGGCTGTGGGAGAACTAGGATGGGGAGGGGAAAGAAGGAGAAAGCAGGGACTACCTAGAATTGGACAAGTTAATGTTTATATCGCTGGGATGTAAACTATCCAAGCGAAATATGAGGTGCTGCTCCTCCAATTTACCGTGGGCTCTCACTCTGGCCATGGAGGAGGCCCAGGACTGAAAGGTCGGATTTGGAATGGGAGGGGGAGTTGAAGTGCTGAGCCACCGGGAGATCAGGTTGGTTATTGCAACCCGAGCTGAGGTGTTCGGCGAAGCGATCGCCAAGCCTACGCTTGGTCTCACTGATGTAGTGCAGCAGACATCTAGAGCAGCGGATGCAATAGATGAGGTTGGAGGAGGTGCAGGTGAACCTCTGCCACACCTGCAAAGACTGCTTGGGCACTTGGATGGAGTCAGGGTGGGGGCGGGGGAGGTAAAGTGGCAAGTGTAGCATTTGCTGCGGTAGCAAGGGAAAGTGCCAGGAGAGGGGGTGGGAAGGGTGGTGTCCATGCTAACCACCCCCCCCACCAGTTAGTATAATTGTAACCTACACGCCCCTTGCTCTCTCTCTGGTGATCGTGACAGACCACGTACAGCTAGGGCTGTATGATTAATAAAGTAGTGAAGACCTTAAGGTGTCTGTGTACCTTCTATACATGGCGTCAGACGTTCTTCTTCCTGCATCTCCAGTCTATCGCGTTTTATTTTCTTTGTCCCAGTACCCCCTCCCTGTGCCGTGATGGCTTCTGCCTGTCATAAACCTGACATCCTAGTCTTTGATGCAGACATCTCTCATCGCTGGAGTGTGTTCCGACGTGACTTTGAGCATTATGTTACAATCGCTCACCCTGCTGTGGCCCCTGCTGTCAAGGCTTCCCTGCTGCTTAATCTAGCTGGTCCCGAAGCGCTTGAGCGATCGGAGTCATTCATCTATGGACAGGGTGAGAATATCCAGGACCCAGTATGTCTGCTTGCTAAATTTACGGCGATGTGTGACCTTCCCACTAACCACCTTAGAGCGTTTCAAACTGTTTTCCCGACGCAAAAACCCTGGGGAATCTATTGACAATTTTGTGGCCTTGTTGCGCCAGCTGGCTCGCCGATGTGACCTGCATGTTCTGATCCCTGATACTTTGACCCATGACATCTTGCTCTTTGGCCTACGGGATGATAAGCTGCGCTTTGAGCTGCTGCGTAAGCCTGATCTGACATTCAATGAGGTGTTGCATGCCTCTCCTTTAGCTGAGGCTGTCTCCTTCGCTGAATCTGACCCTGTGGTCCACGCAGCCAGTCTCGCTGGTCGCCAGTACAATGCTCCCCAGCGACAGAGGGCAAGCCCACTGCAGGGCTTCAGACCGCCTCAACGATGTCCGAATTGTAACTTTATTTCACACCGTTCTAATGTGTGCCCGGCGTTGGGGAAAACCTGTAATTTCTGCAACAAGCCCAACCACTTCTCGGCAGCATGCCGTTCCCGTGGGAACCCTGCACGGCCACAGCAGAAACCGTCTCGCTACCTGACATGTGATGATACAGCGCCTGGTTCCCATCTCCAGCATGATGATCTTCCCCCGTCTGAACCTGACTCTTCTCAGAGCGAGCTGAGTGCGTTTTCCTTGCGAGATGCAGCTCTGATAACGGACCCGACCGTCCGAGTCACGGTGAATGGCATGGCCTTCTCTGCCAAGGTGGATACGGGGGCTGCTGCTAATGTTATGTCGACAAGCCTGTTCAGGAAGATAAGAAATAATGAGCCCGTTTCCACAGACAGTGCTGTTTTGCGTGCCTATGGGGGTGGCGTACTTGTTCCTGTGGGGAGGGCTACTCTCCACTGCAAGGTGCTGAAGACCTCGCGGCCCCTCTCTTTCTTCCTGCTAGACGGTAAATGTGATCACCTGCTCGGCGTGGAGGCTTGCCAGGACCTCGGATTGGTGAGCTTCCACAACGATGTCCACCTGGTAGAGGCACCCCTGAATTCGCTGGCCGAATTCCCTGACCGGTTTGTCTCGCAGCTGGGGAAGTTGCCCTGCAGCTACAAGATTGCCCTCAATCACAACATCACGCCGGTCATCTGTCCTCCGCACAATGTATCCTTCGCCATGAGGGGCAAGGTCGAGTCTGCTCTTCGCGAGATGGTGGCCACGGGCATCCTGAAGCCAGTAACGGACTCCACCCGGTGGGTTTCTATTGTGGTTGTCGCTGCGAAGAAAGACAAGAGCGAAATACGGATCTGCATCAACCCTAAGGACTTGAACTTGGCCTTCAGGCGCCCGCACTATCCCATGCGGACGGTGGAGGATGTTGCTGCGCAGGTTGGCCCTGCCACCGTGTTCTCGGTTCTTGATGCCAAGAGTTCGTTCTGGCAGATACCTCTAGACGAGCGATCCCTGCACCTGACGACCTTCAGCACGCCCTTCGGCAGGTATCGCTTCCTCCGCATGCCGTTTGGGATCAACTCTGCCAGCGAGGTGTTCCAAAGGACCATGGAACAACTGTTTGCTGGACTTCCGTGTGCCATCATTGTCGACGACATCCTGGTTTATGGGAAGAATGTCGCTGAGCACGACCACCACCTTCGCCAGTGCTGCAGTGGGCCCGGGAGGTCAACCTGAAGCTCAACCCGAAGAAATGCCGATTCCGGGTCCCTGAGGTCACCTACGTGGTGCACGTCTTCACTGCATCGGGGCTGAAGCCCGACCCGCAGAAGACGGCCGCAATATCCGGTATGCCTGCACCTGCGGATGTGCCTGGCCTACAGCGCTTCTTGGGCATGGTCAACTACCTGGGAAAGTTCATCCCCGACCTGAGTGAACTGAGTGCCTCTCCGCGGGATCTGGTGAAAAAGGACACTGCCTGGGCCTGGTTCCCGCAACACCAGAAAGCATTTGACACCCTCAAATCTAAGCTGATCAGCATGCCAACGCTGAAGTACTTTGACCTCCAGCGCCCCATCGTCCTCACATGTGATGCATCTAAGTTTGGCCTCGGGGCCGCCTGCCTGCAGATCCATGACGGGGTGCAACTGCCTGTGTCCTACGCGTCCCGCACAATGACGACCGTTGAACAACGCTATGCCCAGATTGAAAAAGAGCTGCTGGCTGTTGTGCCTGCTCCAAATTCAAGGACTATATCCTGGGCAACTGCTTCACTGTCGAGACAGACCACCAGCCTCTGGTCACCATCCTCAACAAGCCGATACACATGGCCTCCTCCCGGCTCCAGCGCATGATGCTCCAGCTACAACGCTTCACTTTCACAGTGGTTTATCGCAAGGGCAAGGACATGTTTGTTGCTGACACGCTGTCTCGGGCGCCTCTCTCATCCACAACCCGACATCCGTACGAGGCGTCAGATCTGATAGTCCTAAACGTTAATTTCATGCCCTCCAGTCAGTTGAAGTCCCTGGCCAAGCACACGGAGGCTGACGCTTCGCTACAGCAGCTGGCCGCGATCATCAAGCAGGGTTGGCCAGACCGCCGTTCTTCCCAGCCGGCCGCAGCGATGCCTTACTTCCTGGTTCGTGACGAGTTGGTGCTGCGTGATGGTGTGATTGTGAAGGGGCACAAGGTGGTGGTGCCCGAAGCACTACGAGAACAATACTTCGAAACCGCTCATCGCGGCCATCCCGGGGCCGAGGCGAACCTTTCCATCGCTCAGAGCCTGTTTTTCTGGCCTGACATGCCTCGCTACTTCCGGGATAGAGTCTCCGCGTGCCCTACCTGCAACTACATCGCTCCACAGCAACAGCGGCAGCCGCTCCTGCAGCAGCCAGCTGCTAACCTGCCCTGGTCTGCGCTAGCAACCGACATCTTCGAATGGCACGGAAAGCACTTCCTGGTACTTGTCGACTCTTACTCCAGCTGGTTTGAAGTTGACCTGCTCCACTCCCTCTCTTCCTCCGCGGTCATCGAGAAGTTGCGCCGCCACTTTGTCACCTTCGGGTCTCCGGCCAGCCTGCAGTCGGACAACGGCAGCCAGTTCACCAGTGCCGTGTTCCGTGCTTTTGTCAAACGATGGAACTTTCGTCATTACACCAGCAGCCCGGAATACCCGCAGAGCAAGACTGGCTGAGCGCGCGGTCCGCAACGCTAAAGGATTGTTGGAACGTTGCCGCCTATCCCGCTCCAACATCTACCTGGCCCTGCTGAACCTCCGCAACATCTCCCGCGACCATGCCCTGGGCTCCCCGGCTCAGCGACTCAGCGACTCATGTCCCGAGTCACGAGGCCCACGGTCCTGGTGCCTCAGCAGTCCCTGTCCCCCTCCGTCTTTAAACCTGCCTTGGTCCGGAAACACATTGCCCAAAAACACGGTATGCAGAAGCGTTCCCACGACAGGTCCTGCCGTGTCCTCCGCCCTCTTCTCCCGGCCAG
The DNA here is from genome assembly GCA_035221665.1 of Okamejei kenojei. NCBI lineage: Eukaryota > Metazoa > Chordata > Chondrichthyes > Rajiformes > Rajidae > Okamejei > Okamejei kenojei. Next base: position 103,024,206 of record CM069136.1, on the reverse strand, counting down.
GTCGTCCGTATGAGGTCCACTTCTGGACGTTCCAAGCTGGCCGTGGTCGTCGGTTCTGCCGGTTCCCCTCGTTCGTACCTTGTCAACCATGACGGAAGGGTGTACTGCCGGTCCTGCCAGCATCTCCGGCTCGTGAACGAGCCTATCCCTCCCCCGGCGGCTCCGTATGCCCCCTGCTGCCACTGTCGCGGCCCTGTGCTTTGCCCGTTCCTCTGGGGTCACCCCCCCCCCCGTCCTCCTCCTGTGCGCCTCCCAGCTGCGGTCCCGCTTTCTCCGGCTTCCTCGCCCTTCCCTTCGCCGTCCCCCCTGATGCCTTCGTCGCCCAGGGGTTCTCCTGTCCGTAGCCCCTACCATGCCCCGGCGTCGTCCCTGCTTGTTCCCGTCGGGGTAGGAGGTGATGGCGAGGTGCGGACCCGGTCTGGTCGCCTGGTCAGGCCGCCGGTCCGTTACGGCAATTACGTGTGATTCTGCATTCCCGTGCTTTACTGTTTGCATTTACCCTAGCGTATGAGACATGGTCGCCCTGTCACTCACTGTTTGTTTTGGTAGGGGAAGGATGTAGATGATATGTGTATACACCTTTAATTGATAGTGAAGATGTCCATGCTAACCACCCCCCCCCCCCACCAGTTAGTATAATTGTAACCCATACGCCCCTAGCTCTCTCTCTGGTGATCGTGACAGACCACATACAGCCAGGGCTATATGATGTATGATTAATAAAGTAGTGAAGACCTTAAGGTGTTTGTGTATCTTCTCTACAGGTGGGAAGGGACAAATTGACCAGGGAGTTACGGAGGGAGCGGTCTCTACGGAAAGCCGAAAGGGGAGGAAATGGGAAGATGTGGTGGGATCCCATTGGAAGTGGCAGAAATGTCAGTGGATACTTTTGTTGTATGTGACGGCTGGTAGGGTGGAAGGCGAGGACAAGGGGGATTCTGCCCTTGTTACGAGTGGGGGGGGGGGGGAGAGGGGAGTGAGAGCAGAGTTACGGGGTATAGAAGAGACCCTGGTGACAGCCTCATCTATAGTAGAAGAGGGAACCCCCATTCCCTAATGAATGAGGACATCTCCGAAGCCCTGGTGAGGAACACCTCATCCTGGGTGCAGATGCGGCGTAGACGGAGGAATTGGGAGTAGGGGATGGAGTCCTTACAGGAAGCAGGATGGGAAGAAGTGTAGTCCAGATAGCCATGGGAGTCAGTGGGTTTATAGTAGATGTCGGTCAGTAGTCTGTCACCTGTGATGGAGATAGTGAGGTCTAGAAACAGTAGGGAGATGTCGGAAATGGTCCCTAGTTTGTTTGCTTATTCTCTTTTCTATATAGGGTCCATCACGTGGAATTCAAAATGCAGATTATCCTTGAGCAAAAGATTACTGGAAGGTCGACGTAACCCATTTTCAGAAGTGGAGGAGAATGCACAACCATTGTATGTGCTTTGGCAACACTGTATAGCACTTTTTAAGCATTAGATCTGCACTAGGATAAGAGCGCTTTAGACAGGAGAAACCAATTATAAGCATAGAGGATCACGTGGCTTTCCCTGCTGCAAAGTTCAGACTGCTTACTGCACACTATTGTTTCTTACTTTGAGTGATTCGGTAGCCTTGCGCAGTTCTTTAATAACTGATGCCAAGGCTTCAGGATTGATTCCTTGTTCACAAAGACGGACACAAATCGAGAGGGATTCCATATCAAGACCAGTATTCAGCAATCTTGAAATTTCAAGGAGGACTGGGAAAGCAAAAAACAAAAAAAATTATTTAAAAAAATTATTTGACAAATACTTGCATTTTTAAGGTAACTTCAAAATCGTCAGTTGATCCAAAAATAAACACCATTGAATTGTTAAAAAAGTCAGCAGAACCTCACACACGATGAGGTCTCATGATCATGTCATTATGGCATTATCTTTATCTTTGGGGTCATGACACCAGGGCAATACTATCTCTATAATTATAAAACTCTGATCTTGGATGAGGTGTAATTATTTGTGTATGTGTGCTCATCTCCTCGAAAACACGACGCGCTAACATATTCCGATAGAGATTTATGCCATGATGTCAAAAATCGCCTCATCTGAAAATTTTACATTATTTCCCCCGAGTTATTTATGAAAATGTTCAACAATTTCAAATTACGTGGTAAATGAACTAGATGGTCTCGTTGATTACGTCACAATAGCTCTACCTGCCTGCCTCTGCTCACGCAGCAAGTGATGTCACCCCTGTTGTCTTCTGTACTTCTTGGCTTCTTAACTTTCACTTCTTTAAATTTGTCAATTAGCATTTTAAACTGCTGCTCAGGTCATGCGGAGGAATCAGGAGACCTGCGATTTCCCCGTGACTCCTTTCTCTCGCTGGTGATCCCGATCACACAGACACCTGGCCGTCACGGAGGACAACCTCCTCTCCCCCGCCCAATCGTCTGTCACGCGGGTGGGTGGGCTTCCCTTCGCAGAAACCACGATCGGCCGGGGGGGGGGGGGGGAGAGGAGGGGGGGGAGGAAGAGGAGGAGGGGGGGGAGGAAGAGGAGGAGGAGGGGGGGGGGATGAAGAGGAGGAGGGGGGAGGAAGAGGAGGATGGGGAGGAAGAGGAGGAGGGGGGGGAGGGAGGAGGAGGGGGGAGGAAGAGGAGGAGGGGGAGGAAGAGGAGGAGGGGGGAGGAGGGGGGAGAGGATGAGGGAGGGGAGGAAGAGGAGGAGGGGGAAGAGGAAGGAGGAGGGGGGAGGAAGAGGAGGGGGGAGGAGTTGGGGGGAGAGGAGGGGGGGGAGGGGGGGGGAGTGAGGAGAGTGGGGAGGAAGAGGAGAGGGGGGGGGGAAGAGGAGGAGGGGGGAGGAAGAGGAGGAGGGGGGAGGAAGGAGGAGGAGGAAGAGGGGAGGGGGAGGAAGAGGAGGAGAGGGGGAGGAAGAGGAGGAGGGGGGAGGTAAGAGGAGGAGGGGGGAGGAAGAAGGAGGAGGGGGAGGAAGAGGAGGAGGGGGGAGGAAGAGGAGGAGGGGGAGGAAAGGAGGGGGGAGGAAGAGGAGGAGGGAGTTTCTGAGAAGTAAGTAGCTTCTTTTTTCCTTCCTCTTCGTCTTTGTTCCCGTCCCTCGGAGGAGGGGGAGAAGAGGAGGAGGGGAAAGAGAGGACGAGAAGAGAGGGGGTCGTGTTTTGATAGGTAGGGGGGGAGGAAGAGGAGGTCAGGTTGGGGAGGAAGGGGGTGAATGGGATGATTTGTTGTGGGGAAAGGATCCTCTTCCTTCCGACCCGAGAGCTCGCTCTTCACTCACATGTAGACCCAATTGTGACGTCATCAGCAAAATACCCCCCCCCCCTGTTTTTTTCAGATTTGTGAATAAATTCAATTAATAACTCGAGAAATAAAGCATGAATTTTCAGATATGACGATTCCGGACTTCACGGGATAAATCTCCACCGGAACACGTTAAATGTAACCGATAGCACGTCGTTTTTTCAAGAAGATGTGATTATATCTACACACACACACACCCAAGATCAGAGTTTTAATAATTGTTGAGATATGATATAGAAGATAGATGAAAGCATTAGGGTCAGAATTAATACATTGGTCGTTCAAAGGACAAGTTCTTAAAGGATATGACTAAAAGAGAAGATTTAAAAGAAGCAATAATTCAAAAATATAGAACTTCTTTACAAACACCTACTTGATTATTTGCATTTCTGCAATCAAGAGGGACTGTAGAGTAACATCATTCAAATTTTAATTATTGGTCGCAGGAAAGAAGTGCCTAAAGAAATTGGGAACAAGGTCATGCATCTTTTATTTATGGATGCAGTGCAGTTAAGGGAGAAACAATAAACTGCTGATGCTGGTTTACAAAAAGAGACAAACGCTTCAGTAATTCAGGAAGCATCTCTGGAGAACATCGCTACGTGATGTTTCGGGTTGGGATCCTTCTTCAAACTGAATTAAGCGAGCAGTTTGTCTCTTTTTCAATTAATTAAGTTTCCTTTGATCTATGTTCACAAAAGTTATTGAACCATTTATGAATGCTAATAACACATGGCTCAATTTTGTTCTTCAGAAACAGCATCTATAACTACTTTTGCAAAGCACTGCCCATCTGAGGCTTTGCAGTCCTGTTAGCCGGTATAGTGTTCTTCATTGATCCAAGTTGCCCACACTGACCAACATGCCCGATCTGCACTAGTCCCATCTGCCTGTGCTTGGCCCACAACTCTCAACCTGTCCATGTACCTCTCCAAATGCCTCTTAACTGTTATGATAGTACCTGCCTCAACGACCTCCTCCGGCAGCTCGTTCCATACACCCTCCACCCATTGTGTAAATAAGTCACCCCTCAGGTTCCTATTAAATCTTTCCCCAGCTCATCTTATGTCCTCTGGTTCACAATTCCCCCATTCTGAGCAAAGTGCATTTATTCGATCTATTCCTCTCACAATCTTGTACTCTATAAGATCACTGCTCATCCACCTGTGCTCCAAGGAATAAAGTCCCAGCCTGTTCAACCTCTCCGCTATAGCTTAGGCCTCTTGACTCCTGGCAACATACTTGCAAATCTTCTCTGCACCTTTACCAACTTGACAACATCCTTCATATAACATGGCAAACAAAACTGAGCACTATATTCTAAATGTGGACTCACCAATGTCTTATACAAAAGCAACATGACCTGCCTACTTCTGTGCTCAATACTCTGACTGATGAAGGCCAATGTGCCAAAAGCATTATTGATCGCCTTATTTGTGATGCCACTTGCAAGGAACTATGCACCTTGGTAGTTTTCTTGATGTTGGCACATTTACTCTTTCTGCTGCTGATCTCATCATTACGGCTGGGTCAGTCATATTAAGTTGAATACACGTATGTATTTGGTACCTCAGCTAAATGTCAGGTATAACTGGCACATGTAGCTTGGCTCCCATTCACTTGTATGGAGTCATCAATCTGAGTGAAAAATTGAAGCTGATACTTTGATTAATGTTCTAATTAATTGATTGCTTAAAGTGTGTTAGTTTTTTTAATTTGCTTCAAATATGAAGAAAGATTTGAAAACGTCTTTGAAAACCTAAGATGTCAAAAAACGAGGACTTTGAGACAATCTGTGTTCTGCAGATAGTTAATGTGGAAGCAAGGGAGGGTAGTGCAGCCATTGGATTCATGTGGAGTGGAAGTTCAAAGCAAGTCAGATTTATGATTAGCATGATCTAACCATTGACAGTTGAAGGCTTCAGCCGATTTGGGTAATGGGTTCAAAATAAAGCACAAGAAACTGAGAGAAAGACAATTTAGTGATGCACCTGTAAACACGTTCAACATATAACATCTGGACGTGCAGCATTTGTGAAATATGGTAGGCAATTTTAGATTATTAATTTTGGTTTCTATACACAAATAATCTACACTGACATTTTTATCAAAGTGCTTACAGCAAGTGAGATTCCCGAGCCTTTATGACTTGCGGAAAGCCACGTCAAACACATGAAAAAAATTAAGCATTATTATCTGTGTGAATCAAATAATCCTAACCCTAAGCAAATGTAATTTAAAGTTTCAAATGATTGGGCAGTATTTTATGAAACAGAGTCTAGCCATCGTAGAGTTGGATACAGGTTTCTGGAAAGGTCATGCCATATCAAATGTTTTATTCAAGACAAGATAAGGGCAATTATGAAAATAACATATTCTGATGAATGGATTCAATGTCTATTAAAGACCAGCTCAAAACACTGCTCAATTAGTCACTTTGATTTGTTTAATAAAATTCTGCTGCCAAACAAGTAACAGGACCAACATTATTAATATTATGGTTAGCAATGAATAATACTAGTTGAAAGCTAGATGCTAATTATTAATGCATCTATTCATTGCCAAATAATTCCTACCCATGCCTTGGAGGTTTGGCATCAACCAATATCAGCAGTGACATAAATTAATTACCATCCAGGGCAGTGTTAGAACCAGACTTTAAGTTTGTTCGTAAACAAAACGTCAGGCATTATTTTGGGTCCATATTTAGTCGGCTGACATAGACGAAATGGCAGATTTTTGATCAAGTAGAGTGGTTTAACATCCAAGACATTTGTGTACAAGTAATATATTTTAATTCTAATTTAAAAAAAATAGCTTCTTATACTAAATCTAGAGAGAGACATGATTAGAAGTGGGATCAATTTGAAAACTGTTGCAAAATATATAAACATAGCCCAAGTCTGACAGAAAATGCAATCCGTTTAAATATAGAAATAACTCTAATTGAAGGAAACAAACCACAGTTATCAAGGTAGGAAGCAACTCTACACTCTTTGGAGATGATAACAAGTAACAAAATACTTACTGCTGATTAAACTAAAGTATGTTAAAAACTATAACACAAAAATAAGCAAACCAGGTAAGCAGATTGGCCACCTCTTCGCTACCCCAAAAGAAATCCTACTCGCCCTACACTTGCAGTCAAACTTTAGCGAGGCAAAGGTACTAACGTTGGTGAAGGATCTCTTAATAACTTTCACCAATTGCTCTTTGATGATGAAGAAACATGCTCGGGTACAAGATAAGAGCGAGAATGTTGAGGGCATGGTGCACTGGCTCAGATTGTAAGGTCAAGAATTTGAGAAAGATTTCAAGGCTTTTTCCTCAATTAACTAAATGCATCATCAAATGCATTGTTCTGAAATTTTATGGGTAAGGGCCAAGTGTGTGAGATGGTATATAATGCTTTAACTGCATGGCTAGAGCATCAGAATTACACAATTTACATTTTAGCAGCTTGTGAAATCAAAGTTTCACCTTTCTCTTTCTCCACAATACTGGATGAGGCAAGATAGACCTTAAATAAGCAGGTAACTGAATCAGTTAGGGAGGGCAGTTTCAACTGAAACCAAATACAATCTAAATACATATCAGAAAAGATATAGCACTGCCAAGGAGTGTGCATTCCCTGGAAAACCACAAAGAGCTGTGGGATTATGTATTGAAAAAGAAAGAGCTGGAGTAACTCAGCAGGTCAGGCAGCATCTCTGGAAAACTTGGATAGGTGTCGTTTCAGATTGGGAACTTTCTTCAGAGTCTGAAACATCATCTATCCTAGTTTTCCAGAGATGCTGCCTGGCCCACTGGAATACTGCAGCACTTTGTGCTTTTTTAAAAAACCAGCATCTGCAGTTCCGTTTTTGTATACATTATGTATTATGATGGATTAGAAAATTCCCTATGCTGATCCTATTTGATATGTTTACAAAGTACATGTCAGTTATGTTTCGACCCAACACTCTCACCTCAGTCAAATGGTTCAGGTTCCAGACTGGTGGCTTCAGCACAAAATCTTGGCTGACATCTCCAGTGTAGCAGAACAAAAGTCCTGCAATCTCTAAAGAGTCATCATATGGAGCACCCCACTTATCCTTGTAGGTAAACATAAATGATTTATCACCCTTACTTAAAAAAACCTGGATTTATTTCTTGGTGATCTGGTTATTATCTGGTACGGGCCTGTCAGAAGCCTGCTTTTTACTGCCCACTTCCCATCTTGCAAGGGTGACCAAGTAACATTTATAAAGAGCATTAAACAATCGTAGAATACTCAATGTGCTTTGCAACCCATTTTTATCCTCAGAAAAAAATATAATGAAACTAAAAAATATCATGAAATATAATGACTGAAAAAATTCATTCAAAGAGCTGTCAAACTCCAAAACATCCTGGGATTCCTGGCCGGCCGCCACTCTGACTATTCTCTTTTCTCTCCTTTGCCTTCTGAGAGAAGATAGAAGAGCTTGAAGGCATGGATGGCCAGATTATGAAACAGCTTCTTCTCACTGCCATCAGACTTGTGAACAATCATCTGTTTAACACTACATTCCTGAAGACATTGTCGTACTCATAACTTTACCTCATTGGTTATACTATTATTGTACTTTAATATTCTTTTAAATTATTGAAGTTGTTTTCACTCCACAATCCTGGACCATTCGTATTTTTCCCTTGCCATTGATCATTTCTGCATATATACACATTGTTGCTCCATGTGCGCAATAAATTTAATTGTACCCTAGTGTATGTAATAAACTAATTTTGTAAATACCAAGGCACATTAGAAAGATGCAAATATTATCTTAACTCCCAGCAATCCTTGAAAACGTTATCATTACCTACAATATTAAAGGAGCATGATGAGTACTACTCCACCATCTTAGAAGCTCAACATCAGAGTGCTTGATAGGCATGGCTTCATATCTTAATATTCATTCTCATGTTATCTGTAACACATGGCTAAATTATCTGAGCACCATGATGCACTGCAGTACCTCATCAAACCTTTTACAAACATACCACAGAATCTCATCTGAAGGACATTCCAAGAGAAACTACTAAATTAGATGCGTTGCTATCCCTCCTAATCCTTTGTGTGAAACTATGCCCCTTTAGCAAAAAAATCTCAAACATTCTCCACCTTTCATTCTTCTAAACTTCAGAGCATAAGCCCAATTAACTCATCATATGAATCAATTTAGTAATTTATTGATGGTGTTTACATCAGCCTGTCGTCTACATCGGTTCTAGGCCAGCAATCACGTCACTTTCCCACTCTCATCACCCCCCCCCCCCACACCACCATAACCTATTCTCTCTCTCACATATGCATCGACAATTTTTGATCTTTGCAACCAATGTTGTTCCAGGAACCTGAAGTCCCCACTCCACCAGGTTCAGGAGCAGCTACTTTCCTTCAACCATCAGGTCTTGAACTGACATGTATCACCTCTAATCCTGCCCCAGCAAGAGAACACTACCTCTTGCACTACTGTGGACTTGTTTTCCTTAGTGAAGACAGATCCAAAGTACCAGGTAGACTGGGAAAATCAGGTTGGTACTGGACCACAAGAAAGGGAGTTTGTGGAGTGCCTTCAAGATGGATTGTTAGAGCAGTTTGAACTGGAGTCTACCAGGGAGAAAGCAATTCTGGATTTAGTTTTGTGTAATAAACTGGATTTGATAAAGGGATTCAACGTGAAGGAGCCATTAAGAGGTAGTGATCATAATATGTTACGTTTTAATCTACAATTTGAGAGGGAGAAGGGAAAATCGGAAGTGTCAGTATTATATACTTGAGCAAAGGGGACTATGGAGGCATGAGGGAGGAGCTGGCCAAAGTTGACTGGAAAGAGACCCTAGCAGGGATGACAATGGAACAACAATGGAAGGTATTTCTGGGAATACAGAAGGTGCAGGATCAGTTCATTCCGAAGAGAAAGAAAGATTCTAAGCGGAATAAGAGGCAACCATGGATGTCAAGGACAGTATAAAAATAAAAGAGAAGTGTTACATAGCAAAGAGGAGTGGGAAGCAAGGATTGGGAAACTTTAAAAGAATAGATGATAACTAAAAAGGCAATACGGGGAGAAAATATGAGGTACGAAGGAAAGCTAGCCAAGAATATAAAGGAGGATAGTAAAAGGTATGTGGAGAGGAAAAAAATAGTTAAGACAAATGTGGGTCCCTTGAAGACTGAAAAAGGTGAATTTATTATGGGGAACAAGGGAATGGCAGACGAGTTGAACAGGTACTTTGGATCTGTCTTCACTAAGGATGTCACAAACTAGTGTCCAGAGGACCATGGGTGACAGGAAGTGAAGGAAATTCACATTAGGCAAGAAATGGTGTTGGGTAGACTGATGGGGCAGAAGGCTGATAAATCCCCTGGGCCTGATGGCTGCATCCCAGGGTTCTTTAGGAATTGGCTTTAGAAATTGTGGACGCATTGGTGATCATTTTCCTATGTTCTATAGATTTAGGATCAGCTCTGGATTGGAGGGTCGCTAATGTTATCCCACTTTTTAAAGAAAAGAGGGAGAGATAAAACTGAGAATTATAGACCAGTTAGCATCACATCAGTGACAGGGAAGATGCTGGAGTCAATTATAAAGGATGAAATAGCATCCCGGTACTTTAGGAAGTGGCTCTAGAAATTGTTGGACGCATTGGTGATCATTTTCCAACGTTCTATAGATTCAGGAACAGTTCCTGTGGATTGGAGGTTTGCTAATGTTATTCCACTTTTCAAAGAGAAGGGGAGAGGGGGAGAGAAAACAGGGAATTATAGACCAGTTAGCATCACATCAGTGGCGGGGAAGATGCTGGAGTCAATTACAAAGGATGAAATAGCAACACATTTGGATAGCGGTAACAGGATCAGTCCAAGTCAGCATGGATTTATTTACAATGGGGGAATCATGTTTGACTAATCTTGTGGAATTCTTTGAGGATGTGAAGGTGGCGGACATGGACTTTCAGAAAGCCTTTGATTAGGTCCCACACAGGAGATTAGTGGGCAAAATTAGAGCACATGGTATTGGGGGTAATGTACTGACATGGATAGAAAATTGGTTGGCAGACAGGAAACAAAGAGTAGAGATTAACAGGTCCCTTTCAGAATGGCAGGCAGTGACCAGTCAACACAACATTTTTTTGCCATTAAACAGAACACATCTTGCAAAACAATGTGGCTACGACATCAGCCTGTAGAAGGGTCTCAACCCAAAACGTCACCCATTCCTTCTCTCCAGAGATGCTGCCTGTCCCGCTGAGTTACTCCAGCATTTTGTGTTTACCTTCGATTTAAACCAGCATCTGCAGTTTTTTTCCTACACATTGGCTGCAACATAATTTCATTTATGAATTCATAAATGTTGTTAAGTATAATCTAAGATCCAACTGGGCTTTCATAGTTATGCTGAATATGATGCCCCATCTACATTAGTCCCATCTGTCCACCTATAGCCCATATGCCTCTAAACCTTTCTCGTCCAGGTACCTGTTCGAGTGCCCTTTAAAAGTTGTCATGGTACCTGCCGTGACTACCTCCTCTGACAGCTCGTTACATAAACCCACCACCGTCTCCTTCACCAGTCAGTCCCCCATGTTGTCTGTCGTTCACCACTGTGACTGGTCCTGTGTTTTGCAGAGCAGTGCCAGCTCAGGAAGAGGGGAGGGGTGTGAGGGAGTAGGTAAGGGGGAGAGGTGGAGTTGGGGGAGAGGTGGAGTTGGGGAGAGGGTGGAGCTGGGGGTGAGGGGGAGTTGGAGAGTTGGTGGGAGAGGGGGAGTGAGGGGGGGAGTTGGAGTTGGGGGAGAGATGGAGTTGGGGGAGAGGTGGAGTCGGGGAGTTTGGGGGAGAGGTGGGAGGAGTTGGGGGGAGAGGGGGAGAGGGGGGGAGGAGGGGGGGAGAGGGGGGGAGAGGGGGGGAGTTGGGGGGAGAGGGGGGGAGTTTGGGGGGAGTTGGGAGGAGAGGGGGGGAGTTGGGGAGAGGGGGTGGGGAGTTGGGGGAGGAGGGGGGGGGAGTTGGGGAGTTGGGAGGAGGGGGATTTGGGGGGAGGGGGATTTGGGGGAGAGGGGGAGTTGGGGGAGTTGGGGGGAGTTGGGGGAGTTGGGGGGAGGGGGAGTTGGGGGGAGAGGGGGAGTTGAGGGGGAGTTGGGGGAGAGGGGAGTTGGGGGAGTGGGAAGGGGAGTTGGGGAGAGGGGGAGAGGCACATTTGATGGCGGTGCCACCCTCACTGCCCCCACAGTAGCCGCTCTCCCTCCGTCCCACCCTGCGCGCTTTCGGTGATCTCCAGCCCGCTTCCAGGCGCCGACATAGCGCTTCCCGGACCGCAGGCGGGTGGATGGCCGGCCGGCCAGCGCCGAGAGCCGCGAGTGAGTGAGTGAGTGTCCGGGCCGCCGCCGCTCTCTCACTCTCACTCTCACTCTCACTCACCGTCCATCGTCTCCCGCACCGCGTTCAGATTCGCCGCATTGGCCATCGCTCCGCCCTCTCGTCCGCTGACAGACTCGAGCGGCTCAAACACAAGGCACTGGGTCGCGTATCTTCGGCCCAGACCTTCACCGGCGCGGGGGGGACGGGGGGGGGGGGCGGGCACCATGGGGGCGGGCGGGGCGGGGCTGCGGGGCCACATGGGGGCGGGGGGGGGGGGGCGGGGGCACATGGGGCGGGGCGGGGGCACCATGGGGCGGGGCGGGGGCACCATGGGGGGGGGGCGGGGCAGGGGCGGGTTGGGGGGGGGGCACCATGGGGGCGGGGCCGGGACCATGGAGGCGGGGCGGGGGCGGATTGTCAGCTGTTTTACTTCCAATAAAGTTGGTTGCGAGGGCGGCGGTTCGGCCGAGGTTTGAATTTGATTGGCCGCGCTCGAGGCGCCGCTGATTGGCTGTCGCCGCGGTGAAGGGAGTTTGGAGGCAAACGGCCTGAGAGCGGCTGTGAGGGCAACAGGGTGAGGGGAGGGTACTGGAGGCTGAGGGTTAGGGGTGGGTACTGGAGGCTCAGGATAGGGGTACTGGAGGCTGAGGGGAGGGTACTGGAGGCTGAGGGGAGGGTACTGGAGGCTGAGGGGGGGTACTGGAGGCTGAGGGGTAGGGTAGGGTACAGGGGGAGGCTAAGGGGTACTGGAGGCTGAGGGGTACGGGGGTGGTGAGGGGTACAGGAGGTGGGTATGGAGGTGGAGGGGGGAGGGTGAGGGGTGGTGGCTGAGGAGGAAGGGGGTGGTGCCGGTACGAGGGGGTAGAGGGGAGGGTGCGGTACAGAGAGAGGCTGAGGTGGGGTCAGGAGGTGGGTCAGGTTGAAGAGGGTAAGGGGTACTGGAGGGGGGGAGGGGTAAGGGGTTACAGGGGGGAGGGGGGGTAAGAGGGGGAGGGGGGGTAAGGGGGTGTCCTGGAGGGGGTAAGGGGGGGGGAGTCTGGGGGTAAGGGGTGGGGTACAGGAGGTGGGTAGGTGGGAGGGGAGGGTAAGGGGTGCAGGAGGGGGTGACCGGTAAGGGGTGAGGGGGCGAGGGGTAAGGGGGAGTACAGGGGGAGGGGGTAAGGGGTGCAGGGGGAGGGGGGTAAGGGGTGCAGGGGGAGGGGGTAAGGGGTGCAGGGGGGTTGTGGGGAGGGTAAGGGGTGCAGGGGGAGAGGGTAAGGAGTACAGGGGGAGGGGGGTAATGGAGGGGAGAAGGGAGAGAGAGAAAGCTAAAGGTGAGGGGTACAGGGAGGAAGGAGATGGGTGCAGAAGGGAAAAAGGGATGCGAGGTGCTTGAGGAAACAAGGGAGGAAGTGGTTGATGGGTACAGGGGGGAATGTAAGGTAAGGAAGAGAGATAGGGCACAGGCGGGATACAAGCAGGATCGAGACGTAAAGGAGGAAGAGAGATAGAGAGGTGCAGGAGGGAGATAGAGGGGTATAGGAAGGAACGAGAGGTAAACGAGGAGGAAGAGAGATAGATAGAGGTATAGGAGGGAAGTCAATAGAAGGGTACGGGTGGGAATGAAAGGTGAGGTAGAGAAAGGTAGTGGGGTACAGGAGGGAATGAGAGGTAAAGGAGGGAGATAGATAGAGGTGTACAAGAAGGAACAAGAGGTGTAGGAGGGAGAGATGGATGAGTAAAGGAGGGAGAAATAAGGAATAAAGGAGAGATTGAGGTAAATGAGGTAGAGAAGGGTAATGGGGGATGGATGGACAGAGACTGGCAGGGAGAAGAGGGTATAAAGGAGGGAATTACAACAGGAATTTCATTGTTCCCTTGCTGGTACAAATGACAAACGCACGAGTGAGAGGAGGGAGAGCATTGAGAGATATTGGGGAGGGACATAGGTGGGGATAAAATGGGAGAGAGGGGTAAAGGGGAGAGATCAGTAGAGGGGGTTAAACGGTTAGAAGGGGTAAATAGTTGGGGAAAGAGGGGTGTTAGTAAACAGGGAGAGAGGGGGAAGTAGAAATTCCCACTCTATCAGAGATAAAGTTTTTTAAGAAATCTTTCTTCGCACTATAATTTGTTTGCTTTTAATGTATATGCTTCTGTTTCACCTAAAGCTGATTGAAAGTGGAAAGCTGCTTTTAAAGAATGGGAGAAGTGAAGAATGAGACAAAGTTGCACATAACTCCTGAAACTCCAGGGCGGCCTCCTGTCTTGAACCCTTTTGAGAGTCCCAGCGATTATGCAAGACTGCACAAGCCGGTGATTCCCAGCCCTTCTGTCTTCAGACTGGTGAAAACCCCTGATTCTGATGTTAGTCACATTCTTGTCCTTAACACTACTGGGCCATATTGTATTTTATATAATTAAAACATAAAATGGTTAAAGTGTTTGGCAGATGGAGGGAAAGATGGAATTTATGGATATTAGTTGATGATTTTGTATCAGAATTACATGAAAATGCTTCCTTTGATTGCCAGATGTTTTATGGCATTTTCTGTTATTTCAGAATACCTGCATCGGCTTTTTTTTGCTGTACAATTACTTTATTTTGTTTGTATTGTAAGGAAATGTTTCTACAATTTAAAAAAAAAACAGCTGTCCGAAAAAGGATTTGCTTTGAGCAATGAAAGTTTTTAGCAGTTGATCAGCAGAGAGAGAGAAAATGGATTTAAAAAAAAAGGAAGTCTTGGATGTAAAAGTAGGAGGATTGGTTGATAGGTTTGCAGATGTGTCAAAGTATACAGCGGGATATCGATCGGCTACAGAAGTGGTATATGGAGTTTAATTTGTGCAAGCGTGAAATATTGCATTTTGGGTGGTTGAATGTGAGGGGTAAATATACAGTTATTGGCAATATGTTTTGCAGAATTGATGTACAGAGGGATCTTGGGGTCCAAGAACTTTACTCCCTGAAAGTGGTATCTCACAGATAGTGGTAAACCAGGCGTATAGTATGCTCTCTTTCATCAGTCTCGCCATTGAGTTTGGGGGGGGGGGGGGTTGCACGTAAGGTCATCGGGTCAAAGGGCGTGACGCACGGAGCAGCTCAACCCATGTGGAGGACATGGCTGCCTCGGCACACACTGTTAACACACGGGATGCGTACCTTCTTACCTGTTAAAAACCGCCAAATTTGTCATTCTTTGCGCTATAAATATTTGTGGGTGTTGTCATTGAAAGTGGGGTTTGCTCTGAACTCGAGCACCAACGTCTAAGTGGCCGAAGGAGCACATCCTTCGGGACAGCCTCCACTCTCCCCCCGGAGTCAGCATTGTCCGGCCACGGCTGCCCTCCGCCCAGTCTCACCCTGTGGGCCGCACTGTCACGGGCTGTGGGTCGGCCGTGCCCACACACGGGTCCGGGAGCGAGGGGCTGGAGGGCTGGAGGGAAAAGGGGCCAGGGGAAGAAGGGTCAGGGGGCGAGAAGCCTGGGCCGCGGCTCCAGGCAACGTCAGCTGCAGCAGAGTTAGGGACGGTCTACTCCCTCTGCCCACCCAGCGGCACCCCGGCCTCTTCCTCCCTCCCCCATCCTGGCCCGGGGTCCGCGGGTGTGCGACGAGTCCGGATGCTGGGCCAGAAGAAGGGCCCGCTGTGCTGGCAGCCATAGCAAATGCTGACCTGCAGTTCACCGCACACCTTCCAGTTGCTGTTGCGTGGCAACAGTACGGGTCACGGGTCATAACCTCGATTCCATGCAACCTCCCTATGAGGCAGGAAATCATGTTGCAGCTTTATAGAACTTTGATGAGGCCACATTTGGAGTATTGTATGTAGTTCTGGTGCCGCATTACAGGTCGGCTGTGGAGGCTTTGGAGAGGGTGCAGAAGAGATTTACCAGAATGTTCCCCAGCTTAGAGGGTATTAGAAGGCAGACAAAAATGCTGGAGAAATTCAGCGGGTGAGGCAGCATCTATGGAGAGAAGGAATAGACAACGTTAAGGGTGGGAAAAAGAAAGGAAGAGGTGGAGACAGTAGGCTTGTGGGAGAGCGGGGAATGTGGGGGAAAGCAAGGACGATCTGAAATTGGAGAAGTCAATGTTCATACCGCTGGGGTGTAAACTACCCAAGCAAAATATGAGGTGCTGTTCCCCCCCCATTCGCGCTGGGCCTCACTCTGGTAATAGAGGAGGCCCAAGACAAAAAGGTCAGATTTGGAATGGGAGGGGGAGTTGAAGTGCTGACATTACGAACGGTTCGTCTAGTGAGCCTATATGGGTGGAGCTGAGCAACAAGAAAGGGACGGTCACCTTGTTGGGGGTGTACTACAGAGTCCCGGATATTCAACAGGCATTAGAAGCACAAATATGCCAGGAGATTGCAAACAGCTGCAGGTCAAATAAGGTTGTTGTAGTAGGGGATTTGAACTTTCCCAATATAGACCGGGAAAAATCACAGTGTGAAGGGTTTAAATGGCGTGCAAAATAGGCAACGTTTCGGGGCAAGACCCTTCTTCAGTCTGATGTGGGGGGGGAACCGAGTGGAGGTGTTGGGCGAAGCGATCGCCAAGCCTACGCTTGGTCTCACCGATGTAGAGAAGCTGACACCTAGAGCAGAGGATGCAATAGATGAGGTTGGAGGAGGTGCACGTGATCCTCTGCCGCACCAGGAAAAACTGCTTGGGTCCTTGGATGGAGTCAACGGGGAGGTAAAGCGGCAAGTGTAGCATTTCCTGTGGTTGCAAGGAAAAGTGCTAGGAGAGGGGGTGGGAATGGCACGAATTGACCAGGGAGTAACGGAGGGAGCGGTCTCTGCGGAAAGCAAATAAGAGAGGAGATGGAAAGATGTGACCAGTGGTGGGATCCCACTGGAGGTGGCGAAAATGTCGGAGGATTATTTATTGTATGTGACGGCTAATAGGGTGGAAGGTGAGGACAAGGGACTGCCCTTGTTACAAGTGGGGGGGGGGGGTGGAGAGCGAGAGCAGAGTTATTGGGTATAGAAGAGACCCTGGTGAGAGCCTCATCTATAGTAGAAGAGGGGAACCCCCGTTCCCTGAAGAATGAGGACACCTCCGATGCCCTGGTGTGGAACACCTCATCCTGGGTGCAGATGCGGCGTAGACGGAGGGATTGGCAGTAGGGGGATGGAGTCCTCACAGGAAGCAGGGTGGGAAGAAGTGTATTCCAGATAGCCATGGGAGTCAGTGGGTTTATAGTAGATGTCGGTCAGTAGACTGTCACCTGCGATGGAGATAGTGAGGTCTAGAAATGGTAGGGAAATGTCGGAAATGGTCCAGATGTATTTGAGTGCCGGGTGGAAGTTAGTGGTGAAATGGATGAAGTCAGTGAGTTGTGTATGGGTGCAGGATGTGGCACCAATGGAGTTGTCGATGTAGCGGAGATGGAGTTTGAGGATGGGGCCATGGTACGCCTCAAACAAAGACTATTCGACGTACCCTACAAAGAGGCAGGCGTAGCTTGGGGCCCATGCGCATGCCCATTGCTACGCCTTGTATTTGGAGGAAATGGAACGAGTCAAACAAAGTTGTTAAGGGTAAGGACCAGCTCCGCTAGGCGGAGGAGAGTATCAGTAGACGGGGATTGGTTGGTTCTGCGGCAGAAAGAAACTGATGGCTTTAAGACCCTCCTGGTGGGGCATGGAGGTGTAGAGTGACTGGAGAAATTGTACAGATTTGGATTGTTTTCACTGGTTCATTGGAGGCTGAGTGGGGACCTGACTGAAATATAAAATGATGAGAGGCATAGGTGGGGTAGTCAGTCAGAACATTTTCCCAGGGTGGAAATGTCAAAGATTAAAGGCATAGCGTTAAAGTGAGAGGTGCAGGGTTTAAAGGAAGTGCAGGGCAAGTGTTTTTTACACGGATGGCGAGTGCCTGGAACGCAATGACAGGGGCAGTGGTTGAGCTAGATACGATAGTGACATTTAAGAGGTTTTTAGATAGGCACATGGATATGCAGGGACTGGAACGATATGGGTCACTTGCATGCAGAGGAGAATCGTTTAACTTGACATCATGTTTGGCCTGGACATTGTGGACTGATGTTCTGTCAGAGTTTGCAAATTTTCTTGAATATTTTGATTTTTCTCAGAATTAAAATCCCTTCCATTTGAAAGTTGTCTATTCATCTTAATCCAGATTCTTGACCATGTGGCTGTAAATAGTCCTGAAAACAATTTATAAAATCTAGATTGAACATACTCTACTTTTCTTATTTAGACTCCTGGAAAATTTAAATGGTCCATTGGTGAACTTGCCATTTTACATCCAATTGATATTGATCCAGAAGATGTTCACCAACAATCAGCATATATGAGCTGCATCAGGTCAGCAGTTTTATCCTGAAAAGATTTGCATCAGATGTATTCATTTGATTAAAGTGTGCGTGAGAGATGATCTCTATTTATGCAATACTGTTAAAATCGTATACTTTTAGTGTGTATACTTTGGAGACATTTTCTTTCTTATTTTCAAATCTGATCAATAGTTTGAGCCTTCTAGTTCCTTCTTCTGAATTAGTATATGTTCATTAAGTCAACCATAGGATTTTCTGTGTAACATTGTACTTGTTTGTTCTGTGGGATTGTGTAATGGATTGGTTGATTTCCATATTATGCTTACAATTTTTTTTGTAATATAATATTTTTATTAGAAGCATATACATATCGTAATCAAAACACATTTTGTTTATCAATTACATATTGTTAATAGCTGGGATCCCAGCTATCAAAATAGCTGGGGTCCTCGTTTATCAATTACTTATTAACACGGCTTCTATTTTTTTTAATAGACAGAAAGAAAGGAAAAAAGATTTAGAAAATAGGATAAATTACAAATAATACAGCTTTGGAGATAGGTCTGTAGATTATAAAACGTAACTATTCATCTAATCTTTGATTCAAGTTTCGGTCAGGCTCCCGTTCTGGACCAATTTACCCTTTCGGAAAATCAATAAATGGAGATCAAATTCTAGCAAATAATTCTGGTTTGTCAATTAAGACAAGTCTAATTTTTTTCCAAATGTAAGGTCTCCGACATATCTTACAATTTTGAATGTATTTATGCTGTATTCAACAGATACTGTTATTTCCATATTTTATGATAATAGAATGTTCTAAAGAACACAAGAATCTGGAGTAACTCAGTGGGAGAGGCAGCATCTCTAGAGAAGGAATGGGTGATGTTTCGGGTCGAGATCCTTCTTCAGACCTGAAACGTCACCCATTCCTTCTCTCCAGAGTTGCTGCCTATCCTGCTGAGTTACTCCAGCTTTTTGTGTCAATCTCTGGTTTAAACTAGCATCTGCAGTTCCTTCCTAAGTTTAGATGTATTCATTTGTATTTTGCACTCACAGAAAATATTCTCATTTATTATTTGCAGTGCAGGGGAGTTAAAGTTTCTAATCACATTTTGCAACAATAATAGGCAAAATAGAATAATCTACAGTTCAGAGGTAGGGTTTAAAGGTTTGAAAGAGCACTTAGAATTATTGGATCTTCTATTGAGGAAAAGTTGTTTCCAAATCAGCAAACAAATGTTCTTATTCTTTTTGTTTTTTGTGTTTAGATTAGATAATGAGATTGAGGCAAAAAACCAAAAAGCCATTGAAGAGGTGAGTACTTGGGTCAAATTGGTGGATGGGGGGAGGGGGGGGGGGGGTAGTTGAGATTCATGGACAACTGTGTACTATCATTGTTAAAACATATTTTATAGTGACCATTTCTAACTGTTAACAGATTCATACTCACAGTTTATGCAGATATTTTGTAAGGCATAAAAATTATTTAAAAATACTTAAGATCATCAATGAATGTGTATACAGTTCAGTGACCACTCAATATAGATATTTGATTATTCATTTTAGCTGATTTAATATCTTAGCCTTTAGCACGCTCCATGGGAGGAATGTCAGTTGAAATCATAAAATCATAGGAATTTATTCAGTGTTATTGTTTTGTTATTATTTCAAACTTGAAAAAAGTTTAATTCTAACATTTGTTCTAAAATTCTGTTTATCTGACTTGATTTTTCTAGTTTTTTTCTAATAGTGTCATTGTACCTTCTCCTTGGACTCAAACTGAGGGGAAACCAATTCCACATTTTCATCGAACCAAATGTGAGTTCTTTGAAAATAGCTACGTTTTTCTGATTGTGTCCCTGGTATCAAATTAAAATAATATTTAAACGATCAGTTTCTACAAAACCAGAGAACATTGGTACTTTGCATAGTGCTCAAAGTACTAATGGGTGTAATGCAAACGGAATTTAAACCAAAATACATCATTATGTTCCAAGTGTAAGATGGAACTGCAGAAGCTGGTTTAAACCGAAGCTAGACCAAAAAGCTGAAGTAACCCAGTGGGACAGGCAGCATCTCTAGAGAGAAGGAATGGGTGATGTACTGCTATGTACTTCCTCAGTACTGCTATGTTGGAAGGCTGCCAACCCTTTCAGCAGCTCTGCTTGAATATTGGGTGCCAAAGCCCTGGCATAAACCTTTCTGCTACTTGCCGTTGAGCTGGAATCTTGTTATGAACTCCTGCCCTACGTTGGTGCCCCTGCAGCAATGATTTGCTCAATGGAGGGATAGCATTTATGAGCTGGTGATGGGTAGGCCATTACATTGGCAGAATCCTTGTAATACCTTGGATTAGCAGTGTCCTTGTAATAATGAATTACCTGGATCTTCTTGTCTCTCCTCATCGCCTTTTGTCGAATGTTCTGGAAGCTGTCTTTCTTATTCTCGGTTCTCCCCAAATGTCTGTTGAGTTTGTGACAATGGAGAAAACACCAGGCTGGGGAGAACTGCGGCCAAAGAGTGGGGAAGGCAGCACCTTCTGTGCGCCCAAAAGAAGGAGGTGAGAAAACATAGGATCCAGCCTCTGCACAAAGCGGGGAGGGTGTTTTATTCTTGCGGGACTTCTGTTAGGGGTAGGCAGGGGGTCATGTCTGGTTCCCAGCATAGCAGAGTCAAACACCAGGAACTCTCATGATTCAGAGTTTAGTTGTGAGATACAATGTGGACATGGGTCCTTCGGCTCACCAAGTCCGCGCCGACCAGTGATCCGCACTGGGACAATTTACAGTGCCCTCCATAATGTTTGGGACAAAGACACATTTAATAGGTTTGTAATAGAAAAAAATCACATGTGGTTAAAGTGCACATTGTCAGATTTTATTAAAGGCCATTTTTATACATTTTTATTTCACCATGTAAAAATTACAGCTGTGTTTACACATAATCATCCCACTTCAGGGCACCATAATGTTTGGGACACGTGGCTTCACCGGTGTTTGTAATTGCTCAGGTGTGTTTAATTGCCTCCTTAATGCAGGTATACAGTAAGAGAGCTCTTAGCACCTAGTCTTTCTTCCAGTCTTTCCATCACCTTTTGAAATTTTTATTGCTGTTTATCAACATGAGGACCAAAGTTGTGACAATGAAAGTCAAAGAAGCCATTATGAAACTGAGAAACAAAAATGAAATTGTTAGAGACATCAGCCAAACCTTAGGCTTACCAAAATCAACTGCATGGAACATCATTAAGAAGAAAAAAAAAAGCACTGGTAAGCTTACGAATCGCTAAGGCACCGGCAGGCCAAGGAAGACCTCCACAGCTGATGACAGAAGAATTCTCTCTATAATAAATAAAAATCCCCAAACACCTACCCGACAGATTGAAACAGTCTGTTTGTGTGGAGTCAGGTGTGGATTTGTCAATGATCACTGTCCGCAGAAGACTTCATGACAGAAATACAGAGGCTACACTGCAAGATGCAAACCACCGGTTAGCCGCAAAAATAGGATGGCCAGGTTACAGTTTGCCAAGAAGTACTTAAAAGAGCAATCACAGTTCTGGAAACAGTTCTTGTGGACAGATGAGACGAAGATGAACTTATATCAGAGTGATGGCAAGAACAAAGTATGGAGGAGAGAAGGAACTGCCCAAGATCCAAAGCATACCACCTCATCTGTGAAACACGGCAGATTTAAGAGAGAGTTAGATAGAGCTCTGGGTGCTAGTGGAGTCAAGGGATATGGGGAGAAGGCAGGCACGGGTTATTGATAGGGGATGATCACAATGAACGGTGGTGCTGGCTCGAAGGGCCGAATGGCCTCCACCTGCACCTATTTTCTGTGTCTGTGAAGGTGTTGTGGCCTGAGCATGTATGGCTGCTGAAGGTACTGGCTCACTTATCTTCATTGATGATACAACTGCTGATGGTTGTAGCATAATGAATTCTGAAGTGTATAGACACATCCTATCTGCTCAAGTTCAAACAAATGCCTCAAAACTCATTGGCCAGCGGTTCATTCAACAGCAAGACAATGATCCCAAACGGACTGCTAAAGCAACAAAGGCGTTTTTCAAAGCTAAAAAATGGTCAATTCTTGATTGGCCAGTTAATCGCCCGATCTGAACCCAATTGAGCATGCCTTTTATATGCTGAAGAGAAAACAGTAGGAGACTAGCCCCCAAAACAAGCATAAGCTAAAGATGGCTGCAACACAGGCCTGGCAGAGCATCACCAGAGAAGACACCCAGCAACTGGTGATGTCCATGAATCGCAGACTTCAGGCAGTCATTGCATGCAAAGGATATGCAACAAAATACTAAACATGACTACTTTCATTTACATGTCCTAGCTATGTCCCAAACATTATGGTGCCCTGAAATGGGGGGACTATGTATAAACACTGCTGTCATTTCTACATGGTGAAACCAAAATATATGAAAATAGCCTTTATTAAAATCTGACAATGTGCACTTTAACCACATGTGATTTTTTTTTTTCTATTACAAACCTCAAATTGTGGAGTACAGAGGCAAATAAATAAATGATGGGTCTTTGTCCCAAACATTATGGAGAGCACAGTATATTTTTTACCAAAGCCAATTAATCTACACACCTATACATCTTTGGAGTGTGAAAGGAAACCGGAGCACCCACTGAAAAACCACATGGGGAGAACGTACAAACTCTGTACAGATAGGCCCCGTAGTCAGGATTGGAAGGCAGTAACTCTACCGCTGTGCGACCGTGCAGCACCAAATGTGTTCTGCAGGGTAATGGCAAATGGGGTGTCTGTATGATAATTGGGGATCAGCGATGTGACTGGAGCAGCAAGGTCTTGAAGTCCAACTATCCCTTTGCATCCACAGATGCAGTTCTGCTGAGTCCCACCAGCTGAAGATGACACAAAAAGCTGGAGTAACTCAGCAGGACAGGCAGCATCTCTGGAGCGAAGGAATGAGTGATGTTTCGGGTCGACCTTTCTTACACAGGAGTTTTCCCAGCGTTTGTTCTTTGTTCCAGATTCCATGTGAATAGAGTTCTTAAGAATGCTGCTTGCACTGCCCACAAAATTATTTTTGAAGTTACATACTTTGCTTGAGAAATTTTGCCAAATTCAATATAATAATATATGATCTCCAAATGCAAAGTGAGGTTTTTGTGGAAGGAGTTGTGAGATTATTTCCGGAATTTTCAAAGAATGTAACTGAATATATAATACATAGGTAAAAAAATAAAGTTCCTTTTTGCTTCCTTTCAGGCTCATCCTGGAATAGGAATTCTTCAGTTCACTCAAAAGAATCTAATGTGTTACCTGGGAAGCATAATGGTTAGTGGTTATCATATAATAGCTGCATGGAGTTTGAACACTCTAATGATTTAAATTGTGTCCAGAAAATCATTTTTTAATTAACAGTCCTAAATACCTGAATATAATAACGAATTAAGCAATTACTTCATGTTTACATTAAGTTAGGTTGTAATAAACAATGTTAAA
This sequence comes from Okamejei kenojei, assembly GCA_035221665.1. Taxonomy (NCBI): domain Eukaryota; kingdom Metazoa; phylum Chordata; class Chondrichthyes; order Rajiformes; family Rajidae; genus Okamejei; species Okamejei kenojei. Next base: position 103,000,749 of record CM069136.1, on the reverse strand, counting down.
TAATACTTTTGAGACTGCCTATTTTACTTTGGCCCACAATGTAGACTTTTCCACACTGATAATTATCCCAGATATAATACTATATGAATTTTCTTAATCTTAAAATACGACTATTTATTTTAAGTTTGATGAATCACAAATTTCCACGTGATGAATGTTGTTACTTCATGCACCCGACTAGTGATTCTTAATACATTGGTAAAATAGTAAGCAATGAAAGTGGGATTGAATTATCATGAATATAGTATATTTTTAATGTATTTAATAACTGAAGTAAAACACCAATCTAAAATTTACAGCACAAAATTTATCATTCTCCAGAAAAGCGACATAGTCTAATCCCAAATTTATTTTATTTATTTTTTAATTTTCAGGTGACTATCTAGGAATTTTTGGACATAGCTGCATCAAAGTTTTTTATTTTTCAATGACTTTATCTTTCTTCACTTGTAATGATCACTTGGCACCCCTAGTTCTCTGCTAATCCACATGCTTCAATTCCTTTATACAAGTGTATACTCCGTTCTTAATCTTACTTCCAGAAATGCATAGCCTAAGCAATTTATTGCATCGTATGGCATTGTCATTAATTTGGCTAGTCAACCTTTTACCCCTTTTTCGAAAAGTCAGCATACTCCCCATCAAATCATGTAACTTCATAGTAGATTTGGAAGAAAAGTACATCAGACTTCAAATATGATATGGACTACTTCAAACTATTTTCCATCCTAAGTAATCCTCAATATTATTCTGTGTTTCTGGTCAATTAACCTGCTTTTGTATCATTTTTATGTTCTATTTTTGAAAATCTTAGCTGCACAATGTTTCTACATTCCCTTTTGCATTTACTCCATTTTTAATTGAAATCAATTGTAATAATTCTTAGATATCCTTAAATCAACTTGCAATGCTCATTAACTTGATTTTGAATATGGCTCCTAATTTGCCCACATAAATAAAAATGTCATTATTCCGTTTCGGTACCAATGACAATAAAACACTATAGACTCTTTCCTGACTCGTGATTTTGGTAATCTGTTCAATTTCTATGCAATGAGAATAAAACATAAAATTATCTTCCGACTGCAAACACAAAAAAAGTACTTGCTGTAAATATGAATAAGCACTTTAATGCAATTTGTTTAATAATCATGTTTCTTTTTTCCTTTGCAGCAGCTTGTCAAACCTTGTTGTCATTACCTGTGGACTTTGATCTAGAAAAAATGATAGGTAATATTTTTAAAAAGCATTAGTTCGTTAACTTTTGCAGTTTCTAAAATGTGAAGAAATAAGTCTAACTTCTTTGATCTCACCTTCACGAATGTTATTTATACTATCAAATAACCTTGTTCATGGGTCCATTTTATTTGCAAATAAGGTAACATAATTCGTAGCGAATGTCACATATTTCTGTTTGCTGATCATTGATAAAAATAATTCACATGGATGGGATAATGCTGTTTAATTTACAGCCTTTGAAACATAGTTCTTAATGTGTGAGTTCCTTTATGGGAAATTAATTTCCATTTAGCATCAAGCTATGAGATACTAAAAATGGGTTTGATTCATTGTAAACAAATTAACAAAAAAAAATATCTTGGTGCTTCCTTATTTCAATATTAAATGTTTGAAATAGTACATTTAGCTGATCTGCTTGCAAACATTGATAAGTTAATATGGGTGATTTAAAAAAAAAGTTCATATTACATGTATGTGATGAGAAATTGAACGGTTTAATTCTGATCATTGAAGTGATGGAAAAGACATTGGGGAAAACTGCTTTAATTTTACAACCACTTAGATTTTGTTCATTGCAATATAATTTTAATGCATTTATACTACATTTCAAAATGGTTGGTTTATGAACCTACCTAGAGGTAAATCAGGCCAGATTCCGATTACTTTACATTTTGTTTATGAGAATTGAGCAGCTCTATCATCCATGTCATTCTCAAATCATCACCGTGGTGTTTTAATGATCTATATAGCACATATTTGCTTCTGTAATTGGGACTGTTTAGAAGTTTGAGAATTTCCTTGATAGTGAAAAGTATGATTGATCACAAGCACTTTTCTTTAATTGTGCTGTATGTTTTCAACAATGTTAACTGAAGTTAACTTTCTCTGTCTGCAGGTGAATACTATAAATCAGAAGAGCCTGCTGACCAGTTGCATGAAAGTTTAAGTGCCTCTTCACTTCGAAGGAAACTATTTATAGACGGTGAAAGAAGTTGCTCTGATGGGTCGTTCCTCCCTTCTCCAGAGGAAAGTCATTGTGCTGGTCCGATCCAATCCCATGGACATCTGTGTTCTTTGGAGTCCTCTCCAGTTCTATGCAAGAGTACTATAAAAACTCCTAGTTCTGTAAGTACTCTATTATCTTTTAACATTATTTTTGAGACCAGACTGAAATGTATAAGGAAGGGGAAAGTAATATAGAATATATAGTTATAATATACTGTGTACGAGGTTAGTGGTTATGGTTCTCTAGCTCTGGAGAACCTCCCCACAAGTTTTGACAAGGAAGAACTGGTACGGGTAAACATGGGTTCATTGTTAAATTTCCTCTTGCCAGACATTTATGGAGCAGCATTTGCAATACCATGGTCACATGTTGCCAACCTGTGTCAGGAGCATTGCAGGTTACATGGAGATAGATTGCAGCTAACTCATAGATGGCAAATCTAAATTCATTTGAATGATTTTGGAGACTAACTGAGCTTTACTCTTTTTTATTAGCTGCGTAATTCATAGTTTGATTAATGAAATACTAGACAATGCTAGTTATTCTTTCAGTAAAAGGAATGGAAGTAAGAATGCTGGCAAATGTTAGTCTATATCTTAAAATTAGCTATTCAAGTATTTTTGCTTTGGTTAAAAACAAATCTTCTCATTATTGCTATCAAAATGTACAATTGAATTTGAAATTCATGGGAAGTACCATAGAAAATTATCTGAAAGATTTGTTTTTCACTCAAGCTTGTAATTGATTATCGAGGCGAGGTCATGTTTAAAAAAAAAATTAAAACAATTGGGTGAAATAAGTGCTCTCGCCCTAGAAAATTGAGGAACATAAATGCAACACAGTTTACATAAATCCACCCTTGTCAATTTTAGGGGCAATTTTCATCAAGTCCTATCCAAGGTGCAGGAAGGGCATACAGTTTAGGGAGCTATACAAGCCCCATGTTTCCAGAGAAGTTTTCTCCAAATCCTGCAACACCAGCTTTGTCTCCGATTGGACTTCAGTTTGACAGAATACCAGTTTCAGGTTTGAACTTAACATTATTTAGAAATTAAAAGTGGTAGACAATTCATTATTTTAAATATAAGCAACCATTCTAAGTGGCAACATTCGAAATCTGTTCTTGAATACTCCTATTTGCACAAAAATAACCATGAAAACTCATTTATATTATGATAGCAAAATCATTCTGGTGGATTTGTGTTTTTTTTACAATATAACAGTATTTTAATCTGATTTATCTTGGAGCAATTCAGGTTGCTAAAACAGACTTTAACCATATAACCATATAACAATTACAGCACGGAAACAGGCCCTCTCGGCCCTTCCAGTCTGTGCCGACCATTTGTTTTCCCCTAGTCCCATCTACCTGCACTCAGACCATACCCCTCCATTCCCTTCACGTCCATATACCTATCCACCCACTTTAGAAACCCATGGCGGGGTCATGTTTCCAAGTTTGTCATTTAGATGTTGATCAATTTGGAATCTTTGCCATTACCATTTACCATTGCATTTACAGTAAACCCTCTCAATTACTGACCTTTATATAATGCATTTTGGTTATAGACGCACAGCAAGACGTACAGCACAGCGGAAAGATGGCGGTGGGGTGAGAGCGAGCAATAAAACGCTCTTGAAAGTTGTTGCATTGCGCATGGGGCTTGCAGCGGCTGCCACAAAGCGAGGTCCTGGGGTGTTGGATGCAGAGGCAGAGTGCACCACAGCTCCTGTGACGCCTGGCCATGCGTGTCTCGGTCGCCTGGTAATGGCGCGAGGCTTCCATTGTACTGCCCCCCCCCCCCCCCCCCCCCCCCCCCCCCCCCCCCCGGTTCCCCAATGTGATGGTGGCACATGGAGTGGAGAGAGCGAGCAGCACGAAGGTGGCTTGATTTCCGGGCCCGTCCCTGGTGCTCCGCATGTGGGGCGGCGGGCTCTGCGGCTCCCTGGTCTGTGAATTCCCAATGGTTTATCCCTTCTTCCGACATCGCGTTTCTTCCCACCCAGCCTTGGGGATAAACATTAATATTTTCCCCCACACCCGGTTATGGCAGACGATCGGCAATAACGGACACCATTTCCTCCCCCCCCCTCGTGCATTAATGTGAGGGTTTACTATATTTTGCTCATTTGGAAAGTTAACAATTTCGTACATGTTCGTTGTTTGTGCCAAGCTCACAGTGAGAACTTGCACTCAGAAATATCACCAAGGAATTTGGCAACAACATTATACTTGATTGTTTTTTTAATTACTAACCACTTGATTCAATTTGTCATAGATTTATAATGTTATGTTGTACCATTTGAGCAATGCATATCTTTCACTTATTCTCTGTGGTGTGGATAATTTTCTAAAATACTTTCTGATATTGGCAAATCTTGTTTATCCCCTTTTATGCAGGAGGGAAGGATTTTGCTTTCATGTCTCCTGTTACTCCTTCTGCGGTGATCTTGGAAGGGAACTTCGACCACTGCACAACATCTCCTTTCATAGAAGGATGTTCACCCATTAAAACATGCCCTCCTGTGAATCCCAGGCTGCACATTCTTTGTCACACGCCTCCCGATAAGATAACTTTTCCACATGAATGCAGAGTTGAACAGAGAATCCATTCTGCAGCAGAAACTAACAAGCAGCCTAAGATGAATGCAAAGTTATCTTCATTTCTCAAAGCAGACAGTAAAACAAATTGCATTATGTCTCACAAGCTTTTGATCAGTGAAAACACAATGGCCCTTGAAGATGAGAACGAAGATCATACTGTTGATATGGCAGATCTGGGAACAAATGAAGGGATTGATAGCATTTGGATGAAGGAAAACATAGCAAATATTAGTATTCCAATAACTAGTTCAATGACTGGAATTGCATTTAATGTGGATAGTCCTCATCTGTATTTATCACCATTAGCAGAAAGCAGTGCGATTCCTTTTGAGAGCATTAGTATCCAGGTAAGGATAATGTTTTGAGCAGTTTGATTGTAAGCAGTTGCTCAAGAACGGTCTGAAAATAGTCATACTTTAGTTTTGTTTTATTTTGTCTGAATTTGCATGTGATTGGATATAAATATGAAAGTTACTGAAATGTTCAGGTAGTTAGCTATTTTACTTGTATTAATTGTGTTTTTAAATTCAACAGGCTGATAGTGGATATAATACACAAGCCACTTCTGCAAGTAACATAGCGGATGTTATTGGAACAGATAGCCAGCTTGATAAAGAGCATTTAGAACCACAGACACTAGTTGGAACTTTACCTCAAAATAAGCTTGATCCAAAACCTCTTCTGGTATGAGTTGCTTTGTTTATTTCTATAAATTGCATGTGATCAAATGGAAGCTGATATTTTGTTTGAAGTTTTGAGCAAATTTGATAGGTGATCGAAAGGTTGCATGTTTCAAAATATATTAGAGCACTTTATTAATTTATATGAGCTTCTTGTTTTAAACTCTGGGAAATTAGTGTACCTCTACTTTCCAATCTTAAAATGGCCCATTTATTCCTATATTCAGCTTCATATCTGTTGAACAAACCTCAATCCATGCCAGTATATGCCCCATTCTTATTTGCTCTAATTTACTTTCATAATCTCTGTTGCGACATTTTATAAAAGGCTTTTGGAGATGTTAGACATTGCTTGCTTAGTGTCATAACTTCTTAGTGAAGTTTTAGAATCATGGGCAGAAATCGCTTTTAAAACATGAAGTTAGGGATAGAATAAAAACTCAAAGAAAAGATGTATAACACAGCAAAGAGTAGCCGGAAGCCAAAGGATTGGGAAACATTCATAGGACAACAGAGGGAAACAATATGGGCTGAAAAGATGAAGTACGAGGGCAAGCTGGCCAGGAATGTAAAGAAGGACAGTAAAAGCTTCTTTAGATATGTTAAGGGAAAAAGAATAGCAAAGTCAAATGTGGGTCCCTTGAAGGCAGATACGGGTGAAATTATTATGGGGAACAAGGAAATGGCAGAAGAGTTGAACAGGTACTTCGGATCTGTTTTCACTAAGGAAGACACAAACAATTGCCCAGAAGTACTGGAGGACAGAGGATCTAAGGGGGTAGAGGAACAAGACATTTTTATTAGGCGAGAAATAATATTGGGTAGGCTAATGGGACTGAAGGATGATAAATCCCCTGGGTTTGATGGTCTGCATCCCAGGGTCCTCAGGGAGGTGGCTCTAGAAATAGTGGATGTATTGGTGATCATTTTCCAATGTTCGATCGATTCAGGATCAGTTCCTGTGGATTGGAGGATAGCTAATGTTATCCCACTTTTCAAGAAAGGAGTGGGAGAGAAAACGGGGAATTACAGACCAGTTAGCCTGACCGATGTTGGGAAAGATGCTGGAATCAATTATTAAAGAGGTAATAATCGGCATTTGGATATCAGTAAAAGGATTAGTCCAAGTCAGCATGGTTTATGAAAGGAAAATCATGCTTGACTAATCTTCTGGAATTTTTTGACGATGTGACAAGTAAAACGGATTGAGCCCGTGGATGTAGTATACCTTTCAGACTTTCAGAAAGCCTTTGATCCCGCACGCGCGACTGGTGACAAAAATTAGAGCACATTGTATTGGGGGTAGTGTGTTGACGTGGATAGAAAATTGGTTGGCAGACAGGAAGCAAAGAGTAGGTGTGAACAGGTCCTTTTCAGAATGGCAGGCTGCGAGTGGAGTGCTGCAAGGCTCAGTGTTGGGGCTGCAGCTGTTTACCATATATGTAAATGATTTTGAAGAGGGAATTAGGAGCAACACTAGCAAGTTTGCAGATGACACAAAGCTGGGTGTCAGTGTGAACTGTGAAGAGGATGTTAGGAGGTTGCAGGGTGACCTGGACAGGTTGAGTGAGTGGGCAGATTCGTGGCAGATGCAGTGTAATATAGATAAATGTGAGGTTATGCACTTTGGTGGCAAAAACAAGGGGGCAGTTTATCTCAATGGGGAAAGTTAGGTAAGGGGGAGGTACAGCGAGACCTGGGTGTCCTTGTACACCAGTCAATGAAAGTTGGCGTGCAGGTACAGCAGGCAGTGAAGAATGGTAATGGAATGTTGGCCTTCATAACAAGAGGATTTCAGTATAGGATAGGTTCTTCTGCGGTTGTATAGGGCTCTGGTAAGACCACATCTGGAGTATTGTGTATAGTTTTGATCTCCTAATTTGAGGAAGGACATCCTTGTGATTGAGGCAGTTCAGCATTGGTTCACGAGATTGATCCCCGGGATGGTGGGACTGTCATAGGAAAGATTGAAAAGAGTAGGTTTGCATTCACTGGAGTTTAAAAGGATGACTGGGAATCTTGTAGAAACATATAAAATTATAAAAGGACTGGACAAGCTAGATGCAGGAAAACTATTCCCAATGTTGGGCGAGTCCAGACCAGGGGCCACAGTCTTAGAATAAAGGGTAGGCCATTTAAGACTGAGGTGAGAAAAAACTTTTCCACCCAGAGAGTTGTGAATTTGTGGAATTCCCTGCCACAGAGGGCAGTGGAGGCCAAAGAGAGTTAGATAGAGCTCTAGGGGCCAGTGGAATCAAGGGATATGTGGAGAAGGCAGGCACGGGTTATTGATTGTGGATGATCAGCCATGATCACAACGAATGGTGGTGCTGGCTCGAAGGGCCGAATGGCCTCCACCTATTTTCTATGTTTCTATCCCTAAAAGTTCCTTAACTATCAGTTGCCCACTGAAATGGTTTTGATTGTATGTATTTGTTTTATTTATTAAGCTATCTTGCCACAAATTCATGCATTCAGATAAGTAGCCTTCAAGTTGTCTTTTTAATAACTTTCTTTGTTCTCTGACTGTAATTGGAGGTTAATTGTTTGTATGTGTTGTCCCATTTTGACACACTTTGATTATGATAATCTATTTTCATACATTGACTATATTGCCTTGTCTATTGTCGATAACGCTGAATTTCCTTTCACCGGCACCTTCATTTGTACTTAAAACCTTAATTCTTTAATGAGTTTATGCCAAGTTATTATCAGAGCTATGCATCCTCTAACTATCTGAAGAAGGGTCTTGACCTGAAACGTCACCCATTCCTTCTCTCCAGAGATGCTGCCTGCTCCGCTGAGTTACTCCTGCATTTAGTGTCTACCTTTGATTTAAACCAGCATCCACAGTTCTTTCCAACACATTGATTCCCAAGAATGCTGGTCTGAGCCCGATTCAAATGAAAAACTTGCCATCACCCCTTTTCCCTAGTATTGACACCAGTATGAAATGAATTAAAACCATTTCTCCCATACCAAATTGTAGGCTGTGCGTTCAACTCTTAAATCTAATTGACCCTCTGCCACTTTCTGCGAGGCTCAGGTAGTAATCCAGAGAATATCACTGAAGAAGGGTCTTGACCTGAAACACCAACCATTCCTTCTCTCTAGGGATGCTGCCTGTCCTGCTGAGTTATGTAGCATTTGTGTCTATCTTTGGTGTAAACCAGCATCTGCAGTTCCTTCCTACACAATATCACTTTTATGGTTCAGCTTTACAATTTAAAACTTGGATATTTTGAAGGAGCAAAGCACCTCCCTCTTTCTTTTATCTTTGTGATTGATTCTATTAAATAGATTTTATTAAAAAGGCAAAATAATGATACATTCTGTGCTTTCATTCGGTTTGAATATTAGAACTGAAACCAAGCAATTCAATTGCCAGCCTCAAATTTGTTGCTTGACATCAGTAATTTCAATCAGACTGAGGAAAGGAAAGCAGTGTTTAAATCTGTCAATTGATCTGCAGTGCCTTGTGGTGGGAGTTGGGGGAATGTTAACATTTTGTGATTTTTGGTCTTAGTTTTCTTGCCCACCTCATTGGTGAAAATTTGACACTTTTGTGCCTTTACATACTTTGTATGTCAAATATTCCAAGCCCCCAAAACAGTTACTTGTTTTCTTTATTGGATAAAAAAATGATAAAACTTTGTACAAAGCATAGTTAATTGGTTAAGAGGATTTTACTTTATCAATTAGCAGTTCAAAAACTTAAAAGGCCAAAACAAAAGCTTATCTCCTTTTTAAAGAAGTATCCTGGATACAGATATAGTATTTTGCAAGGTCATCGCATGAATTAGCTTCAATACCTTTTGTAAACACAATTTCCGGACATTTTCCCCCGTTCCTGCCTTCTCCCCATATCCCCTGACTCCGCTATCTTCAAGAGCCCCATAGCTCTCTCTTGAAAGTATCCAGAGAACAGGCATCCACCACCCTCTGATCCAGAGAATTCCACTGACTCACAACTCTCTGTGAGAAAAGGTGTTTCCTCGTCTCTGTTCTAAATGGCTTGCCCATTATTTGTTTAAACTGTGGCCCCTGGTTCAGGACTCCCCCAACATTGGGAACATGTTTCCTGCCTCTAACGTGTCCAAACCCTTAATAATCTTATATGTTTCAATAAGATCCCCTCTCATCCTTCTAAACTCCAGAGTATGCAAGCCCAGCCGCTCCATTCTCTCAGCATACGACAGTCCCGCCATCCCAGGAATTAACCTTGTAAACCCACGCTGCACTCCCTCAATAGCAAGAATGTCCTTCCTCAAATTAGGGCACCAAAACTGCACACAATACTCCAGGTGTTGTCTCACTAGGGCCCTATACAACTGCAGAAGGACCTCTTTGCTCCTATACTAAACTCCTCTTTGCTTCAGCTTGTATCTAAAAGCATGCTACTTTACTGACAAACAGGAAAAGTGAATTCAGAAATTATTAATTTGATTCATTTAAATCAATTTGAAATAATTTAATTAGCAAAGGTATCTAAAGAGAAGATTATAGATCTCCGCAACAGAATAGTTAATTTGGTATGTTACATCTGCAGGAGTCTAATTTACACGAGGGCCTATGTTTTGTCTATGAATCAACTTGTGTGCGTGTTATTTAAGGAATTTAGTCTCCAATTGAAATTATTTTTCTGGGTTAATAAGTAATGCGCATTTTTTTGAATTCCAGGATTTTCCTACCTCGGAGTGTAAAGGGAACAAAGACGTATTAGGAGTAAACTCGTCTACTAATTTAAATAAGGCTTTTCCTGTCAACAGACTGTGTACAACACATGATATTGTGTTAAGCCAGAACATTTGTTACCTGAATACTTGGAAAAATTCCTGTGAACAAACATTAAGTAGAATACTTAAAAAGAATGGTAAGGAGCCCAGAGATACAAAATGTGAAGTTAAAGAGAGAGGGATGTAGTTATTAATGTTGAATTGATGACATAGACTACTATTTAGCAACTAGTTCGTGTGTGACTTGGTGGAATGAGAAACAGTTAAGGTTACCCTCTCTGGACATTTTTATTTCCAATTACTGGTATATCAACCATCTTCAGTTCTCCACTCCTTACCCACTCTAATCTCTCCCCTCTGAAACAACCAAATATTTCCATCATTGTTCCATCACTGCCACAGCTGGAGTTTGAAGCATCTGGTGGATGGGTTGATTTATTTCCATTTCATAGAAACATAGAAAATAGGTGCAGGAGTAGGCCATTCGGCCCTTCGAGCCTGCACCGCCATTCAATATGAGCATGGCTGATCATCCAAATCGGTATCCCGTACCTGCCTTCTCTCCATACCCCCTGATCCCATTAGCCACAAGGGCCACATCTAACTCCCTCTTAAATATGGCCAATGAACTGGCCTCAACTACCTTCTGTGGCAGAGAATTCCACAGATTCACCACTCTGTGTGAAAAATGATTTTCTCATCTCGGTCCTAAAAGACTTCCCCCTTATCCTTGTTCTGGACCTCCTGAACATCGGGAACAATCTTCCTGCATCTAGCCTATCCAACCCCTTAAGAATTTTGTAAGTTTCTATAAGATCCCCCCTCAGTCTTCTAAATTCTAGCGAGTACAAGCAGAGTCTATCCAGTCTTTCCTCATATGAAAGTCCTGACACCCCAGGAATTATCTGGTGAACCTTCTCTGTACTCCCTCTATGGCAAGAATGTCTTTCCTCAGATTTGGAGACCAAAACTGTACGCAATACTCCAGGTGTGGTCTCACCAAAACCCTGTACAACTGCAGTTGAACCTCCCTGCTCCTATACTCAAATTCATTTGCTATGAATGCTAACATACCATTTGCTTTCTTGACTGCCTGGTGCATCTGCATGCCTACTTTCAATGATTGGTGTACCATGACACCCAGGTCTTGTTGCATCTCCCCTTTTCCTAATTTGCCACCATTCTGATAATAGTCTACCCTCCTGTTTTTGCCACCAAAGTGGATAACCTCACATTTATCCACATTGTACTGCATCTGCCATGCATTTGCCCACTCACCCAGCCTATCCAAGTCACCTTGCATCCTCCTCACACCTAACACTACCCCCCCAAACTTGGAGATGTTGCATTCAATTCCCTCGTACAAATTATTAATATATATTGTAAATAGCTGGGGTCCCAGCACTAAGCCTTGCGGTACCCCACTAGTCACTGCCTGCCATTCTGAAAAGGACCCGTTTACTCCTACCCTTTGCTTCCTGTCTGCCAGCCAGTTCTCTATCCACATCAATACTGAAACCCCAATACCGTGTGCTTTAAGTTTGTATACTAATCTCTTATGTGGGACCTTGTCAAAAGCCTTCTGAAAGTCTAGATATAATACAAATCCACTGGTTCTCCCTTATCCACTCTACTAGTTGCATCCTCAAAAAATTCGATAAGATTTATCAGACATGATTTACCTTTCGTAATTCCATGCTGACTTTGTCTAATGATTTCACCACTTTCCAAATGTACTGCTATCCCATCTTTAATAACTGACTCTAGCAGTTTCTCCACTACCGATGTTAGACTAACTGGTCTGCAATTCCCCGACATGTAATTTCAACTCAACATACTTCCGTAGAATAAATCTGTAAATCCTTGGTGGCTTCCTTTGAGCTTTACCAGAATTGATGCCTACATTGGGAGATATTAGCTACAGGAAGAGCTTGGACAGACTTGGATTGTTTTCTGTAGAACGCTAGACCTGATTAAATAAAATGAGAAGCGTCGATAGGGTAGACACAGAACGTTTTTCACAGGATGAAAATATCAAATGCTATAGCATGTAGCTTTAAGGCGAGAGGCAGCAGAGAGATGTGTGGGATGTTTTTACATACAGATGGATGTGATAAGATATTGAGACTGATAAGATAGTGGCATCTAAAAGTTTTAGATCGGTACATGGTTATGAAGGGATATGGATTATGTGCAGGCAGTGTTGGTCTTGGCATCATATTAGTCCATCATGTTCCTGCGCTATCCTATTTTCTATGATTTTAAAATTTAAGAATGGAAACCATGCAAAGGCATCCCTATTGGGTTGAAAAACAAAGAATTGGCAATACAATGATAAAGAATACATCAGAGATAAAGGATGCCACAGGTGAATTCATTCGAGCTAACTTATTATGGCTGAGGTGAAAATCCAAGTGGTAGCTGAAGTATGGATTTGGTGATGAGATTGGATCACATTGGAGGGACAAAAACTGGAGAACTGCGGTTTTGCAAGTGTAAAGATTATGTCGTTGAGTTTAAGTGAAGATGATTTTGAAAGGCATGAAGCAATGTCAGGTCATTAAAGGCCCAGATTCTATTGTGCAATTAGTAGTTTATTCGACAGTGGGTTCTGTGTACAAGAGAGAATTGAAGGTGTGGATAGGAAAATTAGTACCAGATTTGTGGTAATAACACATGGAGACCTGAGGGAAAGAAGTTTGACTTGTTGGCTAGCTATGTAAAATAAGCAAATGACAGCTTACATTTTCTTAAGACTCCAGATTGAAAATTGCCTCTGTTGTTTATGAGAGCAGGTTTAAACTGGGAAAATTCCTTAATTAAATTTTGCTATAGACATTCCATTTGAGACCCCTCCATTTATTTCATCTATCAAATCATTATTTTCCATTGTGTTTGTTTAACATCCCCTTAATTGTAATTATAGTCTGCTTCACCCACTCCATGTTAACAAGTTCCACATTTTCAATATTCTTTAATTACAAAAGGTTCTTCTAAATTTCCTATTGAATTCCCTGATTACTTTTATAATGCCCTCTAGCTATGTTTTTCCTAGTGAGAAATGTTTCCACTTATTAACACCCTTCACAATTTAAAAGATCTCGATTAGATCACCTTGGTTTTAAGAGAAAAACATTCAGGTTCTTCAGTTGTGCTACATTCAATTGTGAGGAGACCTGGCTTACTTATTTGACACTCTTATCATAATTACATTTTGTCCAGTGAAAGTGAACATGTGGATCAGACAAGTGCTGAATCAGACTTGCCAATGAGGCTCTATGGTGCAGCATGGTCAGTTTATACTGTTGAGTAATTATTACCCATAAATAAAATCCCAGACAAGTAGCTGATGCTTGGTTGAAGTCATAGGGTGCAGGTAGAGCAAATGTCCATGTTTTGAAATTGGCGGATTTAAAGGATTTGAAATGCAAACCAATTTCCTTTAACACGTTGTTCTTTGTTTGCAGCAAGATTTTCTCCACCTCCGCTACACGAGAAGTCATCTTGTTTTTTACGACAACCCCTTGAAATGACAGTGGAGGAACCTGAACCCATTGACGATAGCTCCATGTCTTTATTTTAAGGCAAAGATAGTTTCTAAAGCTAGAATTTGTTGACTATGAATGTAACATTCATTGTACAGGTCTCAGTCTGGCTCATCGTAATCTGAAAACGTAGTCACCAGAACTCCAATCAGTTCTTCTAAAGATATTAATTGCATGTAGCTATTTATAAAGTGCCTGAATTTACTGATCAGTTGCTCACCCATAAATCATGCACAAAGCAATTCCAATCTTGTATTTTTCATACAATCTGATACATAAGCAAATAGCCCCATTGTTCAACATATTTGTCAACTATGTTCTTATAGCCTAGCATGTATTGTACTTTAACCCAAAAGTTATTATGTATAGAGAAGGAATGAATTGAGAATTTTTTAACAATCTAAAATCAGTGGCAACTTGCCATCTTTTCAAACATTAGCCACTGCACCTAAATCACGATTTTAGCACTCTTGAGAAAGAAGTTCTTGGAAGCACTGCAAAACAAGTACAATCATGTATACATTTGAACAAAATGGCTTTTCAAAGATTCTGGCCTGAATTTGGCTTCTGATTTCAGTAAATTTAAAAAAGCAAAAAAAAAAATCCAGTGTTTACAATTTAGACCCACAGGTCTATCTATAATGGTCGACTTGCAATATTTTATACTGAAAATTAACTACATGTACTTTTATAAATCACAATATTTAATAAAGTTTCTAAATATTGTATTTTTTTTATTTTCTGGTTTAATGTAATTTTCATGTTGAAGAATTTTGAAACCCATTTAAATGCAGCTTCAGGTTGGCATCAATAGCTTGTTTCCTGCAACACTTCGCTGGTGAAACTTGTGCTTTGCTGATTGAAACAACAGTTTAAGACAAATAGCAAATTACCATTTTCTAGGAGTTTAAAAGAGAAATTAAGTCTGAGCTAGAGCTAAGTTATTCTGGCACCCACTTGCCATTTTGTATTAGCAGATAATCTAATAACGTTTTTAAGAACAGAGGTGTCATTTTATTCCACCATGCACAATTTTAGGGCTTAGTTCTAAAATGAACCTCTAGCGAAGTATGGACTATAGATCAGAATTTCAGCTCTCAACATGGGGTTACACATTAAATGAATCATAAAAACAGGCCACGCATTTCAACATCCTGCTATTGACATTCCATTTGAGACCTCTTCATTTATTTTATCTATCAAATCATTATTTTCCATTGTGTTTGTTTAACATCCCATTAATTGCAATTATAGTCTGCTTCACCCACTCCATGTTAACAAGTTCCACATTTTCAATATTCTTTAATTACAAAAGGTTCTTCTAAATTTCCTATTGAATTCCCTGATTACTTTTATAATGCCCTCTAGCTATGCTTTTCCTGGTGAGAAATGTTTCCACTTATTAACACCCTTCACAATTTAAAAGATCTCGATTAGGTCACCTTGGTTTTAAGAGAAAAACATTCAGGTTCTTCAGTTGTGCTACTTTCAATTGCGAGGAGACTTGGATTATTTATTTGACACTATATCATAAATGAACTCTAAAATTAGCAAGATTACACAATTTTCTTACTGATATTTTAAAATACCTCTATGGATGCAGACATAGGATGATGGAGAATATTGTGTTCACTGAGCTGAAATTCTATTTCAATTCAACAACAGTCTGTTACTGATCCTGTAGTCAAGCAGTTGGCAGGGTGGGTTTTAACATGACTTACCGCAGTGTTTAAACTAAATCACATTCAATTATTTTTGTTTGGTTGAGACTCACGCAGGACCAATTGCACCAAACAGGCATTCTCTGGACTGAGACAGTCATGCAGGTTTATGATTTCAGTGAGTGATTTTTGGGAATATTCATGAAACGGAACCTTATTTATGCACCTGGAGATTTATTTTCATGTCGTCCTTTGTTGTTTTTACTTCAAATTTATCAATGTTTTATGACACAAAACGTGGATCACACCAACCAAAATAAAGTTGGAATTAAAATTTTAAAAAACAATGTGTATAAAAGTTTATTCAAAAGAATACATGTAATTACAAAAACATCCTACAAATGACTTCCCTCATACATGTAATCAATTGCTCGGAAATAGGCAAAGGCCAATCGGTATTCCAATAAATAACCTTCCTAGATATGCCTGGCTTTCTTCACTGTAGGTTCTTCATTGGCTTTGCTTTGCTGTGGAGTAGATCTTGAGATGCTGACTCCAGGAATCTGTCACAAGAAATTAATTTTCAAAGTTTATACACTGAAGTCTTTCAACTGAGAAACAGGTGACAACAGAATAAAAATGATTGAAAGAAATTTGAGTTGTTTAGTAAAGTTGTCTTTTAAATGAATAACCCTTTAATATTTTGCTTGCTAATATAAATTCTAAAAAAAACACAATTCAGTTGAAAACTAGGAAGCAATTTAAAATAGCAAGAATAAAATATTAAACTACCAGTAAATTGTTCAATCTAGAATGTGAAAAGTACACAAAGTTTGTACAATGTTGAAATTGATTGGGTGTTATTGAATAGCAGCCATGCTAATTAGAGAAATGAACCAAACATCCCATTTGCTAAGATGCTACCTGACACAAAATGCTGGAGTAACTCAGCGGGTCAGGCAGCATCTCTGGAGAGAAGGACTGGGTGAAGTTTAGGGTCGAGACCCTTCTTCAGACTGATGTCAGGGGAGGGACAAAGATAGAATATAGTCAGAGACTGTCTCCGACTACATTCTATCTTTGTCCCGCCCCCTCCCCAGACATCAATCTGAAGAAGGTTCTTGACCTGAAACGTCACCCATTCCTTCTCCAGAGATGCTGCCTGACCCGCTAAGTTACTCCAGCAGTTTTTTGCCTACATTCGATTTAAACCAGCATCTGCAGTTCTTTCCTACACACACTACCAGACCATTTGGGTAACACACAATAGAAATCACCTTGAAGAGCTTGTCATCCGACAACTTTGTTTGCCTCAAGCTTTTTCACCAACCAGACTTACTATTTGGAACAAAGCAATTAATACAAGTGCTTGGTAATTATTTTGGGTATTGAACTGTGGGAGGGGGGAAATATAACAACATTTGTCTTATCCTGTTTAAGCACAGAACTAAATGAAAATAAACTGAGCTGGACTGAATGAAGAGCTCTTTATAAAAACCTAATGAATATGCTTTGAAAGACGACACAGCAGGGCACAATGGAAAGAGGATTGATGTTTGTGGAATGTAGTGTGAAAGCATGTTGGAGAGAAGTCTGGTTGGGAAATTTAGCTGCAAACATGATACTATATTTAAATTTATTGTTTTGATTATTGAGGTGAGACGACAAAAATCAAACAAGCTGGTTTATTTGGAATAAATACAACATATACCTGTAGAAAAGCCTGCTACTTGTAATTTGACCAAAACTCAATGCTTACCACTGGATCAACCAATCCCATTCTGATTTTCTGGTGCTGCATATTTGATGCATCCACTGTGATTGTCACAGTTACCTTGTCAAACATTTTGAATAATGTCCCTTCCACTGTTATAGATGGAATCTGTAAGATCATGAAAAGATTGTTTGTAATTCAAAAATCACATTCTTCAACTCACAATCTATTGTTCATATAATTAATTTAATTCACGTTTCTACCTTTCTTTAAACAATTTCTTTTAATTTCATGAAGCAATTTTTAATATGCCCTCTGAGAACTTTATAAACTTCGGAGATCAACTCTCAATCTTCCAAACGATTATGGGAATATTGGCTTATTTTAGTAAATCTATCATAAACGTGCTTTTATCCCTGAATTAATTTAACAAAACAAGTCCTCAGATACAAGATATTTTATGTCATTTGAACCTAAGTTCAAACGAGATTACGTTTCTGCAGTCATACAAATAAGAAAAAAAGCCCAAGACACAATTAACACAATTTACATAAACATCCATCACTGAATCTCCAAACACCTCACTGTGATGGAAGGCAAAGTCTAGTCTCTCCCCGTCCCTTATTCTTCTCCCGATGTTGGAGCCTCCAGTTTGCGATGGCAAGTCTTGCGGCCGTTCAAGGCCGCGCCGGGTGATGTAAGGCCCCGCTCCAGGTCTTGATGTTGGAGCCCCCGGCAGGCGATGGCAAGTCCCCCGGCTGTTTAAGGCTCCGCAAGGCCCCGCTCCGGGTCGCCCTCAGCCCCGCAACCCGGGCAGGAGAAGTTACCGTTGCGGGAGCTCCAAAAAGTGGTCCCAATGTCCTGTCCACCGGGTCTGCAGCTGGAGCCTCCAAGCTCCGGAGCCGCGCCTCACCACAGCTCTCCACGCTCCGAAGCCAGCCAGCTCCACGATGGCGAATCCGCAGGCTCCGCGACTGAAACCCCCAGGTCGTTCCGGCTGGAGGCCGCTACATGGTGCTAGGCCCCAATGACAACGGAGACCTGACAGGGAAAAGGTCGGGTCCTCCGTACAGGGAAGAGATCTAAACATTTCCCCCACTGCCCCCCATATATACACAGTTAAAAATAATATATAAACCTCTACAAACTATACACTCAACAGGACAAAAAATTTAAAAAAAAGACAGACGGACTGCAGAGGCCGCTTCAACATCAGTCGCACCGCCTACCGTTTAGGAAAGATTTGTATAAAGTTATATGAGGATAAGAATAAAACAGAGCTTCAAGTATTGCAGCATGGTTAATTGTAAAAAAGATTGGAAAGAAGTTCTGTACCTCTTCATTGTACTGTATCTTTAGGGATTGCTTGCCTTTCTCTTGAAAGAAAACTGTTCCCTCCAACCCAAACTTTGGAATGAGCACCACAATAGCATTCTTTTTCACAAAAAGAATGTAACCAATTTCATCAACAATTCCTTTGTTTTTAAAGAATAACTGTAACAACATTGGACAGAACAAGTTTAGTAGTTTGTGATAAATGCACAACAAAGTAAAACCCAAAACTCACTGGCATATTAATTATATATTCAACATGAGTTGCTTTAAAACTAGAATATTGCTGTAATAGAAGTTCTGACTATTTTAATCACAAATTAAAGTTAGCTTCATTGATTCACACAAGCCGTTTGAAAAGTAGTAAAACGTAATTATATGTGGGTCAAGAATAGAAAAGATCTCAATTACACTGCCAAAGAAAACCACAACTTTGAAAAGTATTTAAATAGGATAGGTATATATTGAGTCTTGGATCACAAAACACATCATTAAAAGTTTGACAGAATGTAATCAAGTTCATGAAACCATAAGATTTATTTGTTAAAAAAAATTACGAGTGAGATAATCTGCTATATTTTGGCTAGACCTCACTTTGGGATGTTATGTATAGGTTTTACTTGCATATACAGTGCCCTCCACAATGTTCGGGACAAAGACCCATCATTTATTTATTTGCCCCTGTACTCCACAATTTCAGATTTGTAATAGAACAAATCACATGTGGTTAAAGTGTACGTTGTCAGATTTTAATAAAAACCATTTTAATACATTTTGGCTTCACCATGTAGAAACCCGATCTGAACCCAATTGAGCAGGCCTTTTATATGCTGAAGGGGAAAACTAGCATAAGCTAAAGATGGCTGCAAAACAGATCTGGCAGAGCATCATCAGAGAAGACACCCAGCAACTGGTGATATCTATAAATCGCAGACTTCAAGCAGTCATTGGATGCAAAGGATATGCAACAAAATACTAAATATGACTACTTTCATTTACATGACATTGCTGTGTCCCAAACATTAAGGTGCCCTGAAATGGGGGGGTGGGGGGTCCTACGTATAAACACTGCTGTAATTTCTACATGGTGAAACCAAAATGTATAAAAATAGTCTTTATTAAAATCTGACAATGTGCAATTTAACCACATGTGATTTTTTTTCTACTACAAATCTCAAATTGTGGAGTACGGAGGCAAATAAATAAATGATGGGTCTTTGTCCCAAACATTATGGAGGGCACTGTAGAGGATGTATAAAATATTGACAAGGATGGCTGGTACTGGAAGTGTGAGGGTACAGCTACGGGGGACAGGTCAACGGGCGGTCTCTTGATTGGAAGTTAACAACTTGCCTAATTGTGTAATCATATGGAGATCTGCTAAATTCTGAAATAGTGGACACAGAAAACATTCCCAGTTGAATGGAAATGCAAAACTAAAAGGACATCAGTACAAAGTAGTTACGAACAAATCGAGAAAAATAAAACGAATAAGTTAGGAGGCTTGAATGGATCACAGATGTGCTGCAATTGTCTACATAACTGGATGTGCATGATTAAATAGTAATTCTTGTACATTGCTGTAATACATTAATGGAAGGTTAAGTTTAAAAATTCCTGAACTTTAGATTGGGAAACAGTGATGGATAAATTCTCCAGTTTCCTAAGTGACTTCCTCAGAAGTCACCTACATTTCAGCTTTGGCTTTACATTACATTTCAATGAGGAATTGGGCAAAAGTAGAACGTAGAATAGAAAAAATACAAACAAAATGTATTGTTTACGTATCCTTGAGTTGCTCAGTAATTAAAAACTTCCTATCCAATAAACAGATGCAAAACAGTGATTCTTTAATGGAAAATTAATAAATGGGTTATTTCTACTATAAGAAGCTGTTGAGGATTAAAGAAAAAGGACATATATTACTTATGAAGAGTAAATATTTTGTTGTTATTTTGTTTTACCTGGGTGTGGCATGCCACAGAAGCTCGCTGGGAATATTGTGCCATTTTATGCCGATAATTGAGGTTATTACACAAAGCTTGTTGTTTGTGTTTATCCATGATATCTGGATAGGTGGAGTCAGCATCGATTGCCACCGCTAAGAGGCGATGTACTATTATATCTGAATATCTACAACGAGGCAAAGCAGACAAATGACTCAATGATCAAGCAATATTCATCAAAATATTGGCCAGAAAATCCAGAAGGAACATTGACGATCCAAACAACCCAATATATGTGAAATGTAAGGTCCAGATTTTGCAGTATTCTTCTTCTCGAACAGTCTCAGAATTAAGGATGGTTGGCTTCCACTCCTATTCTGTAGATTGTGAGATGGCTGGAGAGTAATGGAGTATGCACACATCTGCGACAGATAGAGTGGGTGGGCAGATGGCATGAGAGGAGATGCACTCCTGTGGTTTTCATTGGACTTTCCTATCTCCTTATGATATCTCTTCCACAGAAAGTAGTTCAGGCAAGTTCATTGGCTATATTTAAGAGGGAGTTAGATGTGGCCCTTGTGGCTAAAGGGATCAGGGGGTATGGAGTGAAGGCAGGTACGGGATACTGAGTTGGATGATCAGCCATGATCATATTGAATGGCGGTGCAGGCTCGAAGGGCCGAATGGCCTACTCCTGCACCTATTTTCTATGTTTTTATGAGGCAACACAAGATTTTCAGTGCCATCATAAATATTCCTTTAGAGATACAAAGAGCTGAAAATGCTTTACAAAAGAAAGCACAATGTACTGGAGAAACTGGTGAGGCAGCATCTCTGTAGGAAATGGATAGGTGGCATTTCGAGTCCGGTCCCTTCTTCAGACTGCTGAAGAATGAATGTAGACAAAAATGCTGGAGAAACTCAGCGGGTGAGGCAGCATCTATGGAGCGAAGGAATAGGTGACGTTTCAGATCGAGGCCCTTCTTCAGACTGATGTGGGGGTTGGGGGTGGGGCGGGAAGAAGAAAGGGGCAGAGACAGTGGGCTGTAGGAGAGCTGGGAAGGGGAGGGGAAGGAGGGAGAAAGCAAGGACTACCTGAAATTGGAGGTCAATGTTCATACCACTGGCGTGTAAACTATCCAAGCGAAATATGAGGTGCGGCTCCTCCAATTTGCGGTGGGACTCACTCTAGCCTTGGAGGAGGCCCAGGACAGAAAGGTCAGATTCGGAATGGGAGGGGGAGTTGAACCGGGAAATCAGGTTGGTTAATGTGAACTGAGCGGAGGAGTTGGGCAAAGCGATCGCCAAGCCTGCGCCTGGTCTCACCAATGTAAAGCAGTTGACACCTAG
Source organism: Okamejei kenojei (assembly GCA_035221665.1). Lineage (NCBI taxonomy): Eukaryota > Metazoa > Chordata > Chondrichthyes > Rajiformes > Rajidae > Okamejei > Okamejei kenojei. Next base: position 102,978,935 of record CM069136.1, on the reverse strand, counting down.
AACAGCAGATGCAATAGATGAGGTTGGAGGAGGTGCAGGTGAACCTCTTCCTCACCTGGAAAGACTGCTTGGGTCCTTGGATGGAGTCGAGGGGGGAGGTAAAGCGACAAATGTAGCATTTCCTGCGGTTGCCAGGGAAAGTACCAGGGGAGGAGGTGGGTTGGTCGGGAAGGGACAAGTTGACCAGGGAATTACAGATTGAGTGGTCTCGGCGGAAAGCCGAAAGAGGAGGAGTTGAGAAGACTTGGCCAGTGGTGGGATCTCGTTGGCGGTGGCGAAAATATCGGAGGATTATCTGTTGTATGCAACGGCTGGTAGGGTGGAAGGTTAGAACACGGGGGACTCTGTCCTTGTTATGAGTTGGGGGGGGGGGGGATGGGGAGTGAGAGCGGAGCTACGGGATATAGAGGAGATCCTGGTGAGAGCCTCATCTATAGTCAAAGGGAGGAATCCCCGTTCCCTAAAGAATCAGGACATCTCCAATGCCCTGGTTTGGAACACCTCATCCTGGGTACAGAAGCAGTGTAGACAGAGGAATTGGGAGTTGGGGATAGAGTCCCTACAGGAAGCAGGGTGGGAAGAAGTGTAGTCCAGATAGCCATGGGAGTCAGTGGGTTTCTAGTAGACAAGGAATGTAGTAGACAAAGAATTGCTGTAGAATTAATGTTCTTGTGAAAAGAACAGCAGCCTTGGGATTTTCATGTACGTACAGTTTACTTCTAAAACCTTAAGCTACAACCACTGATCCAACATACCTTTTGGGGCTGCAATGTTTACATGCTTTTTTTATAGAATGGATGGAAATCAACTGAACAAATGTACTTTTTAAATTATTGCAATATAGCTTCACAATAAAATATTCGGAGTTACATAACGTCAAAGTGAACATTCATGATACGGAAAATCGTAAATACAGCTTTAGGGATTACCTAGCTCCGAAAACTCCATTTTTGTGTATTTTCCTTGCAAGATTGTAACGGATTGTGTTTTTTTTTTAAATGTTTTGGTTAATTTACACTACTTCAGTTTTTACTTTGGCAAATGTGCGTATTATACTCTTTATGCAATGTTTGATGTATAACGTCAAAATGGTTTCCTGTTTACAAGTGTTCTTAGGGATTGACTGCTCAGTCAGCCGAACGGCATCACGGAACCAGGCTATCAGGGAATTGATATCCAACATAGAAACATAGAAAACATAGAAATAGAAAATAGGTGCAGGAGTAGGCCATTCAGCCCTTCGAGCCTGCACCGCCATTCAATATGATCATGGCTGATCATCCAACTCAGTATCCCGTACCTGCCTTCTCTCCATACCCCCTGATCCCTTTAGCCACAAGGGCCACATCTAACGTCCTCTTAAATATAGCCAAGGAACTGGCCTCAACTACCTTCTGTGGCAGAGAATTCCAGAGATTCACCACTCTGTGTGAAAAATGTTTTTCTCATCTCGGTCCTAAAAGATTTCCCCCTTATCCTTAAACTGTGACCTCTTGTCCTGGACTTCCCCAACATCGGGAACAATCTTCCTGCATCTAGCCTGTCCAACCCCTTAAGAATTTTGTAAGTTTCTATAAGAACCCCCTCAATCTTCTAAATTCTAGCGAGTACAAGCCAAATCTATCCAGTCTTTCTTCATATGAATGTCCTGACATCCCAGGGATCAGTCTGGTGAACCAACAGAAGCAATCATCTGATAAGGGAAAGTTCCTATGACTGGGATTGTTGGATCTTTATGGGGAGCGTTTTTTATGAAGTCATCAGCATTGTTGCTTCTCCTTGGACCAATACAGAAATCAGATTGATATTTATACAGTGAAACATTAAATAAGAAATGCATGGCATTTAGTCAATAGTCTAATTTGATTGAACCTTTTAACAAAAGTACTGCATTACCTACATCCAAGTAAATAAACTTTTAAGAACAAGAATTATACTTCAATGTGCTCCACGTTAAATTATTTGAGGAAATACAATTTGTCCTTAAGAATCCATTCCAACAAAACAGGATAATAATTTCTCCCACAATTATCTTGGTCTGCAGCACTCATCTAAGCATTCACATCATAACAAGACTGTTTTCATGAATGCAGTATTTTCATGAGGTGGACTGATAGTACATGGTCATTTATTTTGTTGCTATACTGAAGATGAAATAAGTGCTTAATACAAGATGTATACCTTCTGATTGGTGATGTGAAGTGAGTGTAGATGGGTGAAGCCAGACCAAAATGGTGAAAGTCGGTGTCCATTCCTGAGCAAAAGTACACAGCCTGCATCATACAACGCGTGGTCAGGATTCGCAGAAGTGTGTTCAAATATGGGGATCCTGGAACCTCTGCTTTATCCAAAGACTCTGCCAGAGCCTTTGCTGAATCTGTGTGGATAATTAAATCCTGAGGAAAATAGGAAACAGATCAAAAATATTTTGTGTTTAGTTTTAAAAAGGGTTTATGCTATTTAATACATAATGATATACAGTAGAAACAGGCCCTTCAGCCACTGATTACGCATTGACCATGATGCACCCATTTTTATATTAATCCTATCCATATTATTCTCCTGACATTCCCACCGATTCCCGCCACACCCAAGATTCTACGATTCATCTACACATTAGTGGTCAAAAGGAAGACTGCAAACGCCACAGTGAGCACTAGAGGTCATAATTGGACTCCGATAGCTTCACCAGTATATAAATAATCAACATTTAGCTAAATACCAACATCTACATTTCAGCTGTCCATTTGTTGAATTTCATTCATCAGATTTATTTCTGTTTTATAGAAATATATGTGAGCTATTCTTGAATGGCTTCTAACTGTAGATCCTATTCTAGTGGCTGCAACAATTACACAGATTATTTTATTAGAAGGATAGTAAACGGATTACAACAGGTCTGTTTTACACTTCCTGAATATAAAACAATGTTTCGTTATCTTAAACAAAACAAACATAAGAAAAAGCGAGGGAACAGGGACCCTGTGGATGGAGAGCACTAGACTGGGGTCCAGCTAAGTGGGCCAGAGTTGTATCAGATGACGTCAATGCAGGGTAGTTACCGTGAAATCAAATAAAGAATTTAGAATAAACTTACTGGATGGATGCCACAATTACAGTCAATGATGGGATATTGCTGATGCATTTAACAAGGCTAGCTAATAGTAAGAGGAAAAGGGATTAGAGATTATTTAGAAGAAAATTAAAAATTTCTCCTCTTCATTCATTTTCAGGATTTGTCTTTGCACTTGGTCAAATTTGCTCCAATGAGGCAACATCTGAAAAGTGCACTTTATTCAAGTCTCAGGCAATTAAGAAACATTCCAATCAATACGTTAACATGTCCTTTACTCACTTTGGAACTTGCTGCTTTAACAAGGATGTCGTAGTTAGATGGAGGAGGTGCTGGATGCTTTCTGAGGAGTGCACATTCTGAAAATTCTTTATAAATTTTCTGTGCAACTGAGATATTTGCCAGCAACATGAACTCCTCTACCATTGAATTAGTTTCTCTGTTTTCGAAGCAAACAATATATTATCTTAGATTCTAAAACTTATTCTGTTTTTTAACAATTAAGCAAAAAACTAGTTCTTCAGAAAAAAAGATGGGATATATTTTCTTCAATGATGTTGCTTGGGCCTGACTTTACTTCTACTTCAATTATGAAATGGAAGCAAAGCAGTCCTTCTCGTACTCATACCTTGACCGTATTTCTATTTTTCAATCAATTTCTGACAAAAATATCCAAAAGTCAAAGAATGTTTTACAGCTCAGCTGTAATAATACCAATAACTGACTATATTTGGATTGAAAGACATGGAATTAGAGGTAAAACATTCTACGTAATACATGTTATTTACAGTTTATAAAGGTTTAATAAAGGAAGTTTTATTGCCTTTATACAGTAGTGTAAAAAACTAAAATAAATTTACAATAATGTTTGAAAATAATTTGTGGACAAAATGTATTAGATTTACAAAATCAATATTCAAGAGTTGTATTGATTAAATAAATTGATCTGTAACACCATTTGCCAACATCAACTGCTTAAAAATTAAATGTAGAATACAATTGTTTCTAAAAGTTGGTCAGCACTAACCATGATAACAGTTGAACAAATAATTCTGCAATTGAGCAGCTACTTGTTCAAGGATACCCTAAATTCAACTTCTGAGGTACATACTTTAATTCTTTGGTTTGCAGATCAATAGGATCATGAGTCTCACTGTCCAAATGAAATCGAACTTCTGGAGAAGATAACGTGAGAGCACTGAAAACAAAACAGATTTCATTTAAAGGGCATGTAGATATTTATAGCTCAAACTGGAAGATGAAATACAAATAATAAGCAATGAACTAATTCACCAACCTAATTAATACGTAATACTTAATTAATACTAATTTTTGACATCTCAAACAGCCAATTACATGTTACAAGCTCACACTTTAATAAGGCTGATCAGGTAAGCCTATTTGGGAAGAAAGCTTCTGTGTCATACAAGCCATAAGAACTGAAATGTATTTATCCCATATGCTGAGGATGTTTTGACACAGTACCTTGTTGCAGCCCTTGCACATTTTCATATCTACACTTTTTCTGTTGACTTAACGCTATATCACAGAAATATAGAAAATAGGTGCAGGAGTAGGCCTTTCGGCCCTTTGAACCTGCACCGCCATTCAATATGATCATGGCTGATCATCCAACTCAGTATCCTGTACTTACCTTCTCTCCATACCCCCTGATCCCTTTAGCCACAAGGGCCACATCTAACTCCCTCTTAAATATAGCCAATTAACTGGCCTCGACTACCTTCTGTGCCAGGGAATTCCAGACTCACCACTCTCTGTGTGAAAAATGTTTTCCTCATCTCGGTCCTAAAATAATTCTCCCTTATCCTTAGACTATGACCCCCTTGTTCTGGACCTCCCCAACGTCGGGAACAATCTTCCTGCATCTAGCCTGTCCAACCCCTTAAGAATCCTGCAAATATCCTGCATTGTTACCGTTCTCTTCGCACTACCTGTTAAAGTGTGTATGGTTTAATTATACTCTTGTGTGGTTTTATTTGTCTGGATTGCAAGCAAAACAAGGTTTCTTGCTGTATCTCAGTACACCACCGAACCACCCACTACCAATGCCTTATTCAAGAACTGATCACCAGCCAAAAATAATATACAGATTCAAAATTAATTTAATTCTGTGCCCTGTTGCAAGAATAATGTTGAAATGAATTTGTTTTTGTAATAGGTTCAACTTCCATTCCAGCACAACATCAAGGAGTCACTTGAAATGTGGTATTGAGGGAGTGTATTTCTGTTAAAAGTACTGTCTTTCAGATGAGATATGAAATCAAAATGACATGCTTCCACAATTTGGTTGAAATATAAAATCAACATTTTGTGTATATATTTTTTTCATTAAAAAGAAACGATATTATGTGTTAGCTGTAGTATACATTTTGACAATTACTGGGACATCTTTGGTACACAAAAGTCTGGAGAAACTCAGCGGGTGCAGCAGCATCTAAGGAGCGAAGGAGATAGGCGACGTTTCGGGTCGAGACCCTTCTTCAGACTGGTCAGGGATCAGGGAAACGAGAGATATAGACGGTGATGTGGAGAGATAAAGAACAATGAATGAAAGATATGCAAAAAAGTATCGATGATAAAGGGAACCAGCCATTGTAAGCTGTTTGTGGTGTGAAAATGAGAAGCTAGTGCGATTAGCGTGGGGGAGGGAGATAGAGATAGAGGGAATGCCAGAGCCCGAGGGCTGAGGGAGAGGTGGGAAGGGGAGGAGACAGCAAGGGTTAACAGAATTGAAAAAAATTCAATGTTCAAGCCCAGAGGCTGCAGACTCCCCAAGCGGAATATGAGGTGCTGTTCCTCCAACTTGCGGTGTTGCTCACTCTGGCCGTGGAGGAGACCAAAGAGTGAGCAACACCGCAAGTTGGAGGAACAGCACCTCATATTCTGCTTGGGGAGTCTGCAGCCTTTGGGCTTGAACATTGAATTTTTTCAATTCTGTTAACCCTTGCTGTCTCCTCCCCTTCCCACCTCTCCCTCAGCCCTCGGGCCCTGGCATTCCCTCTATCTCTATCTCCTTCCCCCACCCTAGTCGCGCTAGCTTCTCATTTTCACACCACAAACAGCTTACAATGGCTTGTTCCCTTTATCATCGATACTTTTTTGCATATCTTTCATTCATTGTTCTTTATTTCTCCACATCACCGTCTATATCTCTCGTTTCCCTGATCCCTGACCAGTCTGAAGAAGGGTCTCGACCCGAAACGTCGCCTATCTCCTTCGCTCCTTAGATGCTGCTGCACTCGCTGAGTTTCTCCAGCCGTTTGTGTACCCTCGATTCTCCAGCATCTGCAGTTCCTTCTTTAACACTGGGACATCTTTGTTATTTTCCTTCAAATTCTGCTTTGCACATTTTCGAAGCTAAAGACATCATTTTGATTTTATACCTCAACCAAAAGACAGTACTTCTGACAGAAATGCACTCTCTCAGTACAATGTTCAAGTGACTCCTTGATCTTGTGCTGGAATAGAACTTGAACCCATAACTTACGATGAATATCAGGTGACGGAAATAACTCTGAGTTATAGATTCTACTTCAGCTGCAGGTGTTTTATCAATGACTTTAAATCTCACCCTTTGTTAATCCTTTGCTTTTTCAGAATTTTTGCTAGTTTATTCAAGCGTCGAAGTCCTTTTGTTACCTCATCAATCATGTTTTCATCATCAATTCTCATCTGTGCTTCAACATATGTAAGTGATGCCTGTAACATAAATATTATACCTAGTATTAAACAATTACAAATATCATATGTCCACAAAGGTGATAACGATGGCTCATAGAATACATCCTTAGGATTCAGAATGAATAATATAGCTCAGAGCTGCCAATTAATGCCATTAAAATACATGATTATTGCAGTGACAAAGTAATAAACTAGTTTCTGTAAACCTTTAATCCTGGATATTGTCAGCCAAAGAATCATTTCCAAATGAATAAAGTCCACAAACCCCCATGCAAGCAACCAGATTGCTCTGGACTGCAAGCCAAACATGTTGATGTTTGGACTCTTTCCTCTCCCCTACGCACAATATCTCTTTTATTTTTTTCCATTATACTTTTCAAAATGACCTCACAGGTTTTTCCAATTCACTTCTGTTGAGTTGGACACATCCCCCCCAACTCCCCTAGGATGTCTAGGTAGCCCACATTCTTAGTGAGGTGCAGGAACGAAGTTGGGTCTTTCCTACAGTACATATAACAAGGACTCTGGGTGACTGATGCTTTGCACCAACTCAAGCAGACAGGGGATCTACTAGACCATGAGAGGATGAAAGGAACCTTGAAGGGGTGATGGAATGACTATAAGGAGAGAGGCTTTGAGAAGGAGAAAGATGAGGGGAAAGGGGAAGATGGTGGCTTGAGATATAATAGATGTTGAAGCTTTTTGGTCCTCTTCCTTGTTTTTTAACTTTTCAGCTCTTGCCAGTTTTCTCTCCCAAACCACTTAACCAACATGTAGGTTGGTTGATGCTGGTTAAGGATACCAAATGCTGGAGTAACTCAGCAGGTCAGGCAGCATCTTTGGCGAACATGGATAGGTGTTAGAATATGAGAGGCAAGAACTTGACTTTTCGGGTTGAGACCCTTCTTCGGACTGATTGCAAGGGTGGGAGCGGTGGGGGAGAAGGAAGCTGAAAAAGAGAAACTAAACTAAATTAGAGGTATTGTTCCTCCAGTTTGCATGTGATCTCACCCTAGTAATGGAATAGGCCCAGGATAGAAAAGTCAGCGTAGGAATAGGAATGTGAGCTTAAATAGTTAGCAACCGGGAGATCCTGTATGCCAGGGGTCGACAACCCAGTTCTGCCTAGGGGCCGGGTCTGTGAACCGTTGGAGGACCACATCTATCGCCATAGTTAATAATCTTTGACATATTTATATATTTAAGAAATATGATGTCTACTGAACATACGAAATTAGTTTGAGACACTGGTATTAAAACAACCCTCAAGAATCTTAAGATCAACTTCGCGTTTATTGTGCAAAAACAATGATTTAATTTAACACAACCATTTAACACAATTTAACATAAGCATCGACTACAGTGGAATCAACATTGCAAAAACAACGATTTAACAACAACCAACACAATTTAACATTAACATCCACTACAGTGGAATCAACATTCCTCACTGGATCTTCAGACCCTCTCGTCAGGATGATCGAAACTCCGGCATTGGGACGGATTGCAACACAACAAGAACAGTTTTGCCCTATTCCCCACCCCGACCCTCACATAAAACATATGAAGAAACACCAAAACATACCCTTAACACACTCAAAACAAAAACAGAGAAGGGCCACAACATACTGCTTGCGAAGCGGCCATCACAGACTCACCTCTCTGTCTGTCTGTTTGTTTTTCTCATAGCAGTGTGACACTTGGTGCCTTTTTTCTCTCGACATTCTCTCAATATTAGGTGACAGACTGGAAGAGGCCAGATGCAAGGTGCCATCTAAACGGGCATCAGTCAGTCAGTTTCTTAATTCACTCTTCGTGTATTTCATTTATGAGAAGAGTTGTTTGCACATGTAAGTACTGCCAAACATTGATGTTATTTTTTTCCCGTGATCTACCAAGTTGGTGTACATACCAGTTTCAAGAAGATATTTCTTGTAGAACTCTAGTAGAGAAATGTCTGTTGCATTAATTTTAGATCTTAATAAATCGCTGCACTGCATCTCAATAAGTTCCATTTGAACATTTTCTGGTGCGATTTTGATGTCCACGTCAAATGGAATGGCAAACAGCCTGAATGTGCTTGTGAGTGAGCGAATGTCAGCAAAACATGAAGAAAACTCCGTTTTCAAGTCACGTATCACAGTCACAAATGTGTTGGTGTCTGTCGGTTGGGTCTCCTGGAGTTTAGGGAAATGAGCGTAGCATGATTTCTCAAGCTGGCATTCCCACAGTTGTAGTTTTCTTTCGAAGACAACAATGTGTCCACACATCTCATCTATGAGTTGATTTCTTCCCTGAAGTTGCAAATTGAGGTTGTTTAAATTAGCTGTTACATCTAACAGAAATGCTAGACTCGAAAGCCATTTAGGATTGCGAAATTCATAGGCGTTCACATTTTTACCTTCGATGAATGTTGCTATTTCTTCCCGCAGAGCGTATACTCTTCCTAACATTGCACTTCGACTGAGCCACCGAACGTTGCAGAAGTAGAGCTGGTCTCCATACTGGGAGAGTTGTTGAAACTGACGATGGTTCAGCCCCCGAGACAATATCAGGTTTACGGCTCTTACCACTACATTCATCACATCATTCAAATTTGAAGACTTGGCACACAATGCTTCCTGGTGGATTAGGCAGTGTACTTTTTTTTATTTTGTGGTTAATTAAATTAAATTAAATCTTTTTCTCAGGACACAGAATGTCCACAACTGCCAACAAACATACTTTCACGAAATCTCCGTCAGTGAAGGGCTTCATTTGTTCTGCTATAAACTTAGAAACTACATAGCTAGCATGCGTGTTCCTTTCTGATTCTACATTTTGTTTCTTGAATATCAGGCTTTGATTTTCCAGGCTCCATTGAAGATGATGAACTTCATGATTCCTTGCCTTCCCACTAATTTCACTGAATTTCGGGTGTCTTGTTTCATAGTGCTGCCTGATGTTGAACTCCTTGTTGACACCAACACATGCATGGCAGACAAGGCATGTGGGCACGCCGGTCTGCTGTATAAAGAAGTAGTTGTCTGTCCAAGTGTCTTGGAAGACTCGGCACTCAGCATCCACCTTCCTGCGTTTTGTAGCCATTGGAGAGAGTCACTTTCCGCCACTGCCAATCAAAGTTTTGCCGCACTCACTGTCTGCTGTGTTGCCGCGCTCACTGTTCTATGTCCACCTTTTGCCCTGTCCATGGGATCACATCAGTTCCGATTTCTTTGTATCAGTAAACAGGATTGCGTGGAATGGAAAAAAAAACCTGCTGGCCAGAATGGTTCCGGGGCGCGCTGAGCAAAACAAATACGACTGCAGGCCGGACGCTTGCGGAATCAAATACGCCTGTGTGCCAAATGATTTAGAGTGTCGGGCTGCATTCGACCCGGTGGGCCATAGGTTGCCTGACCCCTGCCTTAACTGACATAATTTGCAACTGACTGAAAGGAATTCCCAGATGACCAATTTATAAAAGTTACTTTACCTTAGAATCAATGACACTTTTTGTAAACGTAGTACGTAGGATTTCAGCATTGTGTGACATTTCCCAAATGCAAGAAAATGCAAACCTATGAAAGAAAAATATATCAAATTGTCATAACTTTCAAAAATTTAGCAAATTATTAGTGATTTATTTTGATGTCCTATTTTTAGGTTGAGGGTGTGTAGGATTTAATCTTTGGCATATCATCATTTTACAGTTCATTTGGTGTAGGTTAGATATCAACTAATTTTCTCACATTAATTAATTGGGTGGAGGAGCAAAAAGGGATAACGTGCACTTGTCTTTAAATGAAAGCTCCTCAAGGGTCTAGTTGAAAGGGTAGAAAACAACAAGTACGATTTTAGGGCATACATAAAAAAACACGTTACCTATTCACGTTGGATCGTAAAGAACAAAGATTCGAGCTGAGCAATTCTGGAACCATGTCAATTCTCTATTACAAAACAGAAATATCTGAATTATTAATAATAGCACAATTCTGTTTTACTGCACCCAATGAAATCATAGAAATAGAACAATGCAATCAATTGGACTCCCAGTTTAATCCATGGAGTAGCACAAATATTTATTCTACCCATGTAGTTAGTTCAATCACACCGCAGTGCTGTATCCGATGATGGTCTAATAATTAGACATATGTATGAACCTAGTCCAATGATAGTGCATGCCAAAATTATTTAAAATTAGAATCAGAACTGTAGCATTCATACCTTGTCACAAAGATAAACGGTAGTTCCCCGATTAGCTGACTCTTGATCCAGTGCATTTCCTGGGCGAATGAAATGGCTCACATCTGCTATATGGACCCCGACCTGCATGAACAATATTATTCTTAATGTATCAGATTTAAATAAGAGAGCAAAACAATGTTCCGATTTATACATCACTTGTTGTAGTGTTGCGGACCCACAATACCAGAATAGGACTAAAGCTTACATTGTTTGTTTTACACCCAGCCATACTTACACATTACAAAAACATAATAAATTAATTAGAAATTAAAAAATGATCAGTTATCATATCTGAAGCATTAAGAAATCTATTACACTGCAGGAACCTACTTATTTTCCTATCATTACGCAGTGAATTATTTTGCTACATTCCAAAGCTATTCTATGCTCAGAAATCGAAACACATTCAATTAAATTGCCCCCAGGAGTTCCAATCTGCTCAATATTTAACTTTGAGTCTGGGTTGCAAATAAGTTGATGTAAGCACTGCACTGCAATGATCAGATGTGAGAGAGATGAAATCTGAAACATTAACGTCCCATTCTGATGCACCAGTGAGTGTAATATAGTAACTAAAACAGATTCCGGTATACGATTGTTTTTATTTTAATACTTGCACTTTCATCTCCAGTTCACCCTGAAATTGAAGATAACCAACTGTTCACATTATTCACATTCAGTACTTCAGTACAATCTGTCAAACCCCCTTAGTACACAACAAAACTAGTTATTAGATAACCCTTGTTATAACAGACCCAGGAGGAAGAGGGGAAAATTGTGTCTGTGATTGCTGATTGTCTGCTATAACCGAGTGAGGAATTCACTCCAACCAGTGAAACGTTGTTTTTAAATACAGTTCTTTTTAACAGTTTAAAATGTAGTTTTGTTACTGCAAGCTAAAAATACTAAAGGCTGTTTGTTACATTGCTTAATGGAGTATCACTGCACGTGTCAACTGAAGCAATTGCTTGTCAATTTTAATGACCTCCCGCAGCTTCTTTTTCTTAAAGAGATAGTGGTGTCTGATTACAGTGGGACCACTCCATCTGCTACAGTTAAAATCTGTAATAAAGAGGTCCGTAATAATGAGGGTAGGCTGTACATAAAATGTTTGCCATAACTTCATGTTCTGAAAACTTTATGACAGCAGCACTAAATGTACTCAGGGCATCAAGATATCTCTTTAGGCGCTTTTATTTCTTTTTTTTCCCCCTATTTGGCTGCTGGTGTTTTCATACAATTCTTTTGCAACTAAAGTCTCTTCGGAACTTTCTCTTAAAACAAATAGTTTTTTTTAAGATTCAAGAAAGATTTAAATTTACCTCCAGATTTCCATTCTCTAATTCTCTACAGTGTAGAGCATCATCGATATCAGTACATCCAGGAGGATCCACACTGCAGATATGGAGATGCCTTAGATCCATCCGTTCCTTCAAATCCTGCAATTTAGAACAGCAGATTAATGGATGGATTTCATTAAGTAATATGAGATGTAAAAAAATATTGAATTGCATTAATATTACCACTAAGTACAATATAGGACACACCACGTGACCTTTGCTGAATTTTATTTACAAATACTGCGCTATGCCTTGATCTCATATACTAGATTGTAAAGTGTGGAAAGACGTTAAGAATAAAGCTGCTTTAGTATCAAAAGTTGAGATTATAATTTTTAATGAAGCAGACTCCAAGATGGTTTGATCGATACATATAAGAGAAATCGAACAGATTCTGTTCAGGATGAAAGGTCCTGACTGCAACTAGGTCAGGAGGTGCAGGCGATGCCATGTTACAAGCCTTCAGGTTACAGAAATTTGCTCTTGTAGAATTCACAAATCTCTCCCTAAATATTTAAGATACAGAATAAAATTTGCTCTCACGGAATTAATGTATATAAAAAACAAATTCCAACTTGATTCTCGATTCACAACGTTAACGTGGCTTTGTGATGCAAAAACTTGCGATACCAACCATTTTCTTAGAACACAAAATCTCCCAATCACAGCAGGTTGCCTGTAATGGGAGTCAAATTAATTTTGCATGAAGCAAGTCTCAGGAAGTGGTTCTTTTCCTGGAGAACACAGACCTCTGAAGAGGTGGTTATTTCATGTGAACAATGCCCAATCAATGAATTTCTTTAAGTTACAGGTGTACCTATTGACGCAGATATTACCTACAAATGGTAGCTACTTCAGGTAATTCAGTCACAATGATCGTCTAGATATCTTTCAATTATTTTGATTAGAAAATTTTAAAAAATGCACATTTTTCTCCTGCAACCCTCACCCTTCTGAAGAATTACCATTTACCACTTTTTTTTAAAAGGAAATCATCACTTGGGATATGCCAATGAATAAGTTATATAATACACAAGATGGTTTAATTTTGCAGATCACAGATTGGATTGATCAGGGGTATTTGTTTACTTGTCCTTGAAACTATAATTTATCGTTTTTTTTAATTAAATATATTTAATGCACGTCACAGAATCACTCAAAAGTTGTTTACAGATTTAGTTTTTACATTTACCATTATAAATATTTATAATCTATTGTGTTGAATTTAAGACATTTGATTGGCAACACAGTCACTTAAATTTAACATTGTATTGAGTTTTCTTTATTTCTGGTTGCAATAACCTTGACCCATTTTAGCCCAACATCCACAACAGTTAGAAAAGCTTCTTAAATTCAACTGAATGAAATTACATGCCTCTATCTATACTTGCATCCAAATGGCAAGATAGCTAAGTTTTTGTTCTTTACTTTCAAAATCATTATCTTTAACTTAATAAATAATAATAATAAATAGTGTTTAACATGATACCTGTTCTGTGATTTCCCAGGGCATCTTAGGTAGAAAACTAAGAACAGCCTGTGAGAAAGGCAAATGGGGGACATCATGCTCCAACAGAAGAACTTCAGTTTCCGTTTCTTTACTGCCAGCGGTTCCTAGACTTCTGACAAAGTGGCCCTGTAAAAGTTCATCACAGTTTAGTTTTCAAATCATACTGTTTTGACCATTTTCTTTTTTCTCTCCCGATTTCAGAATCGAGAGGATAATTCCGATGGGACCAAGGATGTTCTAGTACATGCCACAGGCAGCTATGGTGCAAGCATGCATGTCAACAACAAGTATCAGAAACCTATTCAGCTATAAGAACTGACAAGCCATATATTTCCTTCCCAATACCTTAACCAGATATACTTTCCGTTAGGAGTTATTGGCCAAGCAAAGGCGTGGACTCTAGTTGAATTTTCAGGTTTTAGACAATTCCTGACTCTTATACTCAATGCGATGACTGATGAAGACAAGTATACCATGTCTTCCTTACCACTCCATCTATTCCTGTTGCCACTTCCAGAATGCTATGGACTTGGACTCCAAGAACTTTCTGATTATGAATAGATCTTGCCATTAACTGCATATTTACATTCCCCTTACATTCAACCTCTCAAACTGCAGCATCTGACTCTTACTTGGATTAAACTCTCATTTCTCTGCCCATATCTAGAACTGATCTAAATCCGGCTGTACCTTTGACAGCCTTCCTCAATTTCTGTAACTATATTGGTTAAGCTAGTTCGGCTTTCCCTATTTACTCCATTCTCTTCCAAATGCGTATAAATCTTATCCTGTTGAATCCTCACCAAAAGACAATATAGACAATAGATGCAGTATGCAATAGATCCATATGAAGAAAGACTGGATAGACTCGGCTTGTACTCGCTGGAATTTAGAAGATTGAGGGGGGATCTCATAGAGACTTACAAAATTCTTAAGGGGTTGGACAGGCTAGATTCAGGAAGATTGTTCCTGATGTTGGGGAAGTCCAAAACAAGGGGTCACAGTTTAAGGATAAGGGGGAAGTCTTTTAGGACCGAGATGAGAAAATCGTTTTTCACACAGGGAGTGGTGAATCTGTGGAATTCTCTGCCACAGAAGGTAGTTGAGGCCAGTTCGTTGGCCATATTTAAGAGGGAGTTGGATCTGGCCCTTGTGGCTGAAGGGATCAGGGGGTATGGAGAGAAGGCAGGTACAGGATACAGAGTTGGATGATCAGCCATGATAATATTGAATGGCGGTGCAGGCTCGAAGGGCCGAATGGCCTGCTCCTGCACTTAATTTCTATGTTTCTATGTTTCTAAGCCATTCGGCCCTTCGAGCCAGCCCATTCCTGCCTTCTCCCCATATCCCTTTACTTCACTATCTTTAAGAGCTCTAGGTTCCCTATCACTGGGGTGAGGCTCACCATGCCACTTCCCTTCATAAATAAAGATTGGGAGGTTGTCTCCTGTGTAATCTATAGGGATTGATGCTGGAGTCCAATATTTAACAATGATTTGGTCAAAGAGATCAACTGGAATACATTCAGGTTTGCTGACAATACAAAGCCAGACAGCAATGTGAGCTGTGAGAAAGATGGAGGAAAGCTACAGCGATCTAGATTGGTGAACTGAATGCTCAAGGACACGGCAAATGCTCTACAATGTAATAAAATATGTAGCCATTCATTAACGTGGAATAAATAATAAGGCGGAGCAATTACAACATGGGACCAATTACACTTAGTTGCTTCATTTTTAAATAATTTTAATATGTTGTTTCAAACTCACAAGAGCTGATGGTTGTCGTGAGCTGTTGTGAACATAGAACAAAATATTTACTATTTTAGTTAAATTATAAATATACTGAATCATTATAATTTTCTAAATATGGAGGACAGTGCACACTGCTTGAGTTTGAGCCTTAATATGTTATTTTCATTACAGCCTATAATCGTTCCTTCTGTAAACAAAACAAAAATGCGAAACCCATAAACTTACATTGGGATAGCGAGAATGTCTTGGCCAACCATCAATTACAACAATTATTCTCTGATTCTCAAGTGCCTCAGCCTGTCGCGTTTCTATTCGAATCCTCGGGATCCTGCGGTCTGCCGGTGTGAACAAATGCCTTGTTGACTTGAAATACAGATAAAAATACAGGTAGTAGACATGTATACTTCTATTCAAGAATTACACTTTATAATATTAACCAAACAGCCATAGACTCACCTCTTTAATTGCTGACTTTGAAATCATGCCACAGAATGGTCTCCAGTTCCTTTTAATTATCCCAACAACTTTACCCGTTGGCTTTGAAAAATTCTTAGTTGTAGCATTCTTCATCTTAAAGAAAGAATACAAACATTTTAAATGCCGCTTTATTAACTTTTAGAATTATGTTCCTGATCAGAACAATTCGATAATTAATTGATTCAAATGATCCAATTAAAATATTTTAATGTAAAAACGTTTTGTAGGCAAATAAACTTTATATTTAAATTTAAGTGTACACATTTTTATCCAATGGGTCAAAAGTCAAAAGATAAGATAATATAATGGTACAGATTGCCAAATTTATTCTGATCTGCTGATTAGAAACTTAGCAGGCACCAATCCAATGACAGTCACTTTGTAGTTAATAGCAACATCCACCAACATATCCCATAAAGCTGAATTAATAGGACTTAGTTAAATATTTTAATTCAAAAAAGTGTTGGAGCTACTCAGTGGGTTAAGGGCCTGTCCCACTCACGTAACCTTTACAGGCGACTGCCGGCACCCGTGATAGGTCATGTTGGAAAATCAGCGGCGACCAGAAAGACGCCACAACTCTTTGGAGACCTCTCACAACCATAAGAGACCTCTCATGACTATACAAGCGACCCCTGGCGACATGTCGCAGGTGACCTCTCACAACGGTGGGAGACCTCCCCTATGGTCGTGGGAGGTCTCCAGAGTCTTTCTGGTCGCTGCTGAATTTTCAACAGGTTGTAAATTTTGGCGACCTATCATGGGTGCCAGCAGTCGCCTGTAAAGGTCGCGAAGATGGGACAGGCCCTTTAGGCAGCATCAGTAGATCAAATGGACAGATAACAATTTGGGTCAGAGTCCTTCTTCAGACTGATTGGAGTAGGAGGGGAGAAAGGTGGAAGGGAGACATGGGGGTGGATCAAGCCTGTGAAGTGATAGGTGGAGGCAGGCCAGGGGGAGAATTGGAAAATGAGTACAGTGACAATGACTAGACATGAAAACGAAACAAACAGATGTCAGATAAGAGAAAAAAAGAGTGAAATGTAAATTCAGAGGGTGGGATATGGGTGGAACGAGGGGAGTGGAAAGAAGGGGGGGGGGAGAGGTGGGTGGAGATAAAAGAGGTATGTGGACGATGGAAGATAAACATCAAAAAACAGGAAAAGACCAGAGTGACATGATGGCGGGGAAAATGTGTACTGGTGCAGGGAAGAGTGCAGGGGGGAGGGAAGGTATTATCATTGGAGAATCCAATGTTCACATCGTAGAGTTGTAAGATACCAAAGTGGAATATGAGGTGCTGTTCTTTCAGTTTGCATGTTGCCTCATTCTGGCAATAGAGGAGGCCAAAAGCTTAGTATGGGAACGGGAACATGTTAACATGGTTAGCAAACAGGAGATCTAACAGGGCTGGCTCACAGAGCATAATTATTCGGCAAAGAAATTGCCTAGTCTGCGTGGTCTCGCTGATGTAGGAGGCCATATTGGGAGCACCAAAAGCAGTAGAAACGGTGCACGTGGGAAGAGGTGTTCATTAATCCACACCTCACATGGAAGGGCTGCTGGGGTCCCACGATGGAAGTGAGAGAGGTGATGTTGGGAGAAGTGTTATATCTCTTGGAGTTGCAGAGGAAAATACCTGGGAAGGGTCGTTTAAAGGGAAAGGACGAGTGAAAGGGAGCTGGTGGGATCAAAACTGACAAGATATAGAAACATAGAAAATAGGTGCAGGAGTAGGCCATTCGGCCCTTCGAGCCTGCACCGCCATTCAATATGATCATGGCTGATCATCCAACTCAGTATCCTGTACCTGCCCTCTCTCCATACCCCCTGATCCCTTTAGCCACAAGGGCCACATCTAACTCCCTCTTAAATATAGCCAACAAACTGGCTTCAACTACCTTCTGTGGCAGAGAATTCCACAGATTCACCACTGTGTGAAAAATGATTTTCTCATCTCGGTCCTAAAAGACTTCCCCTTTATCCTTAAACTGTGACCCCTTGTCCTGGACTTCCCCAACATCGGGAACAATCTTCCTGCATCTAGCCTGTCCAACCCCTTAAGAATTTTGTAAGTCTCTATGAGATCCCCTCTCAATCTTCTAAATTCCAGCGAGTACAAGCCGAGTCAATCCAGTCTTTCTTCATATGGAAGTCCTGCCATCCCAGGAATCAGTCTGGTGAACCTTCTCTGTACTCCCTCTATGGCAAGAATGTCTTTCTTCAGATTAGGAGACCAAAACTGTACGCCATACTCCAGGTGTGGCCTCACCAAGACCCTGTACAACTGCAGTAGAACCTCCCTACTCTTGTACTCAAATCCTTTTGCTATGAATGCTAACATACCATTCGCTTTCTTCACAGTATGAATTCTATCCTTGTGCCAGCTGGGGGTGAGAGCAGAACTACATTATATAGAGGAGATATGGGTGAGGATTCCATCTCCAACAGCTGAGGAAAGAGGACATCTTAAATGTCCTGGAGTTTAAGGCCTCATTTTGGAAGCAGATGTGACAGAGATAGACAAATTGAGAGCAAACTGATAGCAAGATATGGAGTCCTTGTAAGAGGCATGGTTGGAGGAGGTGTAGTCAAGGCAGTTGTGAAAATCAGTGGCTTTGCACAGGTTAGTTCCTGGTCTATTCAATGTCTTAGAGACCGAGAGATCGAGAAAGGGGAGAGAAGTGTCAGAGAGTCCAAGTGAATTTGAGGGCAGGGTGGAAGTTGGTAGTAAAGTTGATGAAATCTATCAGTACTGTGCAGGTGCTGTATGTGGCCCCGATACAGTCGTCAATGTTGTGGAGAGTTGGAGAATGGTGCCGGGCTTTGTTTGGAACAAGGAGTGTGCAAAGTTACCAACAAAAAAAGAGTCGCACAGCTGGGGCCCATGCAAATGCCCGTGGCTACACCTCTGACTTGAAAAAAGTGCGGCGAGTCAAAAAATAGGTTATTTTGGGTGCGAGCAAGTTACGCCAAGCAGAGGAGTGTTAGTTGAGGGAAAATGATTGGGTCTCTGCTCAAGAAAGAACAGCAGGGCCCCAATACCTGTCTGATAAGGAATGGAAGTGTAAAGGGAGTGAGTGTTCCTGGTAAAGATGGGGCCCTGAATCAAAAGTTATTGAAGTGGTGAGGTGTGTTACGTGTCTTGGATGTAGGTTGGAGGGGACTCGAGAAAGGGAGACACACTAGAAACATAGAAATTAGGTGCAGGAGCAGGCCATTCGAGCCTGCACCGCCATTCAATATGATCATGGCTGATCATCCAACTCAGTATCCTGTACCTGCCTTCTCTCCATACCCCCTGATCCCTTCAGCCACAAGGGCCACATCCAACTCCCTCTTAAATATGGCCAACGAACTGGCCTCAACTACCTTCTGTGGCAGAGAATTCCACAGATTCACCACTCTCTGTGTGAAAAATGATTTTCTCATCTCAGTCCTAAAAGACTTCCCCCTTATCCTTAAACTGTGACCCCTTGTCCTGGACTTCCCCAACATCGGGAACAATCTTCCTGCATCTAGCCTGTCCAACCCCTTAAGAATTGTGTACGTCTCTATGAGATCACCCCTCAATCTTCTAAATTCCAGCGAGTACAAGCCGAGTCTATCCAGTCTTTCTTCATATGGAAGTCGTGCCATCCCAGGAATCAGTCTGGTGAACCTTCCCTGTACTCCCTCTATGGCAAGAATATCTTTCCTCAGATTAGGAGCAAAACTGTACGCAATACTCCAGGTGTGGATCAATACTCCTCACAGCTAACACTGCCCCCCAGATATAATCAAGGGATTGGAGAGGAGATTGATAGGGCAGGAGTAGGCAGAACAATGTGTCTGTCAGGGCAGTCCTGTTCATGGATTTTGCAAAGGAAATTGAAACGGGTAGTGCAGGGTTTGGAAACTATAAGGTTGGAGGCTGTGGAGGAGAGATTGCCAGAGGCGATAAAATCCGCTTGGTTTATTATATCTCATGTGATGCCTATGTCACCAAAGGATTTTTTTGGTGTGGATCAAATCAATTGGATGAGAATTTGGTGAGAATATTATTTGTACATCAATCAATGGTGAGTACTAAGTGGTTTGCTGCTGGTGCTATGGCATCATTATGCCTGCTTCCATCCCCAAAAAATTTAATCTTTTGCCATTTTAAAATACAGCCTTCAGCACCCACTACCTATGCCACAACCCCGCACCAAAAAAAAACAATGCTTACAACGACAATTACTGACGTTTACATAATAATAATAATAATTTGGATATTGGTCAATTTGGCCAAATTAAATTATTGTTATTATGTCTACTTTCTAACATTATAGTAGCAATGCAGTAAATGCAGTCACAGCATTAGATCTTACAAGTCGTTCTTGCTCATCCTCTCCATCTTCTTCAACTTGTCCTTCATCTTGAAGTACAACTGCTGATGGTGCAATCCACATTTCTTTGGGCAGCAATTCTACGGCTACTGTATCTTCATGAACAGCACGATTTAGATTCTTCAGCCCCTGAATAAGGATCTAGAATAAAACGAGCCAAATCCAATATTAATTTGTTTTCACCATGTTGCTAAGTTACTTAGTCTAAATAGTAAGTATTGTGTGCAGTGCTTTATACATTTATCTATTACATTGGTGATATTCAATTGAAAACACCCTATAGAAGCTACTTACAGTGTGATGCGTACATCACATTATTAGTTCTGTGGGTACTTTCAAGACAGAGCTAGATAAGGCTCTTAAAGATAGCAGAGTCAGAGGATATGGGGAGAAGGAACAGGGTATTGATTGTGGATGATCAGCCATGATCACAGTGAATGGCGGTCTGGCTCAAAGGGCCGAATGGCCTACTCCTGCACCTATTGTCTATAGTTGAACTATATACTGAGATTTGATTAAAAATTTACAAATTTGAGAACATGAGGGATATCCTAATTCCTAGAACATGTAATGGTAAAGGCTTCTTATTTTCTTAATCTTCCTAGATTAAGTAATGGGCCATCATGCAGTTCTTTGCTGGCAATTAAAATTTCATAAGTAACTTAAAAAAACCAGGAAATATAATTTACACCATGGGGTTGATAATTTAGATGTGACTAACACTGTCAAATCTCATTCATGTTCAACCCTTGTTGCCATAGGAAACAGACTTCCACAGAACAAAATTTAAAGGGATCCAAATTGGAAATCCAAACAATCACAGAATTCCCTCAGAAACTAAAAGTTCCAACCCATTTTCTTCAAAACTAAACATCAGATGAAGGGATCCAAAGAAATAAACATTCACCTCTTTGCTTTTTCCTTCGTCACCATGGACCCAGACTGTAGCTTCCAGATAATTGTCTCTGTTGGCTCGAAAGGTTCCTTGGAGGTAAGAATTAGACTTCAAACCTTGTTGTATTTTGGACAGAGCCAAATGTTCTGTAAAAATCAGCTTACTGCTCTCTATTTCTTTCTACAATAAAAAAACATATTTTTTATTAACACTAAATGAGCCAAACACTACAAGTTCTCAATAGATGTTTTCACATTTCCCATTGTAGTTGATCGAACTTGGGCTGCATATGAGAAATCACCAACCAATGCAAAGCTGCAATGATAAATTTACAAAAAAACTCCTATTTGGGAGACGAGGAAAGGGAGGCCTCTATCCACTTGGACTGAAAAGGAGACAAACTGCTTTGCAGTTGAAACAAAAATATTCAAGAAAAAAAATATTTAATTGCTAAGGTCCTAGTTTGAAAACTGATAAGTAGCTTTTGGATAAGAGATGTGTGGCTGAGTTTAGCAAAAAGTAAGCTGTGTTAAATCAGGCCGTGTTTAATAGTATGGAAAATGTGATATCTAATCCGGGCAGTGACTCAGGTACAGGTAAGCTGCTATAATATGATAGTTGCATTCCTCAAAAACCATGCATTATAGAAAACCACATTATAAATACAATTGTGTCAATGAGAGAAAAAAAGACATTAGGACTAGGAGGTTTCAGGCTTGCAGTGACAATTTTTTTTTTCAGCATTATCAAAAATAGTCTTTAATAGCTATATGTTAATTTTTGTTACTGCAAGGTATGTTACTTTGCTTACATAGAGTTTCATTGCACAAGTGTTAATATAAGCAATTGCTTGTCAATTTCAGTAGCCACTTGATGTGTAACAACAGACTATGTTCATATGTTTATAAATTCTAGGAGCATAATTAGGCCATTTGACCCATCAAGTCTACTCAGCCATTCAATCATGGCTGATCTATTTTTCCCTCTCAATCCCATTCCCCTGCCACCTCCTCGTAAACCCTGACTCCCTTACTGATCAAAAAGAGACAATGGTGTCCGATTACTGTTCGGAGATTACATGCAACATTTTATTTCCAGGACATTTTTGCAAGACAGCTCTTTTTTCTGCTTGTCAATTTCCAATTCACAGTATGAAGACACCCATTATAGCAGAACTGCCTGTAGTTCCAGTGATTAGGGTCATGTTGTGCTTGGGGTCCAAGCATATTGGCCCAAGTCAAATAAATCCCAGTGTGGATGAAAGTGTTCATTAAAGATTAAAAGATTCGTGAAAGATTAAAGATTGAATTGAATTGAATTGTGTGGATGAAAGTGTTGGTAATAGTTTGGTGGATGGCTTCAGTCAGGATAGATTTTCAGTTCGCCAGCTTCTCAATTGAGTTGACATTTTATTAGAAAGACACCAAGAACAAAAGTTTTTGAATTTTAGAAAGAGTGCAAGAATTTGTATTCAATGAAAGAAAATCTAGAGTGAATTTTAAGGGGAAGGTGAATGTTAGGGTCTATAAAGCTAATTGTGTTACTTCTGGTGTTAAGAGACTTACTGGAAGGAAAGGGAGCTTAGGAAACTTCAAATGTTTATTATACAGATAGGAAGGGTTTAGGCAAGCAGCTCATAGTCAGAACTGCTGAGTTGGGCTATCCCATCAGAATAGAAAATCTAGACCAGGACTTTACATTTCAACTCACTGTTATCAACAATAAAGCAGATTTCAGTCAATTTAGCATGAGATAGCTCAGACCATTTTTTTATTAAAACATATTTTAATGCTACCAAGATTTTAAATGTTATTGAAGGTTTAAAAAAATAACACTGCATCTGGTCTGAACAGCCTGACTCTGAGTGAGGCTTGCAAAATGGATAACGTGTTAGCAGATAGCAGTGCTTCAGCCAGGATATTTTCATCCAGGATTTACTTACAAGAGGAGATTAGATAGGCTTGTTTTATTTTCACTGAATCGCAGGATGCTGGGGGGCAACCTTATTGAGGTTTTTTAATATTATGAGGGATATAGATAGGGTAGATTGTCAAAGTCATTTTCTTCAGATGGAGGTGTCCAAAACTATAGGCCATAGATTTAAGCTTTAAAAATGTTTTGAGGTCAAAATTTTCCACACACAATATGGCGGTTACATCGAACAAGCCACCAAAGTGGTATTTGGATGAATAAGGGATACAGGCCCAATGTGGGCAAATGGAATTAGTATAGATAAACATCAGTCCGCGAGAACAAGTTGAGCCGAAACAACCCATTTCTCTGCTGTACAACTGTATGCCTTGAATGCCTTGGATCTTTGAAAGTCCTGTAAATGCTGGAATCACTGTGTTAGTTTACTTCCATTCATTATTATTGTGATTTTGTGTAGATGACGACAACTTCTGTGCCGATGATAAATTCTATCCTACCATTTCTATCAGTCAATGGTGCATCAATGAAAAATAAGGATATATTATGGCCAAATAAGCAAGACTGTACATCGGCTGATCTTGATTACTCAGCAAGGACGAACTTGATGATCTGCAATGCCACACTGTTTATAATATTGATTTGCTCATTTTCATGTTTCTCAGCAGCCAAATAAGATTCCACAGGACACTATAAATAATTATAAGCCCTGTCCCATTAATTCATAATGCAAATCTTTCCAAAGTACTTACAGTAGCATCAGAAATGCAAGCCAGTCTATCAATTAGTTCAGGATTTCCAGCCAAACTTTTGATATATTCATCACCTAAAAGCAAGATGTGGTGGGAAAGGTGTTTCATTATTGAACCATGCAGAATCATTAAACAACCCAAGGAAATATTATCCTCTGTGGAACATCAGAGAACATAAACAAGAGCAAGCCATTCAGCCCCTCAAGCCTGCAGACAGGTAGTAAGATCATAGTTGTTCTTCTATCTCAATGACACTTTCTCACATTATCACATATCCTAAAATCTTAAAATGTACAAGAGTAACTCTGTAGGAACTGCATTGTAAAGTTCTAAACAATCTGGTGGAGGAACTCGGTGGTTTGAGAAGCAACTGCAAGGAAAAACGAATTGCCAACATTTCAGTCAACGTTGCATCTGGACTGAGAGGGATGAGGGAAGATGGTCAATATAAAGAAGAGTGGGGGAGGAGTGAGATAGGAGCCAATGGGCCATAGTTGGACCAAGAAGTCCCCTTGCCACTCCCGGGATGAAGCCCAATGCAAACTCGAGGGAGAATGCCTCATATTCTTCCTGGGTCATCAAAGGGTAGTTAATCTGTGGAACTAATGCGGTACAGGCCAAGTCAGTGGATATTTTTAAGGCAGAGATAGCCAAATTCTTGATTAGAACAGGTATCAAAGGTTATGGGGAGAAGGCAGGTAAATGGGATTAGGAGGCAGAGATCATCCATGATTAAATGGCAGAGTGGACCAATTGGCATGAAAATTGAATTTTCCAATTTTAGGTGACCCTCACCTCCGTGATGTCCTCCCGTTACCTCACTTCCCAATTCTCCCATTTTCGTCCCCTTTCTCATACTCCCGTCCAGACCCCTATCACTCTTTGCATTCCCCCTCCCCCATCCATCTACATTTCACCCACCAACTCCCTTCACCATTACCTGGCAAGAATTTCAAAATGCGTTTTTCAATTTTTATGTGTTGAGCATGTCTAAATATTTGGTACTCTTGCCCTATTTAATGTAAGTGGGATAAACTGTTCACCATTGTTGCCATTTCTGCAAGTACATATCATATTTTAAACAGATTTCTATCAGTATTTCAGTGGCTTGCCAACACATTTCCTCAGATACAACGTCTTTAATTCCATTAAGCTCATACTTACAAGTATATGCAGTCAGGCCATCTTCTACAGCACGCTCTTTATTCTTTCTGTCATTTGTCATTAAGATAACCTGAATGTGCACATTGCTGTTTTGTGACTTTTTCAGATGCTCATTATACCATTTCACTGCTACTCGTATTGCTCGATCATTTCTGTCGTTTGCTCCTTCACCTTGTTCTTGTTCTATGTAGGTATCTCTAAGGAGGCAATACATGTTACAGATTTTAAAATAGATTCATATTGAATTCCCAATAACATAGATATAAATGCTTATCAGGTGACAATCTGCACTTGCCAGAAGGGCATGTTTATCAGAAATAGCAGTGGCAAATGTTCATTGAATGCAGAATAAGAAAACAATGGACCAAAAAATTTACAAAGAACGTCATCGATACACACCCATTGTGTTGAAAATCAGAAGTTCAAATTGTATATAACAATCTTTTGCTCTCTGGAATGTGATGATATTATCACTTCAGAGTGCTTCCCTCCCCCCAAATTTAGCATCTTGATTCAACAGAGCACAGGTTTAGTGCAGCTATTTTATTCAGTCTGCAACTCTGGTCTTATTGATATATGATGAGACCTGAAATACTGTAATTGCTATCATTATGAAACAATAGTCAGAATTGATTATGGGAGTCTGCCACTATTCACTTGTATTTGAGAATTTCTCTTTTGGAAACATGTTGCCAGCAACAATGCTTGGCACAATTACCACACATATTGATCAGATATATTTTCCCGTGAATTATAGACAAAAGCAGAGGGAATGTAAGGTAAATGTTAGAGTGAGAGATGAGGGAGCGCAGGATCAAACAGATAAGAGTTCTGACATATTTCCACACAACCGTACTAGTCATTAATTCAAACATGCACCATTAGCAGAAATCCACAGTGACATTCCCCATCAATAAATTTGCACAACTGATATGTCACTCCTCAAAACTTCAGCATGCTGGCTTTAATAGTGACCTCCAGAGCTGCCAGTGTGGAAAGACGCACATTTTCCCTGTGACCATGTGGGCTTGTTCTGAGGTTTCCAACATCCCAAAAGCATCGTGATTGGTGGCTAATTGGCTACTATAAATAATTCTAGGCTGGCAGAACAGTCAGGGTACAGAGAAAGCAAGTGGGTAAATGTGATCTCTGTGAGAGGTGGTGCATATTTACTGGGCCAAATGACCTCCATCTATGCAATGAGAAAGATGATACAATTTGATACGGCCACATCAAAAAACAGTTGGACTGTCATCCTTTTGAGAATAATGAAATTAGGGCCAAATGGGAAACTCAGCATATGTTCTCAAAGACCTATTTAGTAAAGGGAAATGAGATTTTAACATTCCTTCATGCAATTTTATTTATAAAAGGCAAAAAAAAAACCTTACTTGGAACAGTCTATTATTTGTGTCTAAATCACAAAAGCTATTTTTATTTTATCTATCTCTTACTTGTGATGTTCATTTGTGAAAGTGTAAAAATGCTTTTCAGGGTTGTGAATTACATCCTTGATTCTTTTGTATACTGGAGCACTTCGATGTCTGACTTCTTGTAACACTGTCTGCAGGATTATCACATTCTGAATCGCAGGATCTTCAAGGATATCAATCTAAAAGTAAGTGAATGCAAACATTTTAAAAGAACTGCTGTAAATCATCCAAATATACATCCAAATGAGAGCTTGCTGACCGGTTGTATCGTGGCTTGGTTCGGCAACTTGGTTCGGCCCTGGAGAGGAAAAGACTACAAAAAGTAGTAAGCACTGCCCAGTCCATCATCGGCTCTGACCTTCCTTCCATCGAGGGGATTTATCGCAGTCTCTGCCTCAAAAAGGCTGGCAGCATCATCAAGGACCCACACCATCCTGGCCACACACTCATTTCCCTGCTGCCTTCAGGTAGAAGGTACAGGAGTCTGAAGACTGCAATGACCAGGTTCAGGAATAGCTACTTCCCCACAGCCGTCAGGTTATTAAACCTGGCTCAGACAAAACTCTGAACATTAATAATCCATTGTCTGTTATTTGCACTTTATCAGTTTATTTATTCATGTGTGTATTTACATATATAATGGTATATGGACACACTGATCTGTTTTGTAGTCAATGCCCACTATGTTCTGTTGTGCTGAAGCAAAGCAAGAATTTCACTGTCCTATCAGGGACACATGACAATAAACTCACTTGAACTTGAAGCACCCATAGGGGTTTTACTGTTTGCAGTGCAACTTCCTGTAGGAATGCATCTCCACTTATAACATGGGATTCAAAGGGAATAAAAGGGTTTGTGTTAAGGAAAATCAAAATATTGACAATTGTTTAAGGAATACAATGCTCTATAATGCACAGTTTATTTTAGTTTAGAGCTACAGTACAGAAACAGGTCCTTTGGCTCACCGAGTCCGCACCGACCAGTGATCCCTGCACATTAACGCTATCCTACACACACTGGGGACACGTTTACATTTATAACAGGCCGATTAACCTACAAACTTGTATGTTTGGAGTGTAGGAAGAAACTGAAGATCTCTGAGAAAACCCATGCAGGTCACAGAGAGAACGTGCAAAATCTGTACAGACAAGCACCCGTAGTCAGGATCGATCCTGGGTCTCTGGTGCTGTAAGGCAGAAGCTCTACCGCTGCGCCACCATGCCACTCTGGTACACTATACAATTGAACATAACCAATCTTTTGAGTGTTTCCAGTATTTTCTGCTTTTATTCCAGTCCAATCAACTGATCTTGTACCTGTATCATTTTCAGTTTTGATTTCATGCATCTGGAGTTCATTTTTTTTAATTTTTATATACCATTCAGTTCACTGTCAGGCAACCCTCCACTTCTTTACTCAGATGTTGAAGGACCCTGTTGAACATCCCTAGAATACAATTAATATCTGTGTTCAATGCTTCACCCCTCACCCTACTTCCACTCCACAAACATCACCACCATCCCCTTCACACCCACTCTAATCTTCCACACACATGTATATTGCTTACGATCCCAGCACCTGCTGTCTCTTGTGTCCTTGTTTAAGGGGATATTATTATATTATTGATGGTGTAGCTATATTATTGTTATGTGTACCAAGTTACTTAAAAGCTTTGTTTGCATGTTATCCAGTCAAATCATACTGATAAGTATAATCAAGCCATACAGAACAACACTAGATGCAAAAAGAGAAATTAAACAGTATAGAATATATTACAGCCATGGAGATTATACAGATATACAGATAAAAAAGTATATAGGGGGACCAGATGCAGGCAAATGGGACAAACGTGGAAAGACGTCTTGGTCAGCATATGGCCCATTACCATGCTGTGTGATTCTGTGAATCACCACAACCCACTCTCAACCTCTTCACCACACTGCAGCCCACATGAAATTGCAGAGAATTGTGGACGCAGCTCAGACCGTCACACACAAACCAACCTCCCTCCCTTCCATTTACTCCTTACGCTGCCTTGGCAAGGCTTGAAGTATAATCAAGGATGAGCCGCATCCTGGCCACGCTCTACTCCCCTCTCCCATTGGACAAAAGGTATAGAAGTGTGAAAATGTACACCTCCAGATTCAGGGAGCTTTTTTTTCGCACCTGCTATCAGGCATCTGAACCATCCTACCACAACTAGAGCAGTCCTGAACAAAGATCCTATAGCAAGCAAGATATATCACTCGATGAAAAAGACGTAGTACGGTCATGGGCAAATTCATGGGTAATTTTCGGCCCCATTTCCGTGACTGGCATCCGTCTCCGCACCAAAGATCCCATAGGATACTAGTGCGGAGACGGAAGCCGGTTACGGAAACATCCTGGTAAAAATAAAAGTTATTTGCGAAAAATCTTCTCTTCATTTTCAGAATTATAATTTATTAACACAAACTGTTCCCCCGCAACGTTGATTACACAGCGGGTCGGGTTGGGTTACTGAAATGGATGAAAAAAAAGGCCCACGTTCCGCTCCGTTATGTAACTACACGTCAGCCCATTGCATTTAGAATGAGTGGTCTATCTTGCTTGCTATAGGATCTTTGGTCCTGAACTATTATCTACCACTTTGGAGACCCATCTTTGATCGGACTTCACTGGCTTGAACTTGCACTCTTATCATCTAACTGTCCACTGTGAATGGCTCGATTGTAATCATACATTGTCTTTCGGTTGACTGGTTACCACACAAGGCTTTCACTGTACCTCGGTACACGTGACAACAGTAAACTAAACTCCAAAGGTAGGCACAGAATGCTGGAGGAGTTCAGTGGGACAGGCAGCATCTCTGATGAGATGGAATGGGTGACGTTTCCGGTTTCTTCAGACGACCTAAACTCTACCTGGTGAAGTACCACGTTGGTGTCGGGCAGGACGAAGTGGGGTTGCGGGCAGAGCTCGCTGCTGCTGAGGGGCTCGTCGTGGAGGTGGGGGTGGGGGTGGGCCCGGTCCGGGGCCTGGTCCTGGGCCTGGTCCTGGGCCGGGGCCTCGCACTCCTCGCACGGCTGCCAGCCGCACACGATGTCGTCCCGCAGGTAGTGCTCACGGACGATCTTCAGCACTCCTCCCGACCGCGTCTTCTTCACGAAGACTTTGGACTTCAACATTGATCCTTCCAAAATAAAACGAGATATTAAAATCCGCCGCTAGCGACGAGCAGGCATCAGTAAACGTTGGGTCCAGAGGGCTCCGGAAGACGAGGTCCTCCAACACGGAGGGCGCTGCGGGTCGCGGTCCTCCAGCACAGAGGGAGCTGTGGGTCGTGGTCCTCCAACACGGAGGGCGCTGCGGGTCGCGGTCCTCCAGCACAGAGGGCGCTGTGGGTCGTGGTCCTCCAGCACAGAGGGCGCTGCGGGTCGTGGTCCTCCAGCACAGAGGGCGCTGCGGGCCGTGGTCCTCCAGCACAGAGGGCGCTGTGGGTCGTGATCCTCCAGTATAGAGGCGCTGCAGGTCGCGGACCTCCAGCACAGATGGCGCTGCGGGTCGTGGACCTCCAGCACAGATGGCGCTGCGGGTCGTGGTCCTCCAGCACAGATGGCGCTGCGGGCCGTGGTCCTCCAGCACAGATGGCGCTGCGGGCCGTGGTCCTCCAGCACAGATGGCGCTGCGGGCCGTGGTCCTCCAGCACTGAGGGCGCTGCGGGCCGTGGTCCTCCAGCACAGATGGCGCTGCGGGCCGTGGTCCTCCAGGGTAGCCGCCGCCGCCTGCTCCACACGGACCTCCCGGCCAGGAGGGAGGCTGTTACGCGGCGGCTGCCGGCGTCCTGCCGGTGGCGGGCAAGCGCTGCTTTCCGGCGGCATTTTCAAGTCGCTGCAGTCGGCGAGAGGACAGGTCGCTCGGTCAGTGGGCGCCGAGGGTTCGGGAGCGAACGGTGCGACTGCAAGTGAGTGAGTCAGCAGCGGGCCGAGGGTGAACGGCTCCGACCTGGAGGTGGAAGGAACTGCAGATGCTGGTTTACATCGAAAATAGACGCAATGTGCTGGAGAAGCTGCATCTCTGCAGAGAAGGAATTGGTGACGTTGAGGGTCCGAAGAAGGGGCTCTGTCCCTCCACCCATAGACATATGTGCTATCCCTCTGGCCTGTAGATCAGTATTCAGAGCTTGTATGATATCAAAGATCCTATGGGATCTTTAGTATGATATACCCGAAGATGCTGAGTTACTTCAGCATTTTATGTCTATCTCCGACCTCGAGAGGCATTCGATACTTGCACTAGATATCGTGCAGAGCAAAGCAGAAACAATAGCCAAGGCTGGAAATAATTACAGATATATTTTATTTGTCACGTGTGCCAATTGGCACAGTGAAATTAAATCACCATACAGCCATACAGTAAAAAATAAAGAACACAACATAGAGTAGATAGAAATTCAACATAAAGCATCCCCTCGCAGCAGGATCAAAGTTTCCCACTGTGAGGGAAGGCACCAAAGTCAGTCTCTTCCCCTGATGTTCCCCACTGTTCACCCGTGGTCAGGGCCTCCCCGAGCCCTCCGCTGTCGCTGCTACGGGTGGCCTGATGTTCAGGCCCCCTCGCCGGGGTGATGCAAGTCCGACGTCGGGGCTGGGGGACGTCCTCAGCGGCCTGGACCCTGAGTCGGCCCCCTCCTACCGGAGTCCGCGGCTCCCAAAGTCCGCAGGCCGTGCCGGGTGGAGTTGCAACGCTGGAGGCCCTCGGCAAAGGGCCCCAGGACTCCATGGAGTTGTTCAGTGCCGCCCGCGTTGGAAGCTCTCCAAACCAGAGCTCCACGATGTTGGAGCAGCGGCCCAACGCTGCGGAGCTCCAACGGCGACCCAGGTAGGCCTCGCCGGCTCCGCGGTGACTCCAGCGGTTGCAGCTCTGGTCCGGTTCCCGGTCACCGGCAGGAAAGGCCGCTCCAATCCAGGAGGTAGGCCGCGAGGTGGGGGGGCGAGGACGCGACTCGGAGAAATAGTCGCATCCCCGCCAGGAAGCGACTGGGAGTTAGTTTCCCCCTTACCCTGCCCCCCTCCCCCACATATAAAAGTTAAAGTTTCCCCCAAAAAACATCCTTTTAACGGACTAAAAATTAAAAAAAAAGATGGAAAAACAAACGGGCTGCAGGCAGAGGCTGCTGTCAGTGCAGCGCCCCTAGTGACACCCAATTGATTACAAACCAATGAAGGCGAATGAATTGTGGGAGAAATGTCTCAGCTTGGAAAGAGGGAGAAGGCAAACAGTTTTGTTAAATTGTGTAGGAGGCGATTACAGATGTTGGTTTACACCGATGGTGTAAACTAAGATAAAATGCTAAAGTGCCTGTCCCACTTGGGCGTCATTTGCACGTGACGACGCGCGCATGGTGTGTGGTGACGTAAGCAGTGTTGCGCGCGGTGCCCCAGGATTTTGGGATGTACAAAATGTTTGCGCACCATCTGTGTGACACGCAAATGACACTCAAGTGGGACAGGCCCTTAGCTCAGTGGGACAGGCAGCTTCTCTGGAGAGAAGGAATGGGTGACATTTTGGTTCAAGACCCTTTTTCAGACTTATTGAATGAGGGTAAGAACAGAAAATTGATATTATATTCAAGTCCAGTTTATTGCCATATAGAGTGAACAGTGTGGAAACAGGCCCTTTGGCCCAACTTGCCCAAACCGGCCAACATGCCCCAGCTACACTAGTCCCACCTGCCTGTGCCATATGCACAAGTATAGTGAGATTGTGCAGGCCAATTCACTGGATGTTTTCAAGAGTTAGATATAGTTCTTTGGGCTTATGGAATCAAGGGATATGGGGAGAAAGCAGGAACGAGGAACTAATTTTGGATGATCAGCTATGATCGTATTGAATGATGGTGCTGGCTAGAAGTACCGAATGGCCTACACCTGCACCTATTTTCTATGTTTCTATGAGATTCAACCACAGAGAATATCTTGCTTGCATCAGTTTCCAGGTGCATGGACACAGACATAAGCAAAACAACAAATCATACATATTTTTGGACAAATTGCACAAAGTGCAAAGGAAAAGAAACAGGAGAGAAAAAAAAACAAGACATCGAGACAAAAAAAACATAATGAGCAAACAAGTAGAACAGTAACATATGGTATCTTCAAGTTAGTGATTTTTAGGCTATGTCAACTATGACCAAAATCATGGACAATTAAGTGGGCTTTATTAAGGTTTTTCATTAGATGAACAGAGGTAGAAACAGGAAGAAAGATGATTTTAGAGTTTTGAAACGTAAAGGAGTCGTATGATATCCGTTAATATAGAATGGTGGTTTTCCATTAACCGATCAGAAACAATCCTGTTGAATGATGGAGTAGGTATGAGGAGCTTAATGACTTTCTCCTGTTTCTCATGTTCTATTGCTTACTACCTAGGCTGCTAAAGGTATAGCTGCCAATAGTGAAGAAAATTCAGAAGCACATAAAATTGTGTTTGCTTCACGACTAATCTACTGTCTGTGCCGACAACATTCTGCATGATAAGACACAAAGTGCTGAAGCAATTCAGTGGGGCTGCAACATTTCTGGAGAAAATGAATAGGTGGTATCTCAAGATTGGTTCTTGTCTTCAAACACTGCTACATTATATTTATTTTGCCAGAAACCATTATGCCTTTTGTCCTCTATGCGAGATCATTTTTCCTCTATTTAAAATCAATTTATTTGACCGTCAATTTAGTCAGGGAATTGGATTTATTTTCAGAAGTGCTGGTGTAGAATTGATTGCATTCCTTTGGAGCTGCACTATCGATGAGTCCTCTATGACATGCACCTACACGCTCTAGTAAATTTTGGGATGTGGGGGGAAATACAGGATCCAGGGAAGAACGTGTAAACCCCACAGAGACAGCACCAAAGGTCAGGATTAAGTCTGGGTCACACAAGCTGTGAAGAGCTCCATCAGCTATACCAACATGATCCAATGTCGTATTTGAAATTGAAACTGCACAAAAGCTATACTGCTTTGTCTGGTATTAAAGTATCGGCTTGTGATGATATGACTGTCACACCAGTGCCAAGCAATGAACGAGTATTTGTCAGCCATCCTTTGGTATTCATGCATGTAACCATCATCAAATTCCTAATTATAAGCATCTTGTGTGAAACCAAAGAACAGAAGGCCAGCCATATAAATGCTGGTGCAACAAGAGTATGCAAGTAATTGTATTGTTGCGTTTTTCAGCAGCCGTTTCTTCAACGGTGCTCCTCTCCCAACTTCAAGGCTGAATAGGAGTGTGTTGGAATACCATTCACTTGTCGGAGGGTGTACTACCAACAACCATGAACAGTTTGACACTATACAGGAGAAAGCAGTGTACGTGTCTGACAAATCACACATCAAATGAAACATTAATTCCCCCTGTCCCTGTTGGATTGCACTATGTAGCAACACACCAAGTCTTCAAAAATAACCCAAATCTTGTTGGATACTCAACCTCGAAGGATAAAGTCACGCTATCCTGACTTGGAAAAATAACACCGATCACTCTGCCGTCAAGTTAGAAACTATGTTGCTCCTTGCACTATGTTGTTTATTTCACTACATAGTCATTATCTCTTCAAGAAAATACTTCCTGCAGGAATGGGCAAAAATCTTGGTCATGACAGCTGCATGTTGTGAGTCACTGAATGAACATATCAAAGGATAGATACTTCCATTGTCTAAAACTTGAAAATGTAGCAATAAATGATGTGAATTTATTATTGATTATTTTAGTTGGTAGTTTCCTTTACAAATTGTTGCTTTCTTTAAATCTATGTGTCTTGTTTGTACTTACATTTCTGGGCAATAAAGAGGAGGTGATTGATTTGACTGAATCTAAGTCTTGAGAAAGGGCAGTTCAAAATTATTTGTTTCATATTTAGATTCCAGCATCTTCATTCTATAAGTCATCCAAAGGAAGACCATGTCTCGAAAGAAGTGTAAAGATGATAATAAGGCCCATGTTTCCAGCTCCTTTGAGTCTGAGGACATCAGTTTAGAAACAACTGTGCCGACAGATGATGTATCTTCATCAGAAGAGAGGGAAGCTTCTACCAAAGTCACCAAGCAGCTCATCGAGAGGAAGGAGCTTCTTCACAACTTACAGCTGTTGAAGATAGAGTTGTCCCAAAAAAATTTGGTTATTGACAACCTGAAAGTAGAATATCTCACAAAAGTAAGTTTTTGTTTATTAATCAGGATCTTCATGACTTTGGATTGTTTAAGTTTTTTGAATGTAAATGGAAATCAGAAAACTGCAGATGCTGGTACTCTGAATTAAAAAGTAAAGAATGCCGGAAATGCTTGCAGCCAATGCCTGCTAGGATTCAGCTGGCGTGGGGGATAGCAGAACCTGCAGCCCTCCTGCGCAGGGAAGGACTGTGCAACTTCAATAGTAAATGGATCTCTCTAGGCATACCATTGAAGCCTTGTCCCCAGAAGAATCTTCTGTCAAAGCTGGGAGGCTTTTTAATAATGTGAAGGTTGTCTTCAGTAATTCTTTAACATTCATAATTATTACAACAATTCTAAAAATAAAAATGCATGAAATTGCAAATAAATTATGAAGAATTAAAATACTTTTTCTTCCTAAATTCCAGGCTGGCTCTTGCAGTCTTTTCTAATAATATTTGTCAGACTAAAAAATATATATTTATAATATGTAATTGCCACGTTGGAAATCTTTTTTTTCGGGAATTGATTGTAATGACAGGATACCCAGCATGATACACCGAAGGAATCCCAGCAAGAGCAGGGAGATGTGTATATGTTCAGATCTCTCTTTCATTCTTGGGAACAGTTGCATATGAGCCGTCTCGTTCAAATAAATGGACAAAGGTGTCAATATTTGGCCGCAATGACCAGGATGCATTTTACACTTGTAAACCTTATTCTATACAGATTAGACTTTTAACATTTTTGCAGAGAAACAATTGCTTTAAACCATCCACGTTCAACTCTCACCAGCCCAATTCTCAACTCCTCATCCACAAACCCTCATCTTTTTCACTGTTTCTTTGTGATATAGATAGAGGATTTAGAGGAAAGACTGAATGATTCTCTTCACCAGAAGAAATTGCTGCAGGTCCGTTTGGAAAACCAACTGCAAGTTCAACAGGATGATGCCAGGTGAGTTTGCACGCACGTTAGATGATGTGGTTCAAAGTTTGCTGTTCTTCTACCTGGTAAACAACATTTTAAACTTGTAGTCCATTCTGATATCTCTGGTATAATAAAATAACATTCCAAACGTATAATGAAATGTTGAATATCATTTTTAAGGTCATAAGGAATAGGAAGGCCCATCAAGTCTACTCCGCCATTCAATCATAGTTGATCTGTCCCTCCTAACCCCATTCTCCTGCCTTCTCCCCATAACCTCTGACACCCGTACTAATCAAGAATCTATCTCTGCTTTAAAAATATCCACTGACTTAGCTTCCACAGCCTCTGAGGCAAAGAATTCCCCAGATTCACCACTCTCTGACAAAATAAATTTCTCCTCATCTCCTTCCTAAGAGAACGTCCTTTAATTCTGAGGCTGTGACCTCCACGTCTTGCTCCTCCTGCCCACCTGTTAACTTAGCAGTCACAGGATTGTACAGCACAGATGATAGATACTATAGAACTTTATTTATCCCAGGAGGGAATTCAATCTGCCAACAATTATAAAGCACATGATACATGAAACATTAAATTAAAGGGATGAGTAGAAAGTCCAGAATTGGGGATGTGTAAAGATTGGGATGGGAGGGGGGAGGGGGGAGGGGAGTCAGTCTACCCCACAACAGAAGGGGGGTGAGTTGTACAGTTTTATAGCCACAGGGGAAAAGGATCTCCTGTGGCATTCTGTTCTGCATCTTGTGAATTAGTGAATTGTGAATGAGGACACATTTCATCCTTATGTGGCCCGTTCTACTGTTTCTGTTTATTGAACGACTTGATTGTAATCATGCGTAGTCTTTTGCTGATAGGATTGCGCACAACAAAAAGCTTTTCACTACCTCTGTGACAATAATAAATGAAACTAAAAAAAAAAACTAAAAACAACTGAACGGAAGAGATGTAAATCAGAACTATGTTTGCAAGAAATATGCAATTTTGAAGTGTTCCATTTGATAACCAAATCCATTTATTTTCATCAGTGTTAATGTTACCTATTTATCTTCAAGACCAAACTGCATGTTTTTTTAAATATTTATGCAAGTCTATGCTAACAAATAATTTTGTTTTATGGAGCAGAAGACGCCAAGATCTAAGAAAGCAGGAAATGGAGACTATTTTAGAAAGGCAGAAACATCTTGAACAGACAAACTTGCAACTGCAGGAACGAGCAGGTGACATTCGCCGCAGTTTACGAGATCTAGACCTGACACAAGACCAGTACGCGGAACTAAAGGTTAGACCTGAAGACCAGCTTTCCATCCCAGAATACGTATCCGTAAGTACAACTGGAATGCACTGCATTGTACGGTCATCACTGTGAAGAAAATATTGAACTGTCTATTAATGTAACAGCGCAAATGGATTCCAGTCAATATAGGTGGAAAAAAAGGAGATTTAATTTTTCTGCAGGTGTATAGGGCTCTGGTGAGACCACATCTGGAGTAGTGTGTACAGTTTCGGTCTCCTAATTTGAGGAAGGACATCCTTGTGATTGAGGCAGTGTTCACGAGATTGATCCCTGGGATAGCGGGACTGTCATATGAGGAAAGATTGAAAAGACTAGGCTTGTATTCACTGGAGTTTAGAAGGATGAGGGGGGAATCTTATAGAAGCATATATAATAAAAAAAGACTGGACAAGCTAGATACAGGAAACATGTTCCCAATGCTGGGTGAGTCCAGAAACAGGGGGCCACAGTCTTAGAATAAAGGGGAAGCCATTTAAGTCTGAGGTGAGAAAAAACTTTTTCACACTGAGAGTTGTGAATTTGTGGAATTCCCTGCCACAGATAGCAGTGGAGGCCAAGTCACTGGGTGGATTTAAGAGAGAGTTAGATAGAGCTCTAGGGGCTTTTGGAATAAGGGATATGGGGAGAAGGCAGGCACGGGTTATTGATTGGGGACGATCAGCCATGATCACAATGAATGGCGGTGCTGGCTCGAAGGGCTGAATGGCCTCCTCCTGCACCTATTTTCTATATTTCTAATTTTGATTGCAAATAATTGGTTGCATCAGACACATTGGTGTAATGGCCTCCAGTTTGTAAATTTCCATGACCCTGTTCTTTCTGTTGTTATGCTGCCCGACTCTGCAGCATGTTCTAGCACTTGGCACTTCTAGGAACATTAGTGAATTCCGATTTTGTGTTTTTCAAATCATTTCAAGTCAGGTCATTTGAAGTGCAAAGAGAGCTTGTAAAATTGCAATAGGTAAACAAAGACCATGAGGCCCATCAATAGTAAATAATTTGTAATCATGCTTGGATTAGTTCCAATTAGGCATTGAGCTTGATATTCAATAATTCATACCAACAATGTGTTTAAGAAGGAACTGCAGATGCTGGAAAATCGAAAGTAGAAGTGCTGGAGAAACTCAGGGGGTGCAACAGCATCTATGGAGCGAAGGAAATAGGCAACGTTTTGGGCCAAAACCCTTCTTCAGACTGATGGAAGGTGGGGAGAAGAAAGGGAAAAGGAGGAGGAGCCCGGGGGCTGAGGGAGAGCTAGGAAGGGGAGGAGACAGCAAGGTCTAACGGAATTGGGAGAATTCAATGTTCAGGCCACCGGGGTGCAGACTGCCCAAGCGGAATATGAGGTGCTGTTCCTCCAATTTCTGGTGTTGCTCACTGGCCGTGGAGGCTATCTAGACTTCACTTCTTCCCACCCTGCTCTATCCCCTACTCACAATTCCTCCGTCTACACCGCATCTGCTCCCAGGTTGAGATGTTCCACACCAGGGCATCAGAAATGTCCTCATTCTTCAGGGAACGGGTTCCCCTCCCCTACGAGACCCTGGTGCGAGATGAGGCTCGCACCAGGGTCTCTTCCATATCCCGTAACACTGCTCCCTCTCCCCATGTCCCCCCACTCACAACAAGGGCAGTCCCCCTAGTCCTCACTTTCACCACACTAGCCGTCACATACAACAAATAGTCCTCCGTCAGTTTTGCCACCTTGAACGTGACCCTACCACTCGCCACATCTTCCCATCTCCCCCCCCTGCTTTCCGCAAAGACCGTTCCCTCCGTAACTCCCTTGTCAATTCTTCCCTTCCCTCCCGCACCACCCCCTGCCCAGGTACTTTCCCTTGCAACCGCAAGAGATGCTACACTTGTCGCTTTACCTTCCCCCTCGACTCCATTCAAGGACCCAAGCAGTCGTTCCAGGTGCGACAGAGGTTCACCTGCATCTCCTCCAACCTAATCTATTGCATCCGCTGCTCTCGATGTCAGCTGATCTACATCGGTGAGACCAAGTGTAGGCTTGGCGATCGTTTCGCCGAACACCTCCGCTCAGTCCGCATTAACCATCCTGACCTCCCAGTGGCTCAGCACTTCAACTCCCCCTCCCATTCCATGTCCGACCTCTCTGACCTGGGCCTCCTCCGCGGCCAGTGTGAGTAACACCGGAAATTGGAGGAACAGCACCTCATATTCCGCTTGGGCAGTCTGCATCCCGGTGGCCTGAACATTGAATTCTCCCAATTCCGTTAGCCCTTGCTGTCTCCTCCCCTTCTCAGCTCTCCCTCAGCCCTCAGGCTCCTCCTCCTCCTTTTTCCTTTCTTTCCCGCCCTCCCCGCCCTCCCTCCCCCCCCCCCCCCACCCCCCCCCCCCCCCCCCCCCCCCCCCCCCCCCCCCCCCCCCCCCCCCCCCCCCCCCCCCCCCCCCCCCCCCCCCCCCCCCCCCCCCCCCCACCCCCCCCCCCCCCCCCCCCCCCCCCCCCCCCCCCCCCCCCCCCCCCCCCACCCTCCATCAGTCTGAAGAACGGTTTTGTCCCGAAACGTTGCCTATTTCCTTCGCTCCATAGATGCTGCTGCACCCGCTGATTTTCTCCAGCACTTTTGTCTACATCCATACCCACAATCCTGCTTGCTCTCCATTGTAGGTACACAAAAAGCTGGAGAAACTCAGCGGGTGCAGCAGCATCTAAGGAGCGAAGGAGATAGGCGACGTTTCGGGTCGAGACCCTTCTTCAGACTCCGTTTCGGGTCGAGACCCTTCTTCAGACTTCGTCTTTTTGAAAACGCTTCGTCTTTTTTAAAAAACCCCCCCACCACACAACGCTTCGTCTTTTTTAACCCCCCCCCAAAAACCCCCCCACCACACAACGCTTCGTCTTTTTTAAAACCCCCCCCACCACACAACGCTTCGTCTTTTTTTAAAACCCCCCCCCCCACCACACAACGCTTCGTCTTTTTTTTAAAAAAACCCCCACCACACAACGCTTCGTCTTTTTTTAAAAAACCCCCCACCACACAACGCTTCGTCTTTTTTAAACCCCCCCCCAACCACACAACGCTTCGTCTTTTTTTTAAAAAACCCCACCACACAACGCTTCGTCTTTTTTAAAAAAACCCCCCCCATCACACAACGCTTCGTCTTTTTTAAAAAAAAACCCCCACACACAACGCTTCGTCTTTTTTAAAAAAACCCCCCCACATACAACGCTTCGTCTTTTTAAAAAAAAAACCACCACACAACGCTTCGTCTTTTTAAAAAAAACCCCCCCACCACACAACGCTTCGTCTTTTTAAAAAAACCCCCACCACACAACGCATTTTCTTTTAAAAAAAAAACCCCCCCAACCACACAACGCTTCGTCTTTTTAAAAAAAACCCCCACACACAACGCTTCGTCTTTTTAAAAAAAAACAGTAACCTTAGTGGCTATTCCACTAGGTCTTCCTCATCCCCCCCTACCATGTAACCCCTGCTCTTCCCCACCCACACCACAGCCCCCATACCCCCCCCCCCTGACCACCTCCACCCCCCCACCACACAAACACTTCGTCTTTTTTAAAAAATATCTCCTTCGCTCCTTAGATGCTGCTGCACCCGCTGAGTTTCTCCAGCTTTTTGTGTACCCTCGATTCTCCAGCATCTGCAGTTCCTTCTTTAAAACGTTGTGCTCTCCATTGTACCTCTGGGTCTGTTATGATATATTTTCCTCACCAGGTGGTGCCATTGTGCATTAAATGTTAGTGGTCTAGGTCAGTGCTTCTTAAACTATTTCAGTGTCATTCACCCTTGAGTCTTTATCACAAAATTTAATTCACCCTCGACTAAATATTCTTATGTTTTTTGGTAATTTTCGTCTTATTCTCGTTTGTGTGTAATTTTATATATAATTTATTTTGAGCAAAAAAACATAAATGAAATCATTTCTTTGGCATTTATTTTATTCAACCTTTTGAACATCATAAAAATATATAAAGTAAACTAGGAATAGAAACATAGAAAATAGGTGCAGGAGTAGGCCATTAGGCCAGTAGGCCATTCGGCCCTTCTAGCCTGCACCACCATTCAATATGATCATGGCTGATCATCCAATTCAGTATCCCGTACCTGCCTTCTCTCTATACCCCCTGATTCCCTTAGCCACAAGGGCCCATCTAACTCCCTCTTAACTATAGCCAATGAACCTACCTTCTGTGGCAGAGAATTCCACAGATTCACCACTCTCTGTGTGAAAAATGTTTTTCTCATCTCGGTCCTAAAAGACTTCCCCCTTATCCTTAAACTGTGACCCCTTGTTCTGGACTTCCCCAACATCGGGAACAATCTTCCTGCATCTAGTTTGTCCAACCCCTTAAGAATTTTGTAAGTTTCTATAAGATCCCCCCTCAATCTTCTAAATTCTAGCGAGTACAAGCCGAGTCTATCCAGTCTTTCTTCATATGAAAGTTCTGACATCCCAGGAATCAGTCTGGTGAACCTTCTCTGTACTCCCTCTATGGCAAGCATGTCTTTCCTCAGATAAGGAGACCAAAACTGTACGCAATACTCCAGGTGTGGTCTCACCAAGACCCTGTACAATTGCAGTAGAACCTCCCTGCTCCTATGCTCAAATCCTTTTGCTATGAATGGCAACATACCATTTGCTTTCTTCACTGCGTGCTGCACCTGCATGCCTACTTTCAATGACTGGTGTACCATGACACCCAGGCCTCGTTGCATCTCCCCTTTTCCTAATCGGCCACCATTCAGATAATAGTCTACTTTCCTGTTTTTGCCACCAAAGTGGATAACCTCACATTTATCCACATTGTACTGCATCTGCCATGCATTTGCCCACTCACCCAGTCTATCCAAGTCACCTTGCAGCCTGCTAGCATCCTCCGCACAGCTAACACTGCCCCCCCCAGCTTCGTGTCATCCGCAAACTTGGAGATGTTGCATTCAATTCCCTCGTCCAAATCATTAATCTATATTGTAAATATAAAGTGAAAAATAAAGAAATTTAAATACCAGTGGAGTTGAAAAATCATTCTATTAGAATGATAAAAAAACATTCCAATGTCTAAACACTGGACTTCAGCCCTACCCTACCCTTTCAGGCTTTGATTACTGCAGTTTTTTTTCTTGGAAAACTAGCTCAAAAAACCATGGAGATACCTGAATATGATTTAATATATTAGTATCCAACTAATATAACTTTGTATAACTCTCCCCGACGAAAGCTCACAATACCATTAAATATCAACTTTGCTGGCTAAATTGCTACACAAAGTAAAGTTACAGTTCAACAGTTGCCTACGGCGATCCTCCAGTATTTCCATTAATAAATTTATGATCCCACTAACTCGTCTGGTCTTCCCTAGAAGATTATATTACAGTAAATTTGGGAAATATCCTACTACTTTGAAATTAGAAAACCGTAGGTAGAGAGAAAAAAAACATATCAAATTTCCAGCTCAACTGCCATTAAAATCAATAAGAGCTTACTAACCACTTTAATGACAATGCCTTTTTTCAGTATAGAAAAAATATATAAATATCTGAATAAATTAAGTAATTCACCTTTCATTCACCCCTCTAGTTTCATTCACCCCAAAATAATGTCATTCTTCCTTGGGTGAACCATTTACCAGTTTAAGAAGCACTGGTCTAGATCTTCCACTATGTGGATCCATTGTTTTTTTGCTTTACATGTTAGCATGTTAGTAAAAGACTGATTGTAATTAATGTGTGTTCTAATGTGCCTTTTCCTAAAGTAAATGTTTTGTCTGAGCGTGCCAGGCAAAGAAGTGATTTTAATTGATGTCAAATACATAGAGTAGTTTTCCAGATAAAGGCCAGTGCCTTGCACATTGAACAGGTTTGAATTAAAGAGATAAAGCTGGAGGTCTGCTTGGATATAAACTTGAAAACCAATGCAGGGCTATATACTTCTAACATTCTTCATAGCACCCGATCCAACTGCATCTCGATGCTTTGTCAGAAAGGTAGGAAAACTGTTTGTTATGATCTTGGACAGAAGAAAGATGTGATTATGTTTAAACAAATTATCCTGATCCGGATGACGTACTGAACACAAGGTGGGACTGCACTGCTAAACCTACCTAACACATTTTTAACACAGCATGTATCTGATTCAAACCAGGCACCTTTCCAATTGGGCTTGGGTTGCATAGCGAGGCAATAGTTGGAGATGTTTTGTTACTATTCGAGCTTCATATTTTTCCAAGTAGGTTTCTATTTAAGTTATTTCTATCCAATCCCATTTCCACTACTCCATCAGCCCATGCTCCCCTCACTTACTGCTGATGACCTTGAGTTCAGTGATAGGCAGAGAAACGCCTGCAGTTACTTTTCTCCACTCATCAAAACCTCTAATATCGTCCAAGGATCTATACTTGACCATTTGTATTTTTTGTCTACATGCTGCTCAGTAGCAATGTGATCTGAAAACACAGTAACAGTTTCCATGTACACTGAGAACACTGTTTGCAAGACTGCTTATCTTGCATTCTGTGGTGGAAGAGCAGAAATTTACTGGGTTCTGTTGGAAAGAATAAATCCCCTCCATAAATCCCCTTCCACAGCCACCTGCTTAATTCCTCTCTCTACCAACTTTCTGAAACTGAACCGGACTTTTCATAACCACATATCTGGCGTGTCACTATGACAGCCTATTTTTACCTCCATAACATCGTCCATAACATCGTCCAATATCATTCCTGCTCATGTGCTGGTGAAAGCTTTTATTGCTTTTAGATTTGATTGTTTTGATACACTGCTTGGAAGCCTCCCTCATTATTCTCAACAATTTGCAGCCATCTAAAACTCTGCTGCCCATGGCCTAAGTTACAACAAGTTGCATTCAACCAGCTTCCATAAGTTTGCTGACATGCTGGTTCCTGCTCAAGCAAACATGGAAGTCAAAATTCTCACCACGCTATAATTTCTGTTGATATAATTTCTCCAAGCATTTGTCGAGGCAGGGGGGTGGTCAATGTTTTGGCAAGGTCCTGATGCGGGGCCTCGACCCAAACCATGGACCATCCCTCTGCCAACACAGTTGGTGCCTGACCCGGTGAATTCCACCAGTAGGCACCAGGAGAAGGCAGGCACGGGTTATTGATAGCGGACGACCAGCCATGATCACAATGAATGGTGTTGCTGGCTCGAAGGGCCGAATGGCCTCCTCCTGCACCTAGTTTCTATGTTTCTAGTATGTTATTTTTGTGCCTGCATTTGTAAATTTTAGCACTTAAGCCAAATGAATAAAGAGAATTTTGTTTATAGTTATTTATCATTGTTTTATGTTTCTAGATAAGATTTTATGAAGTGGTCCGTCCATTGAGAGAAGATATTGAAGAGCTGCGACAGAAGAAAACTAGCCTTTTGGAAGAGAGCAACTCTCAGAAAAATCAGCTGAATAGCTTGATAGAGGTTGGTAATTTGTGCAGATTCTAAGATAAAATTGCAAGAATCTAGGATGGATTGACATTTTGTGCGTCCTCTTGTTTTAGCTATTCGCTGTTCAAAATAATCTTTTAGTGAAGTTATTTATTAACTGCACAGATTTGCACTGTTTATCTCACTACTATTTAAGCAATCAATTGCACATAACAAAGCTTGTTTTTAAGTTTTGTTTTGCCCCATGCATGTGATAACTGTAGCTGTTTAAAAACTGATTTGTCACATTTTGGTGTGCATTGATTGTCAGAGCACATTTTGTTCTTTGCATTTTCTCTTCTTCCAAATGTACCACTTTTACCATCTT
This sequence comes from Okamejei kenojei, assembly GCA_035221665.1. Lineage (NCBI taxonomy): Eukaryota > Metazoa > Chordata > Chondrichthyes > Rajiformes > Rajidae > Okamejei > Okamejei kenojei. The sequence continues at coordinate 102,934,119 of CM069136.1, read as the reverse complement.
AAATCGGATCCACCAAGTAATCCCTCAATTGATTTTTTTCTCACAGTGACATTAATGATGTTCAGAATCCAGTTGTATAACTGTTGTCAATTATTTTTTAATATTTTAAGAAATATTAATAGATTTTTGGGTTATATGCTACAGTTACTTATATTTAATAAAGTTAATCATTGTTACTTAAAAAAAAGAATAATATCCAACATTTAAAATCATAGAGCCAAATACTTCCAGGCAAAGTTATTCATTTTAGCAGCTAAAGACCTTGAAAATGTTGGTTTAATATTTACCTGCCTATCAGATTGTCCCGCAAATTGAGAATCATTTTTCTCCAGATGTTCATTTAGGAAGCATATATAGGAGCAAATTGCTGGTTGACGTATATCAAGGTATTAAACTTTAGGCATATGAGAAGTGAAAAGATGTGTGGAATTTTCTTCTTGCCAAAATTTTTAGAATGGCCAAAGGAATTTTATCTAATGGTTTATAAAATAACAATTGCAGTTAGGTCTTGTTCTATGCTTATTTGGCTCATACAAAAAAAATCCATTAAACGTTATTTTAAGAAAAGTAAATGGTGACAGCAATTTTATTTTTCACAGTCATCTTGGTTCAGTTTTCCACATGCATCCATTTCTTTCATTAGCAAATTAGGAATTTATTGACATCCTTTTGCTATTGTCAGTTGAAAAATAAAAAAAACCCTGAGAAATATAATTTTGCTAAGATTTTGAAGTTAATCAGCATGAAATGTCTTGTAATAATTATGATAATTCTCACCTCCTTACACAGGGTAATTGTGCAAGCTTACCTGTCATTTAACAGGTTAGATTTCTGATGAAATATAGGCATTATATCCATCATTTACTTTCCTGGGTTTCCTTGCTCTTATTCACTTCCACTTGTTTGTAACTGCCAAAACAGCTAAATAGACCATCTATAGCCAAATATTTTTGAGACCTGCCCATCTGTGTTTGTAGTCTATGGGGGTCATAGATTGTTGATTGTGAGTCACTTAGCAATGATTTTGAAGATGATGGGTGAATGGTTAGGCTCTCTTACAGAAGATAATCATTGCCTGTTTCACTCGCAGTGTGAATGTCACTTGCCATTTATCAACACAATGTGTACAAGTTATCTAAGTCTTGCGGTATGCGGGCATGGACTGCTTCCTTTCCTGAGGTGTTGAGAAGCTAATTATTTATTACTCATCTTTTCCATGTGTGAAATCTTTAGAGCTATGAATCTGAAAGGAAAACGTCGCTCTGATCTTGAAGTCCGTTGTCAACGCCTTGTATTGGAACTAGCAGATAACAAGCAACTTATTCAGCAATCAGACTATAAGAGGGAACATTATGATCGAGTAAAGCAGTAAGTCTGCCCATATTTCATTATTGTCACGATCATGATTTTTGCATTGCTTCTCAAAATATGAAAAGAATTAAGATCAGATTCAACTTTGACCCTGACAAATAAAGCAGGTAGCACTATGAGCATAATCCTACATTGTTACAATGGCTAATGCGGACAGAAACTTAAGGTCAGTGTTATCCTCAATTTACATACCTGACACGTTATATAATTTAAAACTTAAACCGTTGCCTAATCAAAATAGAAAGGCATGCAAAATGTTCCCAATAACAGGTGCATATAATAAAAAGGAAGGCATGTATGTGAGTAATTCCCAAATGGCATTGCACATGGTGAGTTGATTGGTTTGCTGAGGTGTGATGTCTAAATTACAACATTTACCTAATGTGTGCTATACAGAAGACTTCTAGAATATTACAAAGCGTTGGGAATTGAGCAAATACTTCCTTATGAACAGCCACACACCTATCTGTATATATACACAGCAGGTGATTAGCTAAATAGCTTAAACACTTCATTTGGTTCTCTTGAATTACTGTACACCAAGAGTCAAAAATCAATGTCTCTGATGGCTGTCAAAGCTTTCAGAAACAATGATCAACAGGAATGATAATAGTATGTGCACACTTTTTGAATTATAATATGTTGACATTGTATTTTGCAGTTAACTCTATTAATCAAATCTATCAATAAGCTCGGGTTGATAGAGTAACATTGACAACAGTAACAACATGCAATTGTACTGAGATCTACACAAAGTTTGCAATAAATATAAAGATTAAGATTTTAAAATGCAGTTATTCATTATCTTAAGTTTTTTGGACAAAAATATATTTGAGCTGCTTTTAACTTGACAAGGCAGACTCAACGTGCCTATCTTATTTCATGAGTTTTGTTTCAGAGAGAGAGATGCGTTTGACAAGGAGGCTTCAGAGCTCAGGAAAAGGCTGGAATTACTTGAAATCACACACAAAGCACAAACCAAGGAGAAAAACGATTTATCCAAAGAGGTGCTGTTCTTATGATTATTTGAATAACTTTATAATGGAGTGTTCAAACAATATCCCATTAACAGAATTTGGATGTTGCTGAACCAATATTTATTACCCACCTCTGTCCTTAAATTATGAGGCTTGCTTATCCATTTCAGGGGTGTTTTAGAGTCTATCACTTTGGTGGTCTGAAGTCACAAATAGGAAGGTAGGATTTCCTTCCCTAAAGACTTGAACAATATGGGTTTTCATAGTCATTTGACTGAATTTCAAATTTGAATATAAATGACAGCTTTCAAAGACTTAAATGTGTCTCTTTATCAATAATTACAGCCACTGGCTGTTAGTCTGCTAACAGCAGCTATTTAACCATATTTGTTTTTAAGTCTTCAACTGTAATCTAGATTGATGTGGCTATGGTAAGCACTTCAACTCCCCCTCCCATTCCATATCCGACCTCTCGATCCTGGGCCTCCTCTGGGCAGAGTGAGCAACACCGCAAGTTGGAGAAACAGCACCTCATATTCCGCTTGGGGAGTCTGCATCCTCTGGGCTTGAACGTTGAATTTTCTCAATTCTGTTAACCCTTGCTGTCTCCTCCCCTTCACACCTCTCCCTCAGCCCTCGGGCCCTGGCATTCCCTCTCTCTCCTATCTCTCTCCTCTCTCCCCCACCCTAGTCGCACTAGCTTCTCATTTTCACACCACAAACAGCTTACAATGGCTTGTTCCCTTTATCATCTATACTTTTTTGCATACCTTTCATTCATTGTTCTTTATCTCTCCACATCACCGTCTATATCTCTCGTTTCCCTGATCCCTGACCAGTCTGAAGAAGGGTCTCAAACCGAAACGTCGCCTATCTCCTTCGCTCCTTAGATGCTGCTGCACCCGCTGAGTTTCTCCAGCCTTTTGTGTACCATCTAGATTGATGATTGGTGCAGCATTGATATGGAAGGCCATATAGTACTGTGCAAAAATGTGTAGGTGGTGGGTGTCCTGGACAACACTCTCAACCAACATGAACAAAATAGTGTACCTGCAATTTAACAACAAATAATTAATTGTTGTTAATCAACTAGGTAATTGCTTAGCTCTAGCATTACCAAAATTGCCGATTTGTCATTGGAAGTAGAGAGAGGTGCTTTATCAGAGCCATGATAACTATTCCCAGAACCAAATAATGCACTTAACATTCAGTGACCTATAATAAAACGTAATTATCTGTGTTCTACTTAGGTTGCAGCAATGCAGCAGTCTATTAGCTTGCTGCAAAAAGACAAAGAATACTTGAATCGCCAAAATATGGAACTAAACGTCCGGTGCGCTCATGAAGAAGATCGTATAGAACGCCTCCAAACTCACCTTGAGGAGGCAAAGCGAGCTAGAGAAGAAATGTATGAAAAATATGTGATTTCAAGGTATGTGGTTTTGTCTTAACCTCACATACATCGGATCCCATCGATGCTCATCTCCTTAATTTGTCTTGTGCAATCCGACATTGATGATCTGATGAAACAGAAGTGACGTTGCTGTAAGTTTGTTATTACTTGATTCCAGTTCTATGCAATGTTACATCATCACTGGCATGTTTTTGTTCCTCATTGTGGAAATAATTTTGCTGAACTTCAAATGTTTTTTGATGTTGAATATTTGTTTAACAAAAATGCAAATAGGAATGCAGCATTTCCATCATCCAAAAACATAGTTGATTCTCCAACTCTACATTTTTGCCTAATTGCCATTTCTCTGATCCCCTTTTGTATCCAGAAATCAATTGATTGCAGCCTTGAATGTACTTTGAGTGAACATCTACAATCATCTGAAGTACTGAATTCTGAAGGTTTACAACTGATCTCTGATGCTGTTGATACGAACTTTGTATATTTTACAAAAAATCAGATTTCTAAATTGGACCCTTATTCCAAAACTATCCTCCTTTGTACTTAAAACGTCATGCTGAGGAAACACCAACCAGCGTCTCCCCTGTCATTTTCCCTCAGCATCGTTAATGTCCCAATGGGATAACGTGTAGGAAAGAACTGCAGAAGCTGGTTTAAATCGAAGGTAGACACAAAATGCTGGAGTAACTCAGTGGGTTAGGCAGCATCTCTGGAGAGAAAGAATGGGTGATGTTTCGAGTCGAGACCACTCTTCAGTCTAAAAGACAGGTCTTGACCCGAAACGTCATCCATTCCTTCTCTCCAGAGTTGCTGCCGGTCCCGCTGAGTTACTCCTGCATTTTGTGTCTATCTTCAATTTTCTTGGCCCCGCTCTGCGAGTAGAAGTGGGGGCTGATCCGCAACGGCCGTGATCCCCAGGCTGAGCTCGGCTATCGTTTGCCTGCTTCTGCTGTTGTTAGAGGTGAGACGTTGCGTCGCACCAGGGTCTTGGGCCTGTCCCACTTTGGTCGTCAGTTCCGCGACAGGCCGTTGGCGCGTGAAGATTTCATTCACTACAAAAATTTCGGAGCCCTGCGCGATGTCGTGCACAAGTCCATACCGCGCTTCTAAGCGGGACCGGCCCGCGTGGCCCTACGATGCCCGTGCGCCTCAATGCGACCACGAGGTCGCGTAATTTGCGTGCCAAGGACACGTAAGTGGGACAGGCCCTTTACACTGCAGAATATTTTCTACTACTTGTTGAAACAAGGAACTGCAGATGCTGATTTACAAAAAAAAACAGTTTTGGCATAACTCAGCGGGTCAGGCAGCATCCCTGGAGAACGTGGATGAGTGACCTTTTGGGTCGGGACCCGTTTCAGACTGATACTTGCTGATAGGTAGAAGGGGGTTGAACTATGACACAAGGATGTATGAAAGGAAGATCACGAAGATGTAATTGGCGTTTTGGTAGATAATGGTCTCATCTTCAATAGTATGATAATGATCCGGAGAGAGTTATAAGGAATTCAGCTTATGTGAGGTGGAAGTCACGTTTATCAAACAGCAGCAGCACTGCCATTGTCACTTTGCAGGTTTAAGAGAAATGTCAAGATTACCCTTAATGAGCAGACTACTGCAAGTTCAGAAGGAGGTAGGTCACAGAGTGCAGTGTAGTACACAATACAGTGGAATAATTGAGAGGTGAGTTGTCACATTGGCAAATAAAGATAACAGATCAAGAGAGAGCCAGAGGAAAGAGTCTTGGTAGATCGTGAAATGTGGAATTGATGTTATTGAAGTTAACAACTGTAATTCTATTTGATAAATTAAAATGATGCGGTAGTTTAAATTTTGGAAGCATCCTTGAAATAAATTTTGAAATGGATTTCACACAAGTGAGTTAAACTGTTAGTTGTAAGATTCCAAATTGATCATGACATAGATTTGTAAAATAAGATATTTTATGTTTCCTCTGTGATCAATATTAACGTGTTTGAAATTTATTTTAAAGGGACCATTACAAAAATGAATATGAGGACAAACTTCGACGTGAATTGGAACACATTAGAGTAAAAACAGACCAGGAAATTGAGCATCTTCGATGTGGCTCCAAGGAAATTTATGAGAGGGAAAATAGGTAAGTCTTTATCAATCGAGTCTGTGAAAAAGAGGAATCGAGTCAGTTCCTCATCCTGAACCTTTGCTGAAAAGGTCAGCTGCTCCATTCCCTGAATTAGCCATGTCCGAATACAGAAGATCAATTTTGCTAATACTAAGTCTTATGGGTGATCCAGAGCACAAACCTCGTAGACCATGCTGAAGCATTTATGGTAAAGTAGGTAGAAAAGTATGTATAGAAATAGAAAAGTAATGTAGCTCACCAACTGATGCCAGTTTGTATGTTCAGTAGCCTCCATGGACAAACTTGTCATGTGCTGGTAGAAGGAGGCGAGGAGAAGGGTGGGACATAAAGTAGCAAGTGATATCTGGATCCTTGGCTACTTTTCTATCTGAAATGCTTCTAGAGGGTCTGCGAGATTTGTGTTCTGGATCACCCATATGACTTGGTATTAGCAACATTAATCTGCATCTAAACTTCCCAAGTTCAAGGGAATGGAGCAGCCAACCTCATCGGCAAAGGTTCAGGATACAGGTCCACTGGAAAACAACACTGGAGAAGTAGTAATGAGGAGCAAAGAAATGGTGGATTAACTGAATACATCTTTTTTGAGTCGGTCTTCTTCTTTCATGTGGCGTGCACAGCCTAAAGTTGTTGGACAACTTGTTCTATTTGATCTTCCGTTTGAGCACGTCGAGTTGATTGCATTAGTTGAAACAGGACGGACCATGTGAAGGTGTCAGTCTTCACATTGGTAGACACCAGCAATGTACCAGAAATTCAAGGGAGTCGGGGCAGAAGTGAGTGCAGTCATTATTACTGAGCAAAAAGTGCTTGAGAAGTTGGAAGGCCTGAAAGTGGATACGTCACCTGGACCAGTTGGGCCACACCCCAGGGTTCCAAAAGAGGCAGCTGTTGAGATTGTGCAGGCATTAGAAGTGATCTTTCAAGAATTGCTAGAGTCATGAATGGTTTCGGAGGACTGGAAAATCGCAAATGTAACTCCGCTGTTCAAGAAGGGAGTGAGGCAAAATAAAGGAAATTATACAGCAGATAGTCTGACCTGCGCTGGGTAAATTCCATTATTAAGAATTAGGTTTTGGGTTACTTGGAAGCACATGACAAAATAGGATAAAGAAAGCAAGTTTTTGTTAAATGAAGATTTTACCTGACAAACCTGTTGGGAGTTTTTTGAGGTAATAGCAGAACAAAGGTGATGTTGTTTACTTGGATATTCAGGCCAAACATGAGGCTGCTAAACAAGATAACATCTCATGGTATTGGAGGCAAGGTACTAGCATGGATAGTAGATTGGCTGACTGGCAGAAAGCAAAAAGTAGGACTAAAGGGGCTCTTTTCTGATTGGCTGCTAGTGGTGTTCTGCAGGGATCGTTGTTAGGTTCGCTGCTTTTCACGTTATGTGTTCATGATCTGGATGAGGGAATTTGTGGCCAGGGTTGCAGGTGATAGGAAGATAGATGGGGGGGGGCAGATAGTGTTGAAGCGGGGAGTCTGCAGAAAGACTTGGAATGGTTGGGAAAAGTGGATAAAGAGGTTGTAAACGGAATGCAGCGTAACAAAGTGTATGGTCATACACGAAGGAATAAAGATGTAGACTACTTTCTAAATTGGGGGACGATTCGGAAGTCAGAGGTGCAAAGGGACTTTGGAGCGCTGGTGCAGGATTCCCAAAAGGTTAATTTGTAGATAAGGGAGGCAAATGCAGTCTGAGCATTCATTTCAAGTGGAGTAGAATATAAAAGCAAGGTTGTAATGCTGAGGCTTTATCAGGCACTGCTGAGACTATATTTGGAATATTGTCAAAATGTTTGGGCCCCATATGTGAGGACGGATGTAGTGGCATTCGAGATTGTTTTTTGGCATTTACTTTCTCCCTCTCCCCCCCCCCCCCCCCCCCCATTTACTTTTGTATTCTCCTGTAAAGCAGCCTGTGTTTCCTTGGAATTGATGACATCAAACACTTTTATTCAAAATGCTTTTAACTGCCTCTAAATCACGTTTATGATAATCACACAGGTATAATATCTGGCTTTAGTTGTCAGCATTATTTTTCTCTGTATCATCACTCGTAGGATTAAAATTCTATGGAATATATTTACATACTAAAGCAATTATTTGTTTTTGCAACTGTTGCTCTGAAGTTTGTTTGATCACTCGTCGCACCTGCATCATTTTCTCTGCGGTAGATTGTGTCGGTGTATCTTTCATAACGTGGACGTTTTATTAAAACTTCAATGCCAATGTGTTACCACACAATTCTTCATGGAAGGTGGCGTAGAATTCGTTTGGTGTAGGGTTTTAACTTTAATATAAATATCCAGCCCCCATGTAAACAATAGTTCTGAGTAATGACGATAACAATCTAAAATTTTTATCTGATTTGTTGTGCCAAGACATTACTTTAAACTTGTTATTCTACTGCTTGCAGCCAAGCACAGAGAGATGAATAAATATAATATTGCTTCACTTTTTTAGAAATATATTGGATACATTTTCTATTTCCAAATCAATGCGCAATTTCTTGCATGGAATCACATGGAATATTAATGAATTAATATGCACCACAATAGCAAACCATTTCACTCAACCTGTAGAATTGTCTGAGGAAGGCTCATAACCTGAAACATCACCTATTCCTTTACTCCAGAGATGCTGCCTGACTCACTGAGTTTCTCCAGCTTTTTGCATCTATCTTCTGTTATTGCCTGTATTTGTCTTTCCTCATATGACTTACTCAATGCTACTCTGGTCGCTTGTGTGTCTCCCCTCTGGGTTCATGTATATTATTTGCCTCCGTTTATTTGCCACAGTTTAAGAATAAGGAGTAAGCCATTTAGAACGGAGACAAGGAAATATTTTTTCTCACAGAGAGTTGTGAGTCTGTGGAATTCTCTGTCTTAGAGGGTGGTGGAGGCAGGTTCTCTGGATGCTTTTAAGAGAGAGCTAGATAGGGCTCTTAAAAATAGCAGAGGATACGGGGAGAAGGCAGGAACGGGGTACTGATTGGGGATGATCAGCCATGATCACATTGAATGGCGGTGCTGGCTCGAAGGGCCGAATGGCCTACTCCTGCACCTATTGTCTATTTTCTTTCCCTGCGATTCCCTGTAATCCCTTTTCCCTGCAATCGGGGAGCATAGAGTCACACCATTCTCTGGGTTAATAAACTTGTTCTGAATTCTCTAATCAGATTTCTGGTTACAATCTTGTAATAACATCCTCTAATTCTGCATATATGTGCAAATACTTTCTATGCCTACTCCATCAAAAACATTCATAATATTGAAGTCACTCCTTGCCTTTCTGTTGTCACTAGAAAAGGGAGACGTCTTGTTTATGTTTGCATATTTGGTGTTGGCACTTTTGATCTAAAGTTCAAATCAGGTTACTGAAAGAGTGTTCACAATCAGGAGCAAGGAAAGACCATTTGAGAATGTCCCATCATTCATCAAGATCATGGCTGCTATTCTACATCAAAACCATTTTGTTCAATTGTATCTTTGTACAAATTACCTCTTTTTTTGATTGAACGCGATGGCTGAGCTTGTACAACCCTATGAAATTAAAAAATCTACAATTCACCATCCTTTATGTAATGATATTTATCGATGGCCCATTCCTAAATGACTTATCCCTTAGTTGACCCTTGATTCTAGCCTCCTCAGGCATAGAAAACATCTGACCAACTTGTAGTAATTGTATACATTTTGGTGAGATTTTCTTCCAATCTTCCAAATGCTTGAGAATACAGGTCTAGGATAGATTATCCTATGAAATAAATGGGTGCCCGATATATCCTCTTTTTGTACCTCTACCTTGTACTTCAGTATTTATGTATCTGTTGTTCCATGATCCATCTGCTCTTCTGTCCATTTGAATCTCATTTCCCAAATAAGGATTATCTCTATCCATGTTCTCCAGAGATGCTGCCTGACCCACTAAACTACTCCAGCACTTTGGCGTTTTTTTTTTGTTGCAGACCAGCATCTGCAGTTCTCAGTGACACCCCCCCCCCCCCCCCACCTGTTACCACTTACTGAAATGTGCCTCTTGTGATTCATTTGTCAATTTTATTCCCGTGTGCAAAGTTTAATGTTTCCACATAATATTTCTGATTCAGTCAGAATTGTCCCTTCAAATTATGTCATCAGAAAATCTAGAAATTGTACTTTTGATTCTAAAGTTAGGATCATTGTCGCTATTAGCTGAAATAAACTGTCACCAGGCACCAGGCTGATCTTTGTGGGATTTCACTTTCTTTTATTTATTTATTATTATTTAATACTTTTATTGGAAGCAATGTACAGTAGTATAAACCGCGGCATATGACAAAATACATTTTGTGTTTAAATTTAACAAGAAAGAGGTAGAACAAGAAAGAAAGAACGAGAAAAAGAAAGAGTGAAGGAAGTAGTGTGTGTAAACCCCTAGACGACCAGATGTGCAGTCCATGGGTGAACAAGTGATAGCCTATAGAAAAATAAAGATAAAAACCCATAAAATAATGAAAAAAGAAAGAAAAGAAAAGAGCAAAGGAAAAAAAGAGGGAAAAAGGGACAAAAAGGGACCCTTATGTGTGGATCTACCTGCTTCATATCTCACCACACCCATCGACCAGTTCGTGAATTGGTTTATTTCCAGAGTTGTGTTGCACCATACTATACTTGTAATTAATCAGTAAAAGGAGCCCATGTCTTTAAAAATTGTTCTGATTTTCCTGCTAAGACAAGTCTCATATCTTCAAGATGTAGCGTCTCAGACATGCTTGTGATGCACATTTCAAGCTTTGGGGTGGATGCATTAAAAAAAAATTAAGTATACGTTTTTTTGCCATCATCAGGCAGCAGTTAAGGAAACGTCTTTGAAATATTGATAACTCAAAGCAGGCACCTGTTGTTCCAAAAATAATCAATTCTGTATGAGGGTCCAGTTTTGTTTTTAATAATTTTGTGAAGATTTCAAAGATTTATTTCCAAAATTTATGGAGTTTTATGCAGGAGGCGAAGGAGTGTGTTACAGTTGCTTCGTGAGATAAACATTTGTCACAGATGAGGGGATACATTTGGAAACATTTTGTTCAGTTTAGTTTGGGGGATTTCACTTTCCATCTTCTGTTAATATGAATGGATTTTGTGTTAACCAATTTCCTGCTATCTGTCTTGAAACTGGGTGGCACTACATTGTACTAGTGGCACTTGATACTTACTTGCCTTTCGATGGTGGTTCATCAATGAACCTGCAAAAAAGTTTGCCTTTGTGGATCAGTTAGTTGCTGATTGCCGTTTTCGCATGTTGCATTGAGTGTCGGTGTTGATTAGGCTGACCTGGATTTAACAGGCAGGCAAGTGCTTTGCTTTTTTAAAAAACTTTAATTAATCTTAATGTTTATAAATTATTTTTTTATCGCTTCACAATCTGGAATCTCATAATCTCTTACCCATTGGGACATTAAAATTTGTTGTTGAGTCACTATGTTCAAACAATTTATTAGTGGTGTTTGGTTCTTAGTTTTTTTTTATTATTATTTATTTTTGTTAGAAGTAAGTACAATAGTCTGGTACTTAAGTACCTAATACATAAATACATATTTTCATTCTTGTACAACTTCATACTTTTGGTTCAATAATAAAAGAACAGTGAGAGAAAAAAAGAAACAAAGAGTGTCGGAATAGATAGACAAGCGAGTAGAAACAGAAAGCTAAATAAATAAAGGACAGAGATGAGAAGTTAAAAGATTGAAAGAAAAGGAAAAAGTAAAGAAAAGAAAGATTAGGAGAGATCTACCTATCTCATATTTTTGCCCATCCATCACCCAGTTCTAAACCATTTAATTTCTAAGGTTATGTTATGTTGCACCATATGCTTGTAAAAAGTTGATAAAAGGAGACCAAATCTTTAAGAATTGGTCTATTTTGCCTAGTAGGAGGAATCTCATTTCTTCAAGATGTAGCGTTCCAGACATGTTTGAGATCCACATTTTGAATGTTTGCGTAGGTGCGTTTTTCCAAAATTTAAGTATGTTTTTTTGCTGTTATTAGACCATAATTAAGAAAAGCTACTTGGAATATAGTTAGTTTACTTCCCTCTTCCATTGATCCAAAGATAATCTATTCTGTATTGGGGTTCAATTTTGTGTTAAATAGTTTTGTAAAAATTCCAAAAATTTCATTCCAAAATTTATACAGTTTTGTACAAGAGACAAAGGAATGTGCTATAGTGGCATTTTGAGTTCGACATTTGTCGCAGATGGGGGAAACATTTGAAAATATTTTATTCAGTCTTGTTTTTCAAATAATTGTATAGAAACATAGAAAACATTAGAAATTAGGTGCAGGAGTAGGCCATTCAGCCTTTGCACCGCCATTCAATATGATCATGGCTGATCATAACTCAGTATCCCGTAGCCTTCTCTCCATACCCTCTGATTCCCCTTAGCCACAAGGGCCACATCCAACTCACTCTTTATAGCCAATGAACTGGCCTCACTACCCTCTGTGGCGAGAGTTCCAGAGACTCACCACTCTGTGTGAAAAAAAGTCTTTCTCATCTCGGTCTTAAAGGATTTCCCCCTTATCTTAAGCTGTGACCCTTGTCCTGGACTTCCCCAACATCGGGAACAATCTTTCTGCATCTAGCCTGTCCAACCCTTAAGAATTTTGTAAGTTTCATAAGATCCCCTCTCAATCTCCTAAATTCCAGAGAGTATAAACCGAGTCTATCCAGTCTTTCTTCATATGACAGTCCTGACATCCCAGGACATTTGTTTACATATAATAAATTTTTTATCCCATCTATCGTTCGGAATTTTTTATCAATAACTCTTGTTCCGAGTCTCTTCTAATTGCCTCTGTCGTTGGTGTTTCTATATTTAGAATTTTATATAAGTAAGATATTAAATTGCTTGATTCTGCCTTTCTATTCATTCCTTCCTTCAATAGATCTGGGGTTAAAGTTTGATATCCTTGTATATACTTTTTCAAATAATCTTGAATTTGAAGGTATTTGAAATATTGATTACTTTTCAAATTATATTTTAGTTGTAGTTGTTGGAATGATAAAAAATTTCCCATTTCATACATATCTCCCATCGTTTTAATTCCTATTCTTTCCCAATGGATAAACGTTTTATCAATAATGGATGGTTTGAATGAGGGATTATTAGCTATTGTAGAAAGAAGTGATAATTTTCTTAATTTTAAAGTTAATTTTATTTGTTTCCAAATTCGTATTATACTATGAATAATTGTTCTTCTTGTATATTATATTGTTCAGTTTTATCGGGGAAAGAAGGATCGCTCCTATATTATAAGGGGAACAATCCTCTTTCTCCATTCTTATCCAATCTACCTGTTGGGCAGAACTGTCCAACCAGTAGATTATATTTTTAATATTCACTGCCCAATAATAATACAATAAGTTAGGGAGTGTCAGTCCCCCTGATTCTTTAGATTTACACAAAATGTTTTTTTTTTTAATTCTGTGTGATTTATAATCCCATATGAAGTTTATAATATCAGAATCTAATTTTTTTAAGAATTTTTTAGGTAAGTATATTGGTATTGATTGAAATAGGTACAATATTTGTGGTAAGAATATCATTTTTATCGCGTTTATTCTGCCTATTAAAGACATCGGCAGTGTCTTCCAAAATTTAATCAACCCATTTAATTTAGTTAATAAAGGCATATAGTTTGCGTTGAGTAATGATTTATAGTTCCTAGTAATTTGGATGCCCAAATGCTTAATTTTTTCTGTTGTAATTCTAAAAGGAATTTCAACAGATGTGTCGACTCTTGAGGTTTTATCGTCATAATTTCGCTTTTGTTCCAATTTATTCTATATCCTGAAAAATAACCAAATTCCTCTATTAAATTTAGTATATTTGGCATGCTAATTTGCGAATTTGTAATATATAATAATATGTCGTCTGCATGTAATGAAATTTTATTATTTGAGTGTTTGGTAATATACCCATGAATATTCGGATGGCTTCTTATACTTTCAGCTAAAGACTTGATATGAGATTATAGTTCCTGGTTCTTACAGTTTTTGACTTCTATTTCAGAAATTTGAGAGAAGCAAGGGACAATGCGATTGCAGAAAAAGACCGAGCAACTGAAGCGGAAAAGGATGCCCACGCAAAATATGACCAGCTTCTGGAACAGTAAGTTTTATATTTTGCAAAATGAATGTACAGAAAAGATGAAATTCTTGCAGGAAAAATAGATAAGCACTTAAGTAATAGGTATTGTAATTCATATTTTTCAGTATTACAATAAATTTACTCCAGGTGATTTTGGGAATGTTATACTGCACGTATGTTTTTTCCATCATGTGCCAAATGTAACTTGAGTGACAATTGGCATTTTGCATGTGAGACGGGGTGGCCCCAGGCGATTGCTGAGACTTATGCTCATCGATGTGGATCAGGGTGTTCAAAACATCATGACTGAATTGCTAACTCTGTTGCACCAGTAACAGTGCCCAGTTGAATATCCCCAGAAATTAGATACAAAAATATTCAAGTCGGAGAATAATACACTTTTGTGACATCCAAGGAACCCATAACCATACCAACACTATACCAAAGCCAGGATAAATGGGGATGTGCACACATTCTCGGTGTCCGAGCACAACGTGAGGAGGGCTCTGACGCATGTGAACACGAGGAAAGCTGTAGGCCCAGATGGTATATCTGGGAGAGTACTAAAGTCTTGTGCTATAACCATATAACCATATAACAATTACAGCACGGAAACAGGCCCTCTCGGCCCTTCCAGTCCGTGCCGACAATTTATTTTCCCCTAGTCCCATCTACCTGCACTCAGACCATACACGTCCAGTCCCTTCACGTCCATAAAGCTATCCACTTTACTTTTAAATGTTAGAATCGATCCTGCCTCCACCACTTCTGCTGGAAGCTCATTCCACACAGCCACCACCCTCTGAGTAAAGAAGTTCCCCCTCACGTTACCCCTAAACTTCTGTCCCTTAATTCTCATGTCATGCTCTCTTGTTTGAATCTTCCCTACCCTCAATGGGAAAAGGGTATCCACGTCAACTCTGTCTATCCCTTTCATCATTTTAAAGACCTCAATCAAGTCCCCCCTTAACCTTCTGCGCTCCAAAGAATAAAGACCTAACTTGTTCAATCTTTCTCTGTAACATAGTTGCTGGAACCCTGGCAACATTCTAGTAAATCTGCTAATCAGCTAGCTCCAGTGTTCACCACAATATTCACCCTCTCCCTGGCCAAGTCCGGGGTCCCTGCCTGCTTCAAGAGATCCACCATTGTACCAGTGCCTAAGAATGCCTCTCCAGCCTGCTTGAATGACTACTGACTGGTGGCCCTCACGTCGTGAAATGCTTCGAGCAGTTGATCAGGAACTACATCTGCGCGTTCCTCCCTTACACCATGGACCTGCTGCAGTTTACATACTGTCCAAACAGATCCATGAATGATGTGGTCTCCCAGGTTTTGCACACCACTCTCTCTCACCTTGACAGCCAGAAGGGGGGCTATGTGAGGATTCTGTTCATTGATTTCAGTTCAGCTTTCAACACCATTGTCCCCACCAGACTTGCAGGAACTAGGACTGAACACTCCCCTGTGTGCCTGGGTCCTGGACATTCTCACCGCCAGGACCCAGGTGGTCAAGATGGGGAGACATACCTCCAACCCCCTCACCCTGAACACAGGAAAATAGATCAAGAATAAAAATAGAAAGCATTGCATCGGTAGAGTTGCTGCCTTGCAGCACCACAGACCATGATTTGATCCTGACTACGGGTGCTGTCTGTACAGTATTTGTACATTCTCCTTATGACCACATGGTTTTCTCTGGAAATTCCGGATTCTCCCACATCCGAAAGAAGTGCAGGTTTGTAGGTTAATTGGCTTCTGTAAATTGTCCCTGGCATGTAGGATACAACTGGTGTATGATAGATTGCGGTCGGTGTCGAGTTGGTGGGCCGAAGGGCCTGTTTCCATATATATGTTTTACATATATATCTTAATTTCATTGAACCATATATGGTTGAATATGTGGCATTATTTTCATCTTGTTTCTATAGTCAAAGGGTAAGGTTAATTGATTTATTGGTGCAGATCAGTGATGGAAGTCAGACTCCTCTTGCCTTGTTTCTATGTTTTTGTTTCTCTCTATATATGCATAACATCTCTATATATGAATTATGAATGTTAGTATATTCATGTATAATCTTCCATACATGAATATACTAAGGTCATTCATGTGCTGCACCTGTTCATCAGAGCCTGGCTCTATTGTGAAATGTAATTAGGAATGTAATTTAGCCTAACCTTATTCACACCTAATCCAATTTGAAGCATAAATGTTGCATCAACTGTAAGTTAAAAGTATGCACCAGATTCCACAATTTCAAACTGAAAAAAGCACAAGCTTTCTACTGTTTCTACTGGGAGAGGGGGGGATACCCCCCCCCCCCCCCCCCCCCCCACACCCTCCCCAGTCGCTGCACTCCCTCGCAATTTCTCACTCTCACCTCTCACCCAATGTTCGCAGCCCTGAAACATGGTGCTGGAGTAACTCAGCAGGTCGGGCATCTCTGGAGGAAAAAAGATAGGTGAAGATTCGAGTCGGGCCCCTTCTTCTGATACTATGTTGAGTTTGACAACTCCTTCTCCAGTATTGATGTTCATGCCACCCTCTCATCATTCCCATTGAACATCTGTGCAGCTGATCACTGGGCCTCCTTGCTGTGGCCATCGGCATCGTATTTCTTTCTTGTTATCTTGTCACATAGGGCGAAATAGTCAGACTGTGATGTCAGCTATTTGTTCTTTGGATACATAGGCCATGGGAAGGATTATCATTCCACAGCCCCCCTGTTAATTATATGCTTTCAGTCAGAGGTTTCCTACTCAGCAGATTCTACTGTATTCTTGATACAATTTACAGGTAGCTCTGCTATAACACGAGTTGCATTCCTAAGAAACCTTGTGTTATAGAAAATCGCATTATAAAGACAGATGTCAAATCATGTAAAGAGGACATGGTGTTGGAGACTTTCAGATTTACAATACTCGGTTATTTTGCTTGCAGGAATTTCAAAATTAAAGGTCTTTTCAACAGCAATAAACTTATTTTTGTTGCAGCTAAAAATATTAAAGAATGTATGTTACTTTATTTAACGGTATTATTGCACAAGTGTAAATAGAAGCAGTCATGTGTCAATTTCAATGGCCACCTGTGGTTACAGTAGCAGCTCTGTTCTTAAGAGACAATGGTGTCTGATTACTGCAGGGAAATATTTATTTCCCCAATGCTGATCCAACAACTTTTTCTTCTGCTTGTTAATTTCCAAAGTAACTTTTAAGTGATTCTCTAGTTTCCAGTCAAAATCGCATTATAACCGACCAAATCTGCCCGCATTATGTAGATAGTAATCCTTGATTTATCACTTGCATATATCTAATTTGTGTTTGGAAACACATTATTGTTTTACACTTACATTGATTCTGGCGGGTCAGTGACTGAGGGAAGACTTGATAGAAGGATATAAAGTAATGAGTGGCATAAATAAAACTATTAAGAACTTTTTTTCCCCATGATGGAAATGTCAAATACTGGTGGGAATAGCTTTAAGGTGAGAGGGGCAAAGTTTAAA
Source organism: Okamejei kenojei (assembly GCA_035221665.1). Lineage (NCBI taxonomy): Eukaryota > Metazoa > Chordata > Chondrichthyes > Rajiformes > Rajidae > Okamejei > Okamejei kenojei. The sequence continues at coordinate 102,916,586 of CM069136.1, read as the reverse complement.
GGAGATGTGTGGTGCAAGGTTTTGTTTACACAGAGATACTGGTGGGTGTTGGACGAGGTGCCAGGAGTGTCGATGGAGGCAGATACACACAGTGATCAACTGTGTAAAAGGAAAACCAAGGTTCCCCAAATGAAAAATGGAAAGAAAAAACGTCATTGATTTACCATTATTGAAATCCTTTCCATCAACTCCAACATTTATTAGTATGGCAGACTTTATTAAATTCATTCCTTGATGTGTCTTGATACTGTAAAGTGGTTTGTTTCAAACTCATGGATTTTATGTTGCAATTATGCATCATATCTGTTGGTTGTTGATAGTTAGTCAGGGTTATTATTATCGTATCACTGTGCAGTCTAGCATTGGAACGGAAATAGGATATTAAAAGTAATGTACACCATTAACATGCCAGTATAGAGTTTAAACTACAATTTTGAATAAACAGTTCAGGGGGGAACAATAATATACCCTCATTCTGTTGGCTTTTATCTATCAGTAGAAATCACATGGGAAGAGAAGTCACACAGTGTACATGGTTTGAATATATATAGAGCTCTTTCATCAGCTCAGCCACCAGCAATATGAGAGACTTGTATTCCCAGCTGCCTGATCCTGCCATTGCATTAATCATTAATTTAGGCATCTGTGAATAATTGTCTCAATTTTCTTCGTTTTATTTTATATGGCTGACTTCTCCATCCAAACTGAGTCCTCGTTATTCACGAGGGATAGGTGAAAGCAGTTCCTGCAAATAACAAAACAGAAATACCAATAAGGCTGTCGGCCTTGACTCTGAGACTGCATGATGTTCATTGGTCAATGTCTACATGGATATAACAACTTCTACGTAAGTTTGGGTGTGTGAGTGTCAGCTTATAAGTGAGCCTAACATTCTAGCCACCTCTACCCTTTGTGTTCCTAACCCAAGCCCCAGCTGCACAATGCCAACAGAATACATTAAATGCAACCCATTTGGCAAGCAAGGCACCACTGGAGAGGACTCAAGAGAAAGGCAAAATACTTTCTAAAATCTCAGTAATAGCCAATCTCACAAGCATGCAGGCCTCTGAATACCAAGTGAACAGATTATGAGGATGTAAGACTTTATTCACATTTATTCAGCATGCACTGTTTCTTCTAAGCCATTTATATTATGTGCATGGGAATTCCTTGGATATGTTTAAATGACTTTGATATTCTTATCTGGCTATTAATTTGACCAAAGGCCATTTTTACACCGAGATCGGTTTAATTAAGAGATGTTGTCTGAAAATAAATAACTTTATATTGCTGGCAGAGGGCTTAAATTTGGAGTGATGTATGTATGTGAATTAACTCATCACTCCACATGCATAAATCTTGTTTAGGCATTTTATTTTGGTCTTGATATGGAATAAGAAGAATCTTAGCTAAGGATAACATGTGATCCTTAAAGGCATGCAAGTGATACCATAAATAGAAATTAGGAAATGACAGGCTAATGATCATCTACTTTACCTTGGTCTTCTCAATTGTGGATGTGGATTATGAAATAAAGATATAAGAAAAAATAAAAATAAATCAAATAAAAGGTACACACTGTCGAGTAAAAGATAATGATGTACATGCTTTACTAATAGTTCAATACTAATTTCTGGTGATTTCCATACCCTGATGTATTAAAATAAGTGCCTGAGGAAATTGTCAATGCAATATTCTGAAGCACTTTATATCCTGGAATTGTACCTGATTGGAAAACTGCACAGTCAGTCTATTATTCAGAGTGAGGAGACAGAGATTAACTTTGCAGTTATAGTCTGTCCAGAGTCAATTGAGGGAAATTTGCTAGGTTCATTTATTAGGCATGGAGTATTCGGAATGTATCAAGAGTAACAAATTATTTATTATTGGTAGATAGGGCGTACGATAAACTTTGTTACATTTTTGCGGAAGTAACCAATGTGGTATGTGAATTTGATGTGGTCAAATCAAGAAAGCATTAAACGACCGTCTACATAAGCGACTGAAAAAAATGCAAGTACCTTAAACTGTAGGCACCGATTAGAAGGAAATTAGTTTTGTAATTTCCAGTTGGAGTAAAGAGCATGAATTTAAAATGGCATGGTATTACTGTTGTCTGTCTACAGTACTGTGGCTGCAGCTTATCACTGTTGGAAAACGGAATCAAAGCCCTCATTACTTAAACACTCTATATTGTATCTTTAGTTTAAACATCTTTCTGAAATGATTTCTCACCTTAATCTTTTTGTAACCTTTTAAAATCAGATATTGTAGCTGATCTTAATCATGTCATCATGAAAGTGTGAAATTTCTGGTGTTACTAAGTTTTTTACAGATTAACAGTTTTTCTTTTGATTTGGACCTTTAAAAAATCTATTTGAACCCTTGACATAATACATAATGTTCTTTAAGAAAGAATAATAATTAGTTTGGCATCTATGGGAAACAAGGTTGAACATGTTTGTTGCAAATAGGGATAGATTGGCACATTTTAGAATAATATCGACCTGTGCAAACGAATAACAACTCAGGGTATTAGAAAGAAAATCCTTGTGTATAGTCTTGCATTGATTTATTATAGAAGTGGTGTTTTGAATCAATGATGCACTGTAATTTATAGTTCAGCCAGACACCATTACTGCCACTCCAGAAAGAATATTGACAACATTTAGGATTGATCTGGTGTGAAAACAACACATAAGATAAAAGCTTAAAAATTCTGTATTTCTGCTTTAGGAGCTTTAAATAATGTAAAATGGTTCACTTGCACTTTTTTTGCTGCATCATTAGAATTGCTTTTAAATTATGGTCCTGGTGTGTAATAGCAAAAAGATTTATGATAAGGGAAGTGATATGTGTGACTGCATCAATTTTGCACAGCTGTTTAGAACTTAGCTGTACAATTAACATGCAAGATTTCAGCCTTTGCAGAAAACCACATCACAGTGCTGTGTGTGATTGACGGAGTAAGTTGAGGCTGGGAGGCCAGAAACTTTTATTCCTTTTTTTATTTTTTTCTTTATCTTTATTTCGAACGATTTAAAAAAAAGAGATAAAAGAAAAGATGAAAATGAATAAATAAAAGGAAAATTATAAATATATATATATACAGAGATGCCAAGTGTCCCCGGATTCGCCGTATTTAGTCCCGGCGAAATAACTTTTTTACGGTGTTTCCGGCAGCCAAACATGCTGTTACGGAACACCGCCGCGCCGGTGTTCCTCCCGCGAGAACGCCGGCGCCATGTGTCCCCGGTTTGCCAGCCCGCGCGATCAGCGGCATTTTGCCGGGCCCTAGTGACCCGCGCGTGCGCAGTGGGGGAGGGTTGCCGGGCCCTAGTGACCGCGCCCTGCGCAGTGGGGGAGGGTTGCCGGGCCTCAGTGGCCGCGCGTGCGCAGTGGGGGAGGGTTGCCCGGGCCCCAGTGGCTGCGCGTGCGCAGTGGGGGAGGGTTGCGGGGCTCCAGTGGCCGCGCGTGCGCAGTGGGGGAGGGTTTGCGGGGCCTGGCGCGATTTCGAGCCGAGCCCACGCCCGGCCCAGAGCCTGGGCGGCGCCGGCCCGCGCGATCAGCGGCACTTTCTTGCCGCCAGCCGGCCCGCTTGCGGCAGCCCCATCACCGGGCCTCCCACCCAGTGCGCAGGCGCAGACCCGCCGGCAACCATGCCAAGTGCGCATGTGCCGCACCCGCCCGCCGGCAGCCCGCTGATCTGCACCAGTGCGCAGGCGCATAGCCGCCGGCAACAACCCCAGGTGAGTGTTACGGAGAGAAATGCATTTAACCCCATTTGTTACGGACAAATGGGTTAAATGTTACTGTGAACTAAATTTAGGGTTGGCATCTCTGTATATATATATATATATACATACACACATACATACATATACATGTACATATATATATACATACATGTACACATATACACATATATACATAACATATATGTACATACATCAATTAAAAAATCAAAAGCCAATTTCAACATAACACATTAGACTCGTTCGAAAAGGGATAGGAAGAAGCCTATGCTTGTCAAGTCCTACCCCCATTCTTCACCATTAACAAATGCAAAATTCAATAAAATAAACTAAACAGACAATTCAAATAAAACTACTCTAATCAAGCTATTTAATTAAAAAAATAAAAAAAATAAAAGAACAAGCACCATTAACATCTGTGAGATTTACATTCTCCTTCCTCATTACTGTACTTTTCAAGGATATATCTTTTGTACATTTTTTTAAATTGCATTATATTCATACTTTGTTTAATCGTTTCATCAAGACCATTCCACAAAACCACCCCACAAATGGAAATACACATACTTTTTAAATGGGTCTGAGAATAATGCTGTTTCAAGTTTAGTTTCCCTCTAAAGTTATAACCCCCCTCTCTGTCTTTGAACAGTCCAGATTCATGGACTGATCAAGAGACTGTTTGCTTGGAGCCTGAGGTGGTTTATGAAGTTGAAACCACAAAGAATGCCAGACCAATGCTTAAAAACATATTTTGATCAAAATGCTAAAGTTGCTGGAAATCCAAGCAAAAAAATCAAAATTTGCTAAAAGCATTCAGTAGATCAGGCAGCATCAGTGGAGAGAGAAATTGAATCTTTTTTGTATTATTGATCCTCAGCCACGATTAGAGAAGTGGGAAAAGAAGCTTATGTTAAGTTGCAAAGAGTAATAGAAAGTTGTGAAGGTAAAAGCTTCTTTATAAGATGGCAGTTGATGACAGTAAAGAAAACAAAAATAATTTGAAAGAGAAAGGTACACAGCGGGAGGGAAGAAAAAAAGGTAATTAAATTCAGTATTATGTCCTGAAGGTTGCCAGGTACCGAAGCTATTCCTCGATCTTACATTGGACATCATTGGACTAATGTATTGGACTAAGGCCAAGGAATGAGAGATTCGAGTGGAAGTGGGATGTAGACATCAAGTGACTAGATTCAAAGTTTCAAGTTTTAGGAGTAAATATCACTGGCAACATGTCCTGAACTAGCCATATCGAAGTAATAGCCAAGAAAGAACACCAACTCCTTTACTTCCTCAGAAGGCTGAGGAAATTCAGCATGTCCCCAACAGCTCTCATTAACTTCTATAGATACGCCATAGAAAGCATTTTATCGAGATGCATCACAGCATGGTTTTGGAACAGCTCCATCAAAGACCGCAAGAAATTGCAGAGTTGTGGACATAGACCAGACCTTCACACAGACCAACATACCTTGCATTGACTCCATCTACACATTACACTGCCTTGGCAAGACCATTGGTATAATCAAGGACGAGTCTCACCCATGGTCACTCACCTTCTCCCATCAGGCAAGAGGTACAGAAGTGTGAAAACGCATACCTCCAGATTCAGGGAGAGTTATTTTCCAACTTTTATCAGGCAACTGAATCATCCTATCACCAACTAGAGAACGGTCCTGACATATCACCTACCTCAGTGGGACTATCTTTAATCAGATCTTTTTCTTTACCTTGGAACTTGAATCTTTATCTGGTCGTTATCTTGCGCTAAATATATTCCCTTCATTCTGTATCTGTACACTGTAGACGGCTTAATTGTAATCATGTATAGTCTTTTCGTTGACTGGATAGCACACAACAACAAAAAAAGACTTTTCAGTGTACATCAGTACAGGAAATGTATTAAACTAAACTCGATTGGAGGCAGAAATATTGTGCGCTGCAAAGTGATCACCCAGGCTGTATTTGATTTCTTCAATTCAGAGAATTGTGTTTTTTATTATATTCAATAATCAATGTTGTTAGAAATATTGTGATCCAACAAGGTACAGTGACCTCCATAATGTTTGGGACAAAAACCCATCATTTATTTATTTCCCTCTGCACTCCACAATTTGAGATTTGTAATAGAAAAAAAAATCAACTGTTTGGAACGGTACCCGGACGTGGTGCCGACAGACAAGAGGTCGAAGCAAAGAAGCCAAAGCCACAAAAACAAATAGAAATGAGGCTGAAACGCCTACTTACCGAAAGGATGGAACGCCTAAATGCAAGCTAACCAAAAGCGCGGGACGCCTAAACGCCTAAGAACCGAAAGGCTGCCTCGCCTAAAAGCAAACTTACCGAATGGCCACTCAGTCAATACACCACCTACCCGAAAGGCGGCGTCGCCTACAGGCCAAAGGACCGACTCCACTCAATAGAAAACGGACTTGGCGTTGCCGGGGCGGACTAGTCAGCAATTGGTCCAGACCCCCGCCTCCATCACATCACCGTGAAGGCGTGAAGATTGCCCCAAACCTCCGCTCCACACAACCCACAGCCCGCTGAGGGTGGCCGTTGGAGAGTGGGGGCTGTCCCGAGGAATGCACACCTTCGGCCGCTTTCAACTTGGTGCTTGAGTTCAGATTGCTCAGTCACCTATGGCTTGTGTGGGAAAATGAACCCCACGCTCCCGTCTCCCCCTCTCTCTCTCTCCCTTCTCTCTCCTCCTCTCTCTAGCTCACTTCTCTCTCTCCACCTCTCTCTCCCCTCTTCTCTCTCTCCTCCTCTTTCTCCCGTTCTCTCTCCCTTCTGTCTCTCTCCCCCCTTCGCTCCCCCTTCTCTCCCTCCTCCGTCTCCACCCGCGGGAGCATCCCACAGTCACTGACCGCGATGCACCACCATCGGACCCCAACCTCCACACCAGGGTGACCCCCGACCCCCGGTCTTTGACACCCACACCAGGGTGATTCAACCCGGCCACGGGGCCAGACGGTTTTATATATTACCGTCTCGGTGTTTGCGGAACGCACCCAAGCTCCCACGCACAAAACAGGCAACATCTCTGGAGAGAAGGAATGGGTGACGTTTCGTGCCGAGACCATTCTTCAGAGTTACTCCAGCATTTTGTGTCTATCTTTGGTGTGACAGTTGTGTCATTTCATCGGCTTCGTGTATTGCGCGCCCAGGAGAGAAGCTGGACATGCCGCTTGCATCTATTCAAACAAGTGCGCTCAAATTGAAATCCCACATTAACCATGTTCCCGAATGTAAGAATGATTTATACATGTAATACATGCTATACACCAGTTAATTAACCATGTATAAATGTATATCATGTATTGCATGTATAAATCGTTCTTATATTCGGGAACATGGTTAATGTGGGATTTCAATTTGAGCGCACTGAGGGGGGGTTTGGGTTGAAGTAAAATGGCACTGCATGCGAATGGTTGTTTGGGGGGTTTGGGTTGAAGTAAAAAGGCACTGCATGCAAATGGTTGTTTGGGGGGTTTGGGTTGAAGTAAAAAGGCACTGCATGCAAATGGTTGTTTGGGGGGTTTGGGTTGAAGTAAAAAGGCACTGCATGCAAATGGTTGTTTGGGGGGTTTGGGTTGAAGTAAAAAGGCACTGCATGCAAATGGTTGTTTGGGCTGAAGTAAAAAGGCACTGCATGCAAATGGTTGTGTGGGGGGTTTGGGTTGAAGTGAAAAGGCACTGCAAAGGGTTGCTTGGGGGTTTTGGGTTGAAGTGAAAAGGCACTGCAGATGGTTGTTTGTCTAAACTTGACAACTTCCTCTTTGCACTATATTGATTTTAGATAAAACGCTACCACTTATGGCTGTGATTTTTGGCCATCTTACTCAGCCCCCCTCCGCTCATCAGGTGCAGAGGATTCTTCCCATCAATGAAAAACAAAAGTGTTATTAGTGTTTAAAAAATGTTGAGAATCTCTCTCCTGTCAATCACGTCATGAAGGCCACACCTTTTCCGGTGGGAGGGGGAGGGATTATAAAACCCGGAAGTGTGGGTGTGGCTCAGTCTCTGCATGATGGGGAGGGAGAGGTCATGACTCTGTCTGAGCTGTGAATCAACTGAGCACACTGAATGTGTACTGAACTGTGAGTGTGTGGTTTTATGGTGGTTTCACCCTGCTTGAAATAGTATGAAACTGCATTTGAATGTGGTAGCCTTGCACCCTGCATGAAATGGTATGAAACTGCATTTGAATGTGGTGTCGTTGCACCCTGCATGAAATGGTATGAAACTGCATTTTGAATTTGGTGGCCTTGCACCCTGCTTGAAGTGGTATGAAACTGCACTTGAATTTGGTGGCCTTGCACCCTGCTTGAAGTGGTTGGAAACTGCACTTGAATTCGGTGGCCTTGCACCCTGCTTGAAGTGGTAGGAAACTGAACCTGAATTTGGTGGCCTTGCACCCTGCTTGAAGTGGTATGAAACTGCACTTGAATTCTATGGCCTTGCACCTTGCTCGAAGAGGTAAGAAACTGCACTTGAATTTGGTGGCCTTGCACCCTGCTTGAAATGGTAGGAAAATGGATTTGAATTTGGTGGCCTTGCACTCTGCTTGAAATGGAATTTCAAGGAATAGCCGTGAGGCAACTGTCGGCCCACCAGCCGTGAGTGAGCTGCCAGCACATCAGGCTTGAGGGACTGAGCTGCCACCCCAAGAATCCATTTGGCCCACAATGTCTATGCTAGCCCTCTGGAGACCAGTAGTCCCTGCAGCCAACAACCCCCATACCAGCGCTCCAGAAAGCCCCCAACCCCCCCCCCCCCCATCCCCCCCACTGGCCACGAATATTGGAATTGTTGGAGGGGTGGAATATTGCGTCGGGGGACCAGCCCTCCCGTGTGAACGTGGGACCCAGTGGGTCCCACTTAGTCCAGAAAGCTAATAAATTTAGACTTGATCAGTGGCAAAGTGACAACAGTTTTATTAACAACACTATCGAGTGCTCCAAAATAATCTGCTTACTTGCACCCGTTTAGGGCTTGATGCAATCACCATGCTCCAGACTTCACAGTTGCACTCACCTCACCTCCAAAGGTAGTATTTGATGTGAGACATCTAAAAGACTTGAAACATGTATAGCCAATGAGCTATAAAGGGGATCCAGTGTTTAAGTTTCCACTGTACATAAAATAAAATTCTTGTGATTATTGGAAGTCAGTTATCCCAACTCCAGCAGGCACTGCAAGCATTCCTCTGGATAATGTCCTTGGTCCAACCATTTTCATCTGCCTTTGGAATGAATGGCCGCTGATGAAGGTTGGACATTTGTTGATGATTCCACAGTATTAATTTCTACTTGGAGTTTGTTAGCAAACAAAGCATGAAAATGTTTGAGAAGGAACTGCCGATGCTGGAAAATCGAAGGTAGACAAAAATGCTGGAGAAACTCAGCAGGTGAGGCAGCATCTATGGAGCGAAGGAAATAGCAAACTTTTTGGGCCGAAACCCTTCTTAAGACGGATGTGGCAGCTTTCAGACATTATCTGATGAGTGGCAAGTAATATTCATGTTGCAAATGTACCAATCAGTTTCTTTCTGCAGCAGGATAATGTCTAACCAACTACTAATAACATTTAATGCCATTACCATCACAAAGTAATGGACCATTGAAATCCTGGGGTCGTCACTGATCAGAAACTGAAGTGCGATAGACATTCAGTGGCTACAAGAGTAGGTTGGAAGCTGGGTATCCTGTAGCAAATGACTCGCTCCGATGCCACAAAAATCTCACCACTGTTTATAAAATATTAGTCAGAAACTTGATTCAATACTCTTCACATTAGGATGAATAAGGCTTGAAAGCATTTCAGATGTTGAACATCGTCAAGAAACCTGTTCGATTTGAAACCCATCCACCACCTTAAGCATTCATTCCCTCACCATCGGTGAGTGTGTAACCATGCAGTGTGTAACATTCACAAAATGAGCGGCAGTCACTCAGCTAACATGCTCCAACTGCACCTCCCAAATCGAGGAGGCCAAAGGGAACAGGCACATTGAAACACCTCCAAATGACACTTTTAAAGATGGCGGCGCTGCCTTAGCAGCTGCGGCTTGCCTGCAGTCCGTCTGTTTTTTTCTTTTTTTGTTCTTCTTTTGTCCTGCTTTAGTAAATTTTGGTTTATTAGGTTGCGTATCTGTGGGGTGGGGTGGGGGGGGGGGGGCAGAAACATGTGTGGGTCTCTTACCTTCGGGGGGGGATGCGACTTTCTTGTCGTATCCCCCGTCCGTCTCTGTCTGCGCCGAGGCCTAATGGCGGAGCTGGCAGCCTCGGGGCTGCGGCAGCGTTCCAGCGGCGACTCGGTTTCAGGGCTGTGGCGACGTTCCGCCGGCGGCGGCGACTTGACTTCGGAGCTGGGGCGGCGTTCTGGCGTTTAGTCGTCGGCGACGCGACATCGGAGCTGGGGCGACGTTCTGGAATTTAGACGGCGGCGACCCGACTTCGGAGACTTGGGCGCGGGCCGCGGGCCCGGTGAACTCGGCCACGTGCCCAGCGGACGACATCGTCAGGAGCTCGCAGGTCACAGGTTGGTGACCTGTTTTTCCGGAGCTCCCGCAACAACAGCTTTGTCCGCTGGACTGGAGGGCGGCAGCTTCGACCGCCCTGGGCCGCGCAGTTTGAACCAGCCCGTTCGCAGAGCACGGTTAAGCCGCGGGACTGACTTACCATCACCCGGCGGGGTCACAACATCTGAAGGCTGAATCGCCTCGGCGCAGCGGGACAACAAGGAGGGAAGAGAAAGAGACTTTAAGACTTTTGTCTTCCATCACAGAGAGGAGGTGCCTGGTGAACTCACTGTGGTGGATGTTAAATATGTGTTTATTGTGTGTTTTTGTTATTTATTATTATATGTATGATTGCAAAACTTTTGTGCAGACCAAAAGGTCTGAATGACAATAAAGGATAATTCAATTCAATTCAATTCAATTCAATCCTACTCGGTAAAAATATCAGTTTCTTTGTTATCATTAGATCTAAATCCTAGAACAGATTACATCTGTACATTCACTTATTCAAAAATATGTGTCGTAAACCTTGCAGTAGTTCTCAGTGTTATTTCTATGTACGGTAATAGTAAGATTAAACGAGAACTTACCAGTTCGAAGTTTGATCGTTATTTTATGAGGAGTAACGATGAGGGATTACGTGAAGAAGCCCCGCCTGGCGCTAGAACGGCATACTTCAAAGCAGCGGCATGAAAAACACAGAACACAATAGCCGGAGTAAGATAGTAAGGCTCATCATAGATTTAGAATTACCAGATGATCATTTATTTTATGAGGGTGGGGAGTGGAGGGCACGTAATCCCTCATCGTTACTCCTCATAAAATAACGATCAAACTTCGAACTGGTAAGTTCTCGTTTAATCTTGCTATTTTACTTCGGAGTCACGTGAGTGACTACGTGAAGATTTTGAAGCTTCTGTGTTTTTCATGTCGTAGAGTCATTCCACACGACAGTCCGGCTAGGTCAACACATACATGAGTAAAAAACCTTTTACCAGATCAGTTTTAGTTCTTTTCATAAATCTTTTAATGATGAAAGAACATATAATAACCCCCTTTTTTACATCTGGGGAAACCATTACAAAGTGATAAAAGATATAAGTGATAACATAATCGATAATATCAATCGATAGTGAAACAAAGCAGGTGATTATAGTGAACCCAACACCGTGTGTCCAAAGCCTGTCATTGTGTGAACAGGTTTATTGTAGAACTTTGAAAACGTTTCTTCTTTACACCACCCTGCGGTTTCTAAAATGTGTTTGAGTGGTACGTCCTGTAACTTCGCCGCGGACGTAGCTGCTGCCCTGGTGGAGTGAGATTTGAACACATCAGTGTCTACTCCTGCTAAATGTAACACCTGTTTTTAACCACCTTGAAATTGTTTGTACTGAAGCTTTTGTGTGTGGTTTCTTATGCGTAATCATTAATGTTTTTTTTCATCACCTCGAAGAGTTTTGGTAACTTTTATATATTGATTCAAATGTTTAACTACACACAACGTTGGATCAATAGGGTAAGCTTGAAACATTACCTTTGCTCCAGTTCTCCCTGGTCTGCGTTGTTTGATCAGATCGTAAACATTAAACACAATGTTATCTGCAGCCACATGCATATATATCTAAACGTAGCATTTGTAATGTTTGCACCCTTTGAGCTGACACCAATGCCATTAACATTACTAAATTTAAATGTTAACTTTTCCAATGATAAAACTTCGATTGGAGTCCATTGCCTAAGTAAAGTAAGTACAATGCTGACATCCCAAATTTCTGTATATCTTGGTTTGGGTGGATTTTTGTTAAAGATTCTTTCATAAATCTGGATATTAATGGATGTGAGCCAATGGATTTCTGGTCAGAAATTTGTCCTAAATAAGATGATTAAAGCACTACGTGCACTATTAATGGCACTATAACTTAAGTGCTGCTCAAAATGCAACTCGGCAAGGAACTCCAATATGCTTGCAATGTTCACAGTATGATAGGATATATTTGATTGTCTACAAACATTTTCCCATTTCTTTATATGTGTCATATATTGTCTCTGAGTGCTATCTCGCCATGATGCGACTATAACATCCATAGTTCTATCCGATAATCCAAGCTCTTGTAGTGGTCTGGTCAAAACCTGCAGATTAACAAATTCATATAAGCATCTAATGGAATCACCAATAATCCTGTGGCAGAATTGTATCAGTACATGCAGATTCTTTTTTGTAGAACAATAGGCTTTTAATCCATAAAACGCCCCCAATAACTTAAATAGTTAAATACCATATGTTTGGAGAAACATTTCCACTTGGACAGTCCATCTGCCCCCACAACTGGTAAATGAATCTGTCGCCCCCCATCCGAGAGCACTAGCATCTGTTTGTAAAAATACTTCAGGCTGTTGTATTAAAATGTTTTTAGCAGCTTGTGGGACATTTTCAATCCACCATTGCAATTCCAATAAAGCTTCTTTTGTGAATTGCATAGGCCTATCAAAATGGTCTGCTCGCTTTTTTTAGAGTTCTTATTTTGTCCCTTTGAAGGTTTTTGGTAATGTAATGGACCAAATTCTACTGCAGGAAATGCTGCTACTAGTTTACCAATAACCTTTGCTACTTCCCGGATGGAGGGATTAAGGTTTGTGAATGAGACCCCTACAGACCATTTAAAAATATCCATCAATCTTATCTGTTGCCAAAGTTACTAACATAGTAACTGAGTTAATCACAAACCCCAAATAGTTTAATTGACTGTGTGGCTGCAGCTGGGACTTAATTGGATGAATCAAGAAACCTAACTTCTCAATAAAGTTTTTAGTTGCTGAAACTGATTTTTTTTCCAGCTGATTCCTGATTACTACTGATAATTAAAATGTCATCCAGATAAGCCATAATGATGTGCTTTTATGCTCTTAATTGTGCTAAAGCTGGTTTCAACAGCTTTGTGAAGCCTGGGAGCTGAAAATTAACCCATTTGGTAAAGCTTTAAATTGCCACAGCTGTCCCAGCCAATTAAATTTTAAATACCTTAGAAAAAATTGATGTATTGGTACTGATAGTACGCATCCTTTAAATCAATTGTTAGACATATAACAACTGTTGATATCAAATGTCTTGTAGTGTTGAACGTTTCCATCTTCTTAAATGTTTATACTCGACAAATGTATTAAAGTTTGTAAGGTCCAGAATAATTCTGCAACCACCATCGTTTTTTACTTCTTGGAAAGATATTTGGACACAAATTGATGTTTATGTTCAAACAGTTTTTTCAATAACACCTTTTTTGAACAATTTGTCAATTTCACATTAATTTCTGCCTCTTCAATAGCAGAAAACATGAAAACCATAGCAGGTTTATTTTGTACCAGAGAGTTAAAACACCTTTCTTTAAATGTATTATTATAGTAGCTCCTGAAAACTGTTTGTAAATTTAAACCGATCAGATGTGATGGCAAGCCATTCATAAAAACATTTGTATCTCCCTCCAACTGGAGAAATTTGTCCACAGTTTCTTTAAGAAATAGAATAAAGTTTTTGTACCTCTCCATATGTACGTGGTGGTCTCCTTTCCTCCCCGTATATGGGTGAACATTGGCTGTGTCGGATGGTAATACTATATCTTAATCTATTCCTGCCTTGTTTCCAAAGGAGGATCAAATCCCCTCCTTGACGAAAAATACCCTTTTTTGTCCAAAACGAAAAAGTATCATGTGGCGAATAGATTTAGCCTCTTCATCAATTTCTCTTATTGTTTAGGCAGGTTCTCTCCAAATAGATAACCAGGAGCTTGAAACACCTCTTGATCGACACAGAGTGCAAACCTTGGATGAAATATGGGCGAATCGCAATTTTTCACACTCATACAATAATTTCATAGCAGGAATTGCACAATAAGCCCAAGTATTCTTTTTGGTTGTTAACCATTTCCGACCCTTTCATTTTGCTTCCAAAGCTGTAATGGCAGCGGAAATTCAGTTTGAGGATTCTTTGGAAATCTTAGTTTTGTCCTATCATGCCTGGAGTCATAGGTGTCCTTATAGACGGATTAACCGTAGGTACCTTCAATGAGGTGCTATTTTTCGGTGTTTTATATATTCTGCTGTTTCAACCATCACAGAATCTTGAAGTTGGTGAGATACCATAAATTAATACTGGCAGCTAGGTTTTCTTCCATAGCCTCACCATTCTTAGGTATAAGCAAATTCTTTTGCCATTCAGGCCACATCTGGACTCTTATTTTTTTATTTGTGGTGTTGCACTCATAATTTCACACACCATTGCAGGTGTTGACTTTTGCAGCACCTGATTAACCTGGAATTAGATCCAAATGAGACTTCCTCACCCTTTTCCTGGGTCTGGAGTTCACAGTCGCCAATTTGGCACATAGCATATTCTGGAATATTTCAAAACCGCAGGGTCATTTGGGAATTCTGGGTACTGTGACCCTTGTCTCATAATATTTGGAGCATTTCTCATATGTTCCATTTAAGCCATATATAGCTTTATTATCGGAGGACTTTCATTATCTGAGTTCATCATCGAAACACGGGCCTCACGGATTTCTTTTACTTTTTATAGGAAATTTTTCCTCCGTGGTTTGCATTTCTGGAGAAATTATAGTCTCACAACGGGTGAATCAGCGGCCACGGTAATCGGAACCGGATCCGCTTAATCTCTTGTCCCGACTCTTTAGCTTCTCCCCGGTACGAATCTTTTTACCCGCACGAAATTTACTTTGAGGACTTCTCCATTTATCTTTTTTATTATCTGGTAAATTCAGTACGCCAGCGTGACTCTGGATTTAGAATTTTACTTTCACTTGTGTGGTTCTACCATGCGTAACGTCTTATTTAGAACGTCCCCTATTTTTTCTTTCACTTACCTGCGGGTCAGTTCCGGCCGCTGCGTGGAGCTGCGCTCTGCAGATCTTGTTCTGGTGACTCGAAGTAAAATAGGAAATGAGTTTGGATATATTGGTGTTGTGAGCTCATTGTAATCTTCTCAACATTTTTGAGTCCGAATAATGTTGCATATCTAGTAATGGGTTAGTGAAGAAGCTGGATGCACTTCCACTTAAGTCAAAATAAAATATTAATTCAACTTCTGAAGAATTAATGTGACACTATATTCGAGCATCAGTGGCAGATTGGTGAAAGATCTGCCCCAATTGTGACCAATTGAAATAACTGTACTGTTTTTTCCTTAGATTTGCGATTGAAAAGTTATTACGGCTTTGGGTTCTAAACATTTTATTTTTGGTTCACAATAAATAAGCGTTTGTAGTGTTGTTGAGGCGTTGAAATATAATTTACTGTGTGAGCTAAGCTATATGATGTGTTAATGAATGTCATCATTGGAAAGATGAGACACAACTCATGTATTTTGGAATCCTGATTCAATGATCCCTCTTTAAAACATTCCATTACATCTGCAGACATTCATGCCCACACAAAAGATGCATCAGAGTATTTTCTCATTATTGTTTTGGAAGACATCCAAACGGGTAGTTCTTAAAACCTCTTCAGCAGGATATATTTGTGATGCGAGGCAATAAAGAATTTGTAGAATGTGCACGAAATATTTTTCATTATTGTATTCTAGGACTGTTGTTTATATAGATTATTCTGCTGCTTCACTCAACTTGAAACATTTTAACCATAAAAATTGTGTGTCTCTGTTGTATCTCCAAGTTTTACAAAAAAAACAGGTTTTAAAAAAAATGTTTTTTTGTAAATAAAAAGGATGATGGTTTTTGCATGTTGCTTATATATTGATGATGCTGGAAGAGATACAAATGTGGAGTACTCAGCGGGTTGGGCAGCATCTGTGGAACGGTTAGATTTCATCTCAGGGACCGTTTTCAAGGCCCCTTGAAATTGGGTTATCTTGAGTTCAATGGATCCATTCCACTCTGGCATTTGCATCAAAGTTGTCCTCCTTCCTAAAATGTGGCCTTCACTCCACCATCGTGGATGGAGCTCTGTTATCCTAGTGGATGTGGGGGATGTGAGGTCTGTTTTGTCCCCATTCTGCTGGACAGAAACCAAGATACAATTCCCCCTGGTACCCGTTTCTAGGCCGATCAGAGTTCAAATTCAATGCATTCTTCACAATCGCCAAAATTCAACATGCTGCTCTCCGGTGAGCAGCAGTGGTGGGGTTGAGGGCGGATACCTCACTGCAGGGTGGGTGGCCGCAGCGTAGTTCTGCAGGGCACAGGGCAGCCGGCTGCAGAATCGGTCTCCCAAGGCTGCCAGCATCAGGTGAGTCTAAATTTCAAATTCGGACAGGTCGGGGTCACCATATGTAGCGGCCCATACGTGGTGAATAAAAAGGTGAGACATCAGGTCGGTTCCAACGGTTTGTTTATTCATTTGTGGCACGTTCGGTGGGTGCGCTAATATATTGCAAAGTAGCGGTAGCTGAGCGAGGTTTGTTCAGCTACTGTTGACTCTCCTAGGTCTCGAGGTAGAGACTTAAGTTTTTTTATAACCCAGGGGGACACTAACTCTAGCCCATGACGTAACGTGCAAGCCCTCGTATATCCTGACGTGTCGGCATTTTGTTTGAAATGCTTGCATCTGCAGTTTTATTGTTTTTCTTGTAATGGTATGACAATCAAGTGGATGGGTAGATATGGGTCTAGAAAGACGATAAGATGGCGTGGATAATATTGATTACAGCAGGACAGATAAAACATTTCAATGGTCAGTTGGTGAGAAAGGATTAGAAGAAACGCAAGAGGCACATCGAAGGAGGCATAGCAATTATCAAGGATCCCAAACTGATGACTAAAAACATGTGGCCAAATCGGCTCAATAGTTTCTCTCCATTGAACAAGATTAAACCACGGGTGGGAGATTGCATTTCGTTCGAAATATGGGCAGGACCACGTGAAGGTTGCAATCAAACCCGGTGGAGCACACATCAAATAAGATAAATAGAAACAAGTTGTCCGTTCAACTTTAGGCTGTGCACGCCATACACAAGAAAGAAGAATACTAACACTGCGGCCTCACTTTTCCTTTCCTTTCCGCTTTCTTGTCCCTTTTTCTTCTCCCTCTCCTTGCTTCTTTGACCACCATTTCCCCTCCCTTCTTTCCCTCTTACCCCTTCTAGCTAAGGGTCACTCCCCATAAACATTACTTAAAGATCCTTCAGTCAGTAAGTTGCTGTAGGAAAACTTGCCGTTTTATTTGTCAAGAATTTTTATAACATGCAGTTATGTCTATCGGATGCATTTTATCAATTGGCAATCACGAAATGGTTTGTGAAATACCGTGTTAGACTTTTCATTGAACTATTTTAAAGGGGGTATAAAGATATAAACCAATTAAATTACCATCAATTAATATTTTATGTTTGGTTATGTTGCATTTTCACCAAATAAATTTTAAATAAATCGTGTTTAAGTGTACTTGAAGGTTTGCACCACAAAAAAAACATTAAATTCTATTATTTAGAAAACAAAACTTCAATGTTTTGCTTTAAACTATTTGGTTTGCAACAAGAATCAGATTTTATAAATTGCTATATGGGGCGATAATTATATTTTTTGAGGAAAAACTGAATATTATGGATGGGCTTGTGCTTCGTGCAGAGGAGCTTTAATAAAATAGCTGATGTATGTTTGCAATGTTAATGACTCGAGTAATTTGCTATGCCATACTTGGCTGCATCAATCTGCATTTATGCAGTCACTGCTCAGTTGGTTATGTATTTGTATGTTATTTATTTTACATTTTTTCAATTTTCATAGCAGCAGTTCACATGAGCTTAATTATCTTTTGAAGTTTGCTATTTTCTTGAAGTTTACATAAGTAAACGGTACAGTATTGCTCTGTCGTTTTTTTCACCCCCCCCTCTCTTGTTACAGAGATGTACGATGGTTGCAGCAAATTGTCATACTTTGAATGCCTGCAAATCCTTGTTACAGTTGGTTGAGCATACCAGGTTTCAGCAGGTCAAAAAAAAAAAGATGGCTTACATTCCTGCAATCAAAGTTTCTGAGCCAACTACAACAGACGCTTGTGATTACAGATGAGATGTAAAAATGATTTAGAAAATTCTCGAGCTGCATTTTGTTCTGGTCAAGACGAAAAAAGGAACAACGTTTTTGAGATTCCTTTACTATGTCTGGTGATGAGTACACGGCCATTGCTCACTGTTTGTGTGGCAAATTAACTTATTTTCATATGCCAGATTAGGAAGTATGGCAGTATGTTGTGTCTGAAAAGTATATGGCAGAGTAACGAGATTTGTTTTTGGCAACCGGACAATACTGTGCAAGTCAGCTAAAGAAATCAAGTTAGGAACCTATTAATTGCATGGTACCAATTAATGGGTGATACATAATCTGTGGGCAAAGGGCCTGTCTTCTTGCTGTATCTCTCTATGACACTTTTTAAATGATTGTTTATTATACCAAGTGGGACCATTGGGCCTTGTTCCCCAACGCAATATGCCACCACCTCACCATTTCCCCAACGCAATATTCACAACTCACCCATTGCCCCCAACTTGCACAGGCATGGTTCATTTCCTCATACCCAGTATTCCCTCCCCCTCCTCACCTCCTCTTCTTTCCCCTCTCCTCCGCCCTCCCCCCCACGCTCTCCCTACCCTCTTTTTTTTCTACCCAGCCACTCCCTCCCTCCATAAAGCCTCTCCCCCCCTACCCCCCTTGACATCATAGTGAGGTGGAAGCTGCTATTTTTTTAATATAAATCGGGGCTCTGTTTTTTTTTTTTCCTTTGTCAGCCGGGGCTACCTAGCTGCTTTTTTAGGTTGCCAATGACAGTGTAGTTGGTCATTTAAAGATGGCTGCATGACGGCATGCGTTAATGGGCTCGACGAATGTGCGTAAATTACCCGTCGGCATTTGCTCAATGCTGCATTCTCATATTATTTCTGTTTCAAATAAAGTCACTAATAAACATATTTACAATCAAGACATGATATATACCACAAGCAGCAAAATTATAATAACAGTATCTCAATCTTTTTACACATTGCAATTAATGTAATTTCTAGTATTTTTTCCACTTCCAAACAAAAATGTGGTTGATTTATTCAGAGTTTGATCAACCTGTTCAATAAATCTGGACCATGTTAACATGTTGCTTAACCAAGCTCACTAAGATTGTTGCCAAGCATGTTTTCTGTGAAGGACGAAAAATTATCATGAATGCCATGCATGGGTCGTTTATTGCTATTGGTACAGAAAACACTTCGCTTCCACATAATTATCCACAACAAAATATACAGATTGCGAGGAATTTTTCTTAAAGGCATTTTATGATAATAGCAGTTAAAACTGACTTTATACCCTTTTGACAGGTTTAAACATTACACTAACTGACAAGAGATGGGCCTAAGGACATAATGCTGCAAATGTTCTTTTGGTAATCATATTCAAAGGTGTCAAGACGCCACATTACCGTGGCATTCAGATTAGATGTATGTGTTGTGAACAGCATAACGATACCCAGTTTGTAGCACCTGATAATTAAAAAAAATTGTTGTGATAAACGCTGTTTCCATCATTACCACTTCGGAATTAATGTTAAATTTCAAGCTGAAATATCTCTGACCAAATTTGTGATGTATATGGACCTGGGTACAGTAGAAGTAGAACCTGGATAAAATCAATGCTTCGTTGTGAATGTTGCTCATTAAATAACTACAGTACTGATACTCCATATTAAGAGCATTGATTTTCCGTTAAAATGAATTATGTAATAACGTGTCAACGGTAGCAGTGACAATCGAACACTGCGGTTTTAATGTTTCACGTGTTCACAATTGAAGCGCGGGGGGTGACAGTGGGGTTGAATGGGGGGATCAGTACGGGATGGACAAGGGGATCTGTGCAGGGTTCAGTTCAATTCAATTCAATCTTTATTGTCATTGTGCAGTGTACAATACAGAGACAACAAATTGCAGTTGGTATCGCCGAAGGGCGAACTTACGAATAAACGAATAATACTCATACGTATGCGTGGTGTCCATGCAATTTGCTGAGTGATTGGATAGTCCGCGGGGGGGGGGGGTGTGAGGGGTGGAGGTCAGGCAGTCATTGAGGTGCAGCGTGAGAAGTGTTGACAGCCGCAGGAAGAAGTTGTTTCTTGAGCCTGCTGGTCGGCAGCGGAGGGACCTGAGCGTCTCCCGGATGGGAGGGAGGGAAAACAGTCTGTGGTTTGGGAGTGTGAGCTGTCCCGGACGATGCTATGCGCCCTGCGCAGGCATGTTTACTTTACACAGACTCAATAGAGGGGAGTGAGGAGCCTGTGATGCGTTGGGCGTCTTCACCACCCTCTGCTGAGCTTTCCGGTCGGCAACAGAAGCAGTTACCATTACCATACTTTGATGCAGTTGGAAGGATGCTCTCGATTGGGTGTAGCGGTAGAAGTTCAACAGAATATGGGGCGCAGGTGGACCTTCTTAAGTCTCCGCAGGAAGAGTTAAAAGAGGCAACAGGAAGAAGGAAGGGGAGAAAGTCGCTGGGTGAGCCTTCTTGATCAGCGAGGATGTGTTTTGTGTCCATGAGAGATCATGGAGAGGTTGACCCCAGGAGCCTGAGTGGAGACACGTTCACCTCCATCCCGGTTGATATGGATGGGGTTGTAGTTGCAGCCTCATCTATCTGAAGTCAAAAATGAGCTCTTGGGGCTTTCTTGGAGTTGAGGGCCAGGTTATGCCGGCCACACCATGCTGTTAGGAGCTCACTGTGTGTTTAACGCGTTCTGATGAGTGGGGAGATACTTAGGGCGCTGGAACCTCCTCCCTGTAGGCCGATAATCATCGTTGTCGCTGATGAGGCCAATCACCGTCGTGCCATCTGATACTTGATGATGGTGTTGGTACCATGTTCAAGGTATGCAGTCGTAGGTGTGAAAGAGGGAAGTAGAGGAGGGGGTCAGCACGCAGCCTGGGTACGCCAGTGTCAGGGTGAGCATAAAAGAGGCGTGGTTACCAACTACAGACTGTGGTATGTTGGTTAAGAAAGTTCAGTAATCAATTGCAGAGGGAGGGGTGAGGCCCTGAGTCATCGAGTTTGGCGATCAATTTCGAGGGGATAATGGTGTTGAATGCTGAGCTGTAGTCGCAATGAACAGCATTCTCAAATAGTGTTTCCTTTGTCGAGGTGAGGGCGATGCAGAATAGAATTTGCCGTTGAGATGGCATCCTCCGTGCTCCTGTTCTTGCAGTATGGAAAAACTGGTAGGGGTACAGAGTGGGGAGGTAGGCAGCATTTGAGGTGTGCCATGACCAGCCATTCATAAGCACTTTGGCGTTGATAGGGTGAGTGCAATTGGGCGGAAGTCGTTGAGGCTCGGCGCTGTGGAGTGTTTTTGGCATGGCACGTATGGAGGTAGTTTTAAAGGCACGTGGGGACAACTGCCTGGGACAAGTGACGGTTAAAGATGTCAGTACTGTACGTCTGTAGCTGTTTTTGGCAGCACAGGTCCTGAGGACGGGCCCGGGTTGCGTCTGGGCCGGCAGCCTTAAGTACATTGATCCTGTCCAGTGCCACGTGAGCGTCGTAGGGGTTGAGTGTAGGGGCTGGTGGTCATCGGGAGCACAGCCTTGATGGCAACTCATGGTTGTCCTTTCAAAGCGGCCATAAAAAGTGATTGAGTTCCTCGAGGAAGGATGCGTCTCTGGAAGTGGGGGTGGAGTTGGCGGCTCTGTGTCAGTGATGGCCTGGATGCCATGCAACATGCTTCTGGAGGTCGGAGTTGCTGTCGAATGCTCCTCGATCCGCAGCTGTATCTGTGTTTTGGCGCGTTCATGATGCCCCTCTTCAGATTGTGCCCTCGATGAACTATAGGCACGGTCATCGCCTGACTGAAAAGCGAAGTTCCAATTGCTTTAGCAGTCGCCTGACCTCGCTGTTCACCATGGGCTTCTGATTCGGGTATGTGGTGAATTGTTGAGAGTGGTGACACTGTTGGATGGAGGAATTGTATGGAAGTCCAGAACAGAGGAAGTATAGGCGTCAATGTCAGTGTGGGAGTCAAGGGTGGCTGAGCTGCAACGCATCCCAAGTCTGTGTTACCAAAACGTTGCTGGAGTGTGGATGTCCGCTCTTCTGACCAAACCTTGACTGTCTCACTGTGGGGTTTACGCGTCTGATGATGTGGGGAGTACTTAGGGAGCAGACAATGATAAGTGATCAGACTGACCAAGGTGGGAGGGAGGGGGAGGGCTTTGTACGCTTCAGCCATGGTGGTGGACTTTGCCAGTGTCTTGTCCGCCTCTAGTGGCTGAAGGAGACCATGTTTGTGGAATTTGGGGTGCACAGTCTTCAGGCTTGGAGTGATGAAGTCACCCGCAAAGGATGGATGGGGGGGATCAGTATGGATGGATGGGGTAGACAAAAATGCAGGAGAAAATCAGCAGGTGAGGCAGCATCTATAGAGCGAGGCAATGGGAACGGTTCGGGTCTGGGTCCCTTTTCAGACTGATCCTCCTGAATGGGAGGATCAATACCAGAATGGATGGGGAGATCCAGCGCGGATAATGGGGATCAGACAGGAGGTAATGGGGAAGGGGTCAGTACAGTATTTAGAGCATGGGTCTGTTGCAGGATGAATGGGTAGGATCACTACAGGATGGATGGGGGGGACACTCAGGATGGATGGTGGGATCATAAAGGATGGAGGGGGATCACTACAGGATGACTGAGGGGGGTCAGTACAGGATTACATTGGTGGGATCGTTAAAGATGAATGTGAAGATCGACCAGATAGATTTTGCACATGGTGCAGGTCAAATGGAGGGGGGGTCAGTAGTGATGAATGGGGTTGATCAGTAGAGGATGGTTGGTGGTGAAGTGCAGGATGGATGGGAGCAGTTGCAGGTGGATGGGATGGGAAGGGAATGGGAAGGGGGGGGTCAGTAAGGAATGATTTGGGGGATCTGTTGTTGGATTGATGGGGGGGTGGCAGGAGAATCAATTGCAAGGTGGAATAGGAAGATCAGTGCTGGATGAAAAGTTACGGGGGGGGGTGTAGATCAGGGGGGGGTGGGATACACACGGGGATGTCTGTGAGGACTGATAATAGAGGAAGATTGGGGATCGACGTGCAGGAGGGAGAGGAGGGATATAGATAAGCGGGGGGGGAGGGGGCGTACGAGAGAGAGAGAGCGAGAGAAGGGCAGAGGA